>CM035110.1:52241180-52643680 GCA_020205505.1 Panax japonicus
AACGTTGAGCACAAGTAGAAGAGATAAAAGAATGGGTAGCACCGATATCTAGTAAGGTATAAACTTCGCATGAATTTATGATTAGCTTACCCATGATCACCTCGTTTGGGTTCCACGCATGTTGACCAGTCACGACAAACGCACTTCCAGGAACTGTTGACTTTGACTTTTCTGGGACAACTTTTGAGTCACCATCCCCACTGGGTTTGGTTTCGTTACCGTACAATCTCGAGCGATTTGTCCTTCCTTTCCACAATTATAGCATACCTTGAACTGTTGTGGACAGTTTGGGCTGATGTGTCCCTCTTTTCCACATTTATAGCATACGACCAGTGGTTGTTCTCCTCCCTTAAAACCATTTGCTGACGGGGCTGACGTCTTCACAGTGTCATTGTTGAATCTCCTCTTTTTTAAATCATCCCCCGACTCGCTTCTTCTATTTTCATGGCCATGAGTACCACCAGAGTGGTTGTCACTCTTTTCCGTATTTTTCTTTCTCCGCTGGTTATCGTTGTTCTGATGAATGTTGTCACCGGTATGATCCTGGTTGCGGTCTCTTGGTTGAACATACTCGCTATCTCGCTCTAATAATTGAGCCCTGTTGACAACATCTGAATATAAAGAAAATTTATGAGAGATAATATATTACCGAATCTCGGGTTTTAAACCTCTCAGAAACATCTTCGTCATTCGTTCCTCATTCTCTACCAAATGAGGTGCAAACCTGGATAACTCTATGAACTTCGTCTCGTATTGGGACATCGTCATGTTGTTTTGTTCTAGTCTAATAATATCTACCTCTTTCATATGGTGAATACTTTCAGGAAAGTATTTTTTGTTGAAAAGTTTCTGAAATGTTTCCCAAGACATGCTGGGTGCGGCAGGCTGGGTCTATTTCATAGACTCCCACCAGTAGTCTGCCTCACCACGGAACATAAAGGTGGCGAATGGAACCTTCTGTTCCTCCGTGCATCCCAAGACATCGAATATCTTGGTAATTTTCTTGACCCATGTTTCTGCCATGATCGGATCCGGCTTTCCCTTAAATTCTGGTGGTCCCAATTCTTTGAACTACTTGGCCGTGACAAGCCACGCGTTGCTATCATTTCCACCCGTATTCTGTACACGAGTCTCCCTCACCTAGTTTTACTTAAACTACAAAAAGCTCCTAAACATCCCGTCGTTCATCGTCTGCTCAGTGGTGTTGTTTACAGGAGGAATATTGCCTTCCTGTTGCACGTTCCCCTGGGTGCTGATTAAAATTATTTCCACGGTCTCATTAACTCCACCGTTAATATTCTCAGCTGCCATTCTTAAATACTGCCATAAAATAAGGGTTAATTAAACAAAATAACATATCACATATTAACCATATAGTTCAACTGACCAACAAATAAGCTTAGGTATGACATACTAGCGAAGGATTACTCATCTCTCCCCTCCTAGTAGTATTCCCCGATCTCCGCCAGAAACCATATCCCTAAGCTCTGATACCAACTGTGACGCCCCCAAAATAGGTATACAACACCCATTCTGAGTTGTCAAAATAAATGGTACAGAAACAACTACAAATTTATTAATACAACATAAAAACTATGAGTTTAAATACAAATATTGTCATCTAGACAATATCCACACTCAAATAAGTCTTCATTACAATTAATAATACACTATTCTACAGAGTAGTGAGGACTACTAGAACCACTTCTAGAACCATCATTCCACACACCGACTAGTACTCGCTACATTCTCGCCTGCTGAGAAGAAAAATGGAACAACAAGAAAAAAGGTGAGCTCAACTAGCCCAGTAAAGAATATTATGACTAAGATAACATAGAACAAATTATCGTTAGTCTTCAACAGGGAAAAATATAATAGGATACAATAGACAACCAGTTTTAAATCAACAACTGCAGCGGAAACAACAATTCATTATAAGAGTTAAGTAGATAATGCAAACTACTATCTTCCATATATGAATTTAAAAGTTCATCATCTATCTTTTATCCTTGTAACATCAATAAATATATATCTGGAATCAAATATTCATCTTTGCACTACAGGCCAAAGATATTCATCAGTTGGTCATGTTCATCTAAACACCTGTTCATCTTTGCACTACGGGCTAAAGATATTAATCAGTCGGTCATGTTCATCTCAACACCTGTTCATCTTTGCACTACGGGCCAAAGATATTCATCAAGAAATCATTTATCTTTGCACTACATGCCAAAGATATTCAGTTATATCATCATTTAGGACTGAGGATGATGAAAAATATTTTAAAGAAAACAAATCCAGTGAAACAAAAGAACAAATATTATGGATTCGTACTTTAAATAATCCAAGTTCAAAAATACTTCATAAATAACCAGATTGGAGTAAAATTCAAGAATGAAGATCAAAACATAGATCCAATCAAAGATAGGAATCATAACAGACAATCTTGGACACAGAAAAGAAAATTTAATTTTTCTGTGAATAGTGTCGTATCCGTGAATAGTGCCGTATACGTGAATAGTGTCGTATACGTGAATAGTAACTCCGACACCAAAAGATAGAAATTTCATAAAAAAAAATCATCATGCTTCGTGAATAGTACTCGTGAATAGTAACTCGTGAATAGTAACTCATGAATAGTAACCCCGACATAAAAAAGTTCCAAATTTGATAAAAATTTCCAACAAATATTTCAGCATAATGATATTGAAGAAATAATATCATTTGAGAAGAAAATAACATCTCTTACCTCGAAAGACAATACTTCTAGTTGAAATACCGGATATAGGATATGACTTGAACTTGCACCGTATAGCAATACTCAAAGTATACTCAAAATACTTACAAGAATATGCTCGATATTATAGATAGAGAAAATTTCAGTTTTTGGTGTGATTTTCAATTCTAACATAGGCACCCTATTTATAGGAAATTGCTTAGAACACAAAAGTAGAAAATTTAATATAATATTAATATATATAATAAATCTTCTACGCCATTCTACCAGCTGATCTGAAACACCTAACACATGTCCATAAAACAACAAAAACGTTTTTCTAAATAAAAATAATAAAACTTCAAAAAATTAATTATTTCAGAACTTTGGAACTTCAATAATTCATAATAAATAGTCCTTTTATCAGAAAATTCAAATCACGCATGTTTTATAGGAAATTAAATTCTCTACAACTTTATAGAAGAAAGTTTTTCCAAATTCCAAACAGAAATTGACCGAAATTCTTAAACGGATGATTTTACAGGCTATAATTAAATTTCAGTCAAGAAATGGGCCCACGGACATGTTTAACATGTTTTAAATAACTTTTGCAACAAAAATACTCTCCATCCTCATATACTCGTATATCCCACATTCATTGTAAAAATATCCTCATTTTTATATTATAATAATATAATAAAATATTATTTTATCAGAAAAGATAAAATATCAATTTTCAACAATTGTCACTTTAAAAATTTTCTCCATCTATATCCACATAAAATGAATATTTTTCTCATCATATAAATCAATAATTAATTATTCACAAATAATATTACAGAATCACAATACTGACAACCAGGCAGTTCCCAGGAAAGAGGGGGCTTTCCAATAAGGATCTCTCCTTACTGGCGCGCAATTAGGTGACCAAAACCTCTCCTTAGACAGAACTTTCTAGACATTGCCAATAATGTTATCTAATAATATTATTCAGATAATATGAATTATTGCTTCGATAATGGAAACTACTGTGTAGTGACAATTATTGAAACAATAGTAATATAAAATATCAACACAGCAATTATTGAATCAATAAAATAAAATACTGAACAGTAACTACTGTAACAATTATTGAGTAGTGCCTTCTTACGTAAGAATCAATAATTGGTGCAATATCGTGTGCTACTGTGCAACAATGCGTATTACTGTGTTTTAACCATCGGGTATTCCAACAGTATTAACGTTAACAACTGCGCCGTTATTTATAAATAACTTATACTTGTCGTTTTATTCATCCAATCGCTTTCCGTTATGGGCCCACACAAGGATGCGCCGTCATACGAATATTCCCCGACAGTAAGAATATTCCACGACCAAACGAATATTTCCCGACAACAATGAATATTTTATAACCACTTGTTTATTTAAAATATTTGCGTATTTTACCCATAACTAACCACATTAATCAAATCAACTCTTACTATTTCAAAATAATAAATAGAGGAAATTAAATTGCATTTATTAATAATTTGGGGTCTTACATCAACTCATTTACAGACCTAATTACAATATCAAGAATTAATCAAATATCACTAAGTAGGAAGAAATAAACTCACAACAACAAAAAAACTCACATAAAGAGGTAAGAAGATTCGCATAAAGTAAGAATTAAACTCTTAGTGAGAATCAAACTTGAGACCTATAGGTCATAGTACGTTAATCTTAACCACTAGTCTACGATCTTATTGGATTTTAAGGTTAATTACACTACAAGAAAAAGGTCTAACAGCGACCACCTATCAGCCACCGCACGAGGTCGCAGATAACTATCAGCGATCGAATACAATCGCTGATAGTCGTCGCATAAAATCTGGTCACTGGGATGCACATCAGCGACCACTATTAGCGACTGATATATCTGCGACCGATATGAGCGATCGAAATGACAAATCTGATCGCTAAGCTGAGTTAGCATGATCCTGGGCTAAAGCTGACGTGGTTCATGTGGCAGCGACCACTATTAGTGACCGCAGTCGGTCGCTGATATCCTCAATTATTTAGCCATCGCTAATGACTATCAGTGACTGCATGCGGTCGCTGATATGAAAAAAAACCCAGATTTTTGATGTTTTGGAGAATTCCCAAAAACCTGTACCTTTTTTGTACATGCTTTATCCCAACACACATACACAATAAGATAAAAAACATACACAACAATATAAACATTCATCGTCCACTAACACATACACCAAACTAGTATATAAACCTTTAAAAACCAATATGATTTGAATAAATATAATAACATTTCAAAACTTGTTTAAGTAACATACAAACATCCAAAGAATGAATATACAAGTACAAGCTTCTACTATAACTACAAAACTATTCTAAAGCAGGTACATCAAGCATCATCGCCTCCTTGATCACCCTGTAATTAACAAAATAATAAAATAAGTTACAAATATAGTAACTATGTTGATACTGGTATATATTACGACAATACATATAACAAATTAATTTTATACCTCGTCGTCATTCCCATGTTGTCCTGCTGCTGCTGCCGTTACTGCTTCAGCTAACTCCTCAGGACTCAGAGCCCCCAGATGCACACCCAGTATCTTCAGAAGATCTCGATCTCGACATATAGCTCTCACACAGTCAGCCAGAGTATGAACAACTGGATGGCTTGATGACTATGAAGACTGGGTAGAAGAGAAGCCTGAGCCGCTGAAGGATGGGCGTCGTTGTTGTCCTTGACCTTTATTGTAGTTCCTCTTTACAACAGATGTCCTCTCCCATAACTCTTGATCAATAAGCGTACGTGGAGTGCCTTCAGGATAACGCTCATTCAATAAACGCTTATAAGTATCCTGTCATTATGTTAACGATTAAATAGTTAAAAATAAATTCTGTAAGCATTGATAAACAAGATCAAATTGTTAAAACTTATTACCGCTATCTGGATAGCATCAGGCAGACCATCATGGGTGGCCACGTACTCATCCAGCCAATGGATAGGCTGATCTTGAGACTGAGACTCCTATACAAAAAATAGCACAATATTATTAAGTAAAAATGTGATATTTTCCATAATTCATGATTGTAAACATATTAAAACTTGTAAATACGTACCCTGGTAGTGATATGTTGCAACTGTGAAATACTGCCGCCCTTGTATGTTCCTTTAGCCTTTTCGCCATCGGGTACACCCGAAGATCTGTTGGTGGCGGCAGTTTTTCGTCTTTTCACCTAGTTCTCAGCTCTCCATTGGGCACACATCTCAGCCCATATGGACTGGGTGCACCACCAGGGGCTATGCTCGTGCATGAATCCTCTCCCTGACCTGGATGGTCGATCTCGGCATTGTGAAGGGCTTTTTGTCTTTCTATATTTAAATTGTCTTTGGTACGGACCGCACACTTCTACCAGAATAATGTCTGTATCACTAAAGCCTGTGCGTTCTCTCATCTAGAACGTTTCTGCAAATAAAACAATAATAATAACATTACTAAATAATTATCCTTTGAATCTTATATTATCTGTCATAATTAAAAAAAACATACCTGAAATTCAGCCCAAGCAGCATCCTTATGGGCAATAGGTGTGCTCGCCCACGTAATCACAGGTGTAGACCAATTCTGTAAACACAGCTGTGATATGCACTTAACGATCTAATTATCTGAAAAATCACTATAATATATAACAATTTACATCAACGATAAGTAGATATATTAAAGCAATTTACATCTAAGTTATAATACTTATGAACATTTTTTAAACTTATACTTATAATACTTAAAAAAAATTCGCCAGAGTCTCCCCTACAATATGGACTAGCCACATGCACGATGACATATATATATGGACATTTCTAGGCACCCAAGACACAAACCAAGAGAAATATACACATTTCCAATACAATAAGACCAAAACAATAACAATTGAATGCAAATTAAAGCAGTAAAAAATTCAGACCCATATATATTACCAATATAATATCAATAAAAACATTTCCAAATAATATGAAGTCCCAAATCAAAGGATGTGAATTCCAATTTCAGCAAAATATAATCCCAACAACAAAACAGAATGTGTACAACTATAATTCAAGGCATAATTTAGGAGAATCCAATATATTCAGTAAATTTATTAAACTGGAGTTAATAGTAAATTGATTGTAGTTTCTTTTGGTACCCAAAACAAAAGGTCAGAAGTGGACGTTGGATTTATTCTTTTAAGACCGTGAATAAATTAATGTGTTGCCATATACTTGTAAAAATTAATGTGTGTTACAATAATTCAGACCGTGAATATGGAGATATTGAGGACTAAAGTAAATAGCATTGTAAGCCTCCAATTTCTCTAGTTTGTAAAATGCCAAAAAAAATTATATTACACAATATCATGTCCAAGTTTAGTAGAAGCATGAAGACCAATATGGACTACCCAAATTTGCATCACAACTCTCAAATAATGTAATCCGACAGAGGGTTCCTATATTACACAACTTAAATATCTGTTTAAAGCAGGCAAAAATATAATCTTCACAACAAGAGTAACATACCAAAGGTAATATTATCAATACAATGCAAGAGAAAAACATATTTCTAATCCGGATGGTAACAACAATAAACTAACTCTTAAAACTAAAAATTTAACCTAAAAATAATTTAACCTAAAAATTTTAATAATCTCATAAAACTCTTTGCAACAATTTCAGTATATTCCCAATTTCAATAAGAAGCTATAAATTTCAGTAATCTAAAATTCAGTAATCCCAAGTTCATTTTTATTCATTCAAATCTTTGCAATAAACTAACTCTTAAAACAAAAATTCGTAGAATAACAAACAACAAAAAACACACGAACAAACATACTGATTTGGAGAAGAAACAAACAACCAAAAACAAACAACCAAAAAAGGAGAAGAATTTCTTACCTTTAAAATTAGTTTGATTTTGAGAAGATTGAACTCACGAACAAACAAACGAACGAACCAACTGGACTCCCTCTTCTCCATCTTCTCCCTCTTCTGTTTCCCTCTTTTTTTTCTTTCTGCTGAATCGAGCGAACGCCTGAGTCTGAATATGTTTAAGATGATCTGCAACCGCTATCAGCGATCGCTGATTTTTAATGATGTGGACGTGGCCAGCGACCGCTTGCGGTCGTTAATTGATATTAGTCGGAAAAAAAACCGCGCCAGGGTTTCGCACCAAATTTTTTTGGGGGAAAATTCATACTAGCGACCAATCAGCAACCGCATGCAGTCGCTGATATTAACAAGTGACTAGAATTCATCCCGGTCGTAGATGTCGGTCACTACTACTATTATCAGTGATCGGATAGGCGGTCGCTGATATTATTGGTCGCAGATAAGCCTTTTTTGTAGTGTTAATGCTTTTGCTACTATATTAGGGATCGATTTTCATTCTAGTTACTGAATTTTTTTTATTACAAAAATATTACTATACTAAAAAAAATGTTACAAAATAATCATTAATTAACATTTTGTTCAAAAAATGGACGGAAGCGCTGAATAGAGTAATGTTTAACAACTGTCATGTGGGTTACTTGAATATGTGTCAGTTGAGTTCCTGTTACATGGATGGTTAGTTGATTTTTTTTTATTGTATTATGGGTCGATTTTCATTTTTCTTACTGAATCTTTATTTTAAAAAGGCATTATTATACTAAAAAAATTACAAATTAGTCATTACTTAACATTGTTTAATTGACGTGTTAGTTATTTATTAGCGATGTGGCACAGGGTTAATTGATGTTTTGATTACTGTATTATGAGTCAATTTTCAATTTTGTTACAATGACACTACTATACTTCAAAAAATATTACAAACTAGTCATTACTTAATATTCTTTCTAAAGTATTGGCGGTTGTACTTGAATATGTGGCAGGTAGAACCTTGTTACGTGAAGGGTTAATTGATATTTTAGTTACTGTATTAGGAGTCGATTTTCATTTTGGTTACTAAATCTTTTTATTTTTTTAAAAAAACATTATTATACATAAAAAATTATTACAAACTAATCATTACTTAACATTTTGTCCAAAAATTTAATGCAAGTGCTAAAACGTCTATATCTCGTAAGTAAGGACGAAACCAGGATTTATTTTTATGAGGGGGAAAGAATTTTTTTAACAACATAATATATATTCAGAAAAATGGTACTCAAAAAGAATGCATTGATATGGACCATAATTGATGTAAGCTTGTTGAACTTCATCACACCACAACATTTCCATATTTCAATACGTTTAATTTTCTAGGATCGCGCTCCAAATAATTAATATCCCATTCTTTACCTTCAATTCTTTGGGATTTTAGATAACGTTGTTCTTGTTCAGAAGTAGGCAGAGATGTTTGAACATTAGGCTCATGGGTAAGCAGAGATGTGTGAGCATGATTTGATTGCTTTCTCTTGAAAAATGAATCAATAATATGTTATTTTCCCATGATTCTAAAACAAAAAATAAAGAATTCAATTAACTATACTACAAGAATGAGTTAATCAATATTATTAGATCATTTATTGAACTTTTTAATAATAAAATTTTCATAAATTTACAATTAAATAAGTAAGGTTTTAGTCTGTTACCAGAAATCAAATTGAATATGCAATTGGAATTAACATATACAATATTATGATCACTCATTAAACTTTTAAAAATTAAAATATCAAGTTTCATAAAGTAAAAAAAGAATTAAAAAAATTAAATAAGGGTTTAAGTTGGTTACCTGGATACAAATGTATCATTCAATTGGAATAACACATATACAATATTATGCTCCAATTATATATATTTAGAATTATAATAAATTTAATAATGATATATTTTCAAACCTTGGGGTGAACCTTATAAATTTTTCAAACTTTGGGGGGCCGTGGCCCCCGTCGCCTCCAGTCCTATGCTAGTTTCATCCATGCTCGTAAGCAAAAAAAAGCTTATGTGTAACTTACTTATTGGTGATGTGACACTTTTGCAATATGTAATATCATGTGTATTGTCGCATGTGAAGAAGAAACGAACCAAATGTTTGTGGCCAAGATAAAACGTAGCAAGAATTGTAGTAAAATTGTGCCCTGATTTTTTTTTCTTTTCTATTTTGTTTCCTTTTCTTATTTCTGTAGCAATATCATGTGTCACATCACCAAAATAATTAACTCACACTTCAATTAAGTAATGTTAGGTATTGACTAGTTTGTAACATTTTTTTAGTATAGTATTGTCTTTGTAACAAAAAAAAGATTCAGTAACCAAAATAAAAATTGATCCCTAATATAGTAACAAAAACATCAATTAACCCTACACGTAATATGGACCCACCTGCAACGTATTCAAGTACCCCACATGGCGGAAGTTCAACGTTAGTCTATTTAACATTTACGTCAATTTTTTAGATGGAATGTTAAGTAATTACTAGTTTGTAACATTTTTTGGAGTACAATAACGTCTTTGTAATAAAAAAAGAAGATTCAGTAACTTAAATAAAAATCAACCCCAAGTACAGTAATTAAAGCATCAATTAACCCATGTGGCACATGATAATACTACAGAAATCAAAAAAGGAAAAAAAATAGAAAAGAAAATATTAAGCACTTCCGTTAATTTTTTGGAAGAAATTTTCAGTAATAATTAGTTTGTACTTTTTTTAGTATTATAATATGTTTATAACAAAAAAGAATCAGTAATTAAAATAAAAATGGACTCATAGTACAATAAATAAAATATCAATTAACATTCTATGTAACACGGTCTCACGTGCCACATATTTAAGTACCTCACATAACAATTGTTAAATGTTAGTCTATTTAGCACTTCCGTCAACTTTTTAAATGAAATATTAAGTAATGACACTACAAGGAAAAGCCTTATTTCCGATGGAACTTTCCCTCGGAAATAAGCCTATTCTGTTGAACATAGGTTATTTCCAACAGAATATTCCGTAGAAAATTCGGTCGTATATATACTTGTCGAAGATATCATCCGTCACATATTCCGTCGTACCTATCTAATCTACGAAGGATTATCTTCGACGAAATTCGTCGAACATAAGCTATTTACGACTGAATAAATATGACGAAAACTTCCGTCGAGTATAATATTCCTTTATTTTCGACGGAATATTCCCTTGGAAATAGCTTATTTCCGACTGAAAATTAAAATATACCGGTATTTATTAAAAATTAACTGATTATTAAATCCGATAGAAATTCCATCGGAAATACCTTATCCCGTTGGAATTAAATGCTTTTTTGTTAATTGCAGATTTTAAAAGTGCAGTTTCCAAGTGTTTAAACCCATTTATGTACCTGTAACATGTTTTATGCCAATACAAAGTAATATAAACTTGTATCTTACATTCAAATATTCAACGTAGTGCTAAAAATGATAGCAACACATCAAGCAAAACGATATCTACTAACTGATTATCATCAACATTACTGAGTTAACAATTACAAATATAAGCTAATATTTCATAAATGACAAATAATATAATTTACAATACTTATACACACACAATTAGACACTACAATATATACAAATGTTCTACAATAACATGAATACAAATGAACTATAAACTAGTAAAAGTATCATCATCGGGCGGAGGTGAACGACGCTGCTCTGGTGTATGGAAAGCAATGTCGTCCGCCTGCTCGTCATCGCCCGTTTGCTCGCCATCGCCACCCTGTTGATAGAATCAAAAATAAAAATCGTTAGTCCGTATATATGTGAGAATTAACAATGTGAGATCCCGAATTTTATGAAATAAAAGTATTCAATTTTTCTATTTTGGTAAATAGTTAAATTGATAAAAGTTTAAAGTTAAGGGCCTTATTTGAAAATTTTTCAAAGTAAGCAAGTTGTCATAAAATAATCGGTGGTAAAAGAACAGTAATATGCGTGGTTGCATAGTAGCACACGGTATTGATTATTGATGCTTATGTGAGAAGTCACTCAGTTATACTCAATTATTGCTACAATAATTGCTGCATCATATCTCTCATATTATTGATTCAATTATTGTCACAGTATCATCTACATAATATGTTATATATTATTAAATCAATAACTGAGACGACAAAGTTATTCATATTATTATTTATAATATTGACAATGTCTAGAAGTTTTGTCAAGGAGAGGTTTGGTCATTTAATTGTGCGCCAATAAGGAGAAATCCTTATTGGAAAACCTCCTCTTTCCTGGGAACGACCTGGTTGTTAAATATTGTGAGTTATAATATTAATGATGAATGTTATTAAAAATTGAAGTTGTGTTCGGAGTTGAATTTGGAGACGCAGACGTGATATTTGAGTCCAGAACAATGAAATTATTAGAAATAGACTATAAACAAAAAATTTACCGGGGTTGACTTTTTGGTCAAAAAAGTCAACAGTTGACTTTTTTGGAAAAGTCAAACTTTGAAATTTCAAAAATGAAATTTTTGAGAAAAATATTTTCATTGTGCTGGGATTGTTAGTGTTAGTGGAAATCGACATTTATTTCGATAGTAATTGATGTTTGGAAGTTATATTGACCAACCAGGTAATTAATCAAATAAATGAGCAATTAATTGCTATTAATTCACATAATTATAACTATTTGTTCACATGTGTGTACTATTAATTCACATTCATGTACTATTAGGGGAGGTGGTGCAAGATTGATAATACTTGCATGACTAAGTTAAAAATGGAGGTATAGATGGAGGTACTATATTGTAATTCGTATTTTCACATGATTATAACTATTAAGTCACATGAATGAACTATTAATTCACATGATTTACTATTAGGGAAGGTGGTGCAAGTTTGATAATACTTACATGACTAAATTAAAAATAAAAGAAAAGTTGAAGGTATTGTACTGTAATATTTTGAGCTCCAAAACGTGTAATTATCGAAACTATATTTTTTTATAAATAGAAGCTCATTCTTTCTTCATTTCTCACCAATTCACTAAAGCTATAGAGCAATTATTATAAAAAGAAATTATAGAGAGAATGAAGAAGAGAAGTCTGCTACCTTACTATTCCAGTATCCAGTTTTCTTCTAAGGTAAGGAGTATTATTTCTATCGTATTCATGAAGAGAACTATTGTTATTCCATTCTTTATTATTATGTTGGAATAACCTGTCTATGTGAAGTACTGCATACGTAGTGAAATTCTTCTATTATTTCATTCTTTATTATTCTGTTGGAATATCCTGTCTGTGTGGATTAGGCATGACCTGGTTCCGTTCTTTATTATTCTGTTGGAATATCCTGTCTGTGCGGATTACGCATGACCTGGTTCTATTCTTTATTATTTTGTTGAAATAACCTGTCTGTGCGGTCTATCGCATGCCTAGTGAATTATGTTGTTATTCCATTCTTTATTATTCTGTGGAATATCCTGTCTGTGCGGATTACGCATGACCTGGTTCCATTCTTTTGTATTATGTTGGGAATAACCTGTCTGTGCGGTCTATCGCATGCATGGTGAATTCTTCTGTTATTTTATTCTTTATTATTCTGTTGGAATAACATGTCTATGTGGATTACCACATGCATAGTGAATGATCCTTTGTATTCATTCCTTATTATATTGTAGGAATAATCTGTCTACGTGGATTACCGCATGACGGGTGAAAATCTATTTGCATTTTCGTAATTTTTCTGACCCTCAAAAATTCTGGAAAAATTTGAAATGATGATTTGATGAGTTTTCTATATTGTGTCCAAAGATGGCGATTTTTGGATGTATAGATTAAGATTTATGGATTTTATGAGAAAAAGACTATTTTAAAAGTAAACCTTTATAACTCCTTGTGGTTAACTTCAAAATTGGTGAAATTTTTATTGGGAGTACATATATATATATAACAGGAGTATACCCTGAAAATTTCAGAATTTTTGGACAAAAGTATAATTTATGATAAATGTCTAAATATTCAACAGTTTTGGCCATATGAAAAATAGTAAATGAATTTTTAAAATTCTGAGAAAAATATATGTTCAATATGGGACTATATTCTGCTAAATCCCAGAAAAGAAATATTTTTGGGACTGATTTGGTATTTTTTATGAAAATGAACTAGTTTTGAGTAAATGAATTAAATATGTTATGTGAAGTAACAAAATTGGAAAATAGGATTTTATGGCTTGGGAATCCTATATAAGGTATATGCGGATTTTTGATGAGGGGTTTGATCATTGGTGATGAAATCGTATGAGTACGACATTTTTAATGATTAAATACATTATTTGGTAAAACGTAAACAATTAAAATAAATTATTTATAAGTTTAAGAAATGATTAAAATATTGTTATAATATTAATAATATTAGATTGTGAGTTTATTAAGTAATTGATAATATTTAGATGAATTTAAAGTCTTTAATATTTATCCTTGATTTTGTTTGATTTGATTTCATTTGATTATTGCTTATATCATTGTCATCATCCTCATGCTTATATTGTGATGAAAGTCATCTTTGGCTTACGTGCATAGATGGACTTGGTATGATTATGTCCAGGGATTATTCGGTATAATCATGACCGTAATGCGACGAATGATGTGGTAAAAGTCCTCATTGGCCCGTAGTGCATTGATGGACAGTTATTGATATGATTAATACCAGGTATTATTCGGTATAATCATGACCATTGATGATTACATGAATATCCTTGGCCGTAGTGCAGGGATGATTCGATGATGTGGATTATTTATTAAGCTGAGTCTCAGCGATAAAATATTGATTTTACACTTTTAATTCGTAAAAAATAGTAGATATCATGCTCTAGTTGACTCTTCTAAAATACAGTTGTACGTCTTTGGCCTGTAGTGCCAAGATGAATTGTTAATGAATATCTTTGGCCGTAGTGTAAAGATGAATTTATTAATATGATTATGAGCAGGAATTGTGATTTGGTATAACCATGATTTTTGATGTTTCAGGTGAAGATAGGTGATGAAAATTATCTTCGTCCTGGGTGCGAAGAGGAATTTAGAATCACAATTATGATTATGAGTTATTCATATGATTGTGGACATGAATTGTTGATTGATGTTACAGGGATAAAACATTATTAGTGGACTTTTAACATGGTGAAGATAATAGATCTGATGGTCTATTTTACTCTCCTAATGGATTGCTCGTTCCGTTGCAACTGTGGTTGAAAAGTTTTATCATCTACCATATGTTCTAAATCTCTGATATATTACTGATGAAGGCTATTGATGATGTAAATTATCTTTAGTCATGATATTCTATATTGGGCTAGTTGTGCTCACCCTTTTTGCTTCATAATTCCTTTCAGGTAATAAGAGTGTAGCTGGGTCGAGCGGGGGTAGCAGGAGAATAGAACGGTGGTCTATAGCTGTTGAGGTTCTCCTTAAATACTATGGAAATAATTTTATTGAGAACTTTAGATAAGTGTGTCATATTGTATACATCATTTGATATTTAATTTTGGTGAACCGAATAGGGTGAGGTGAACCTAACTTTGGAAGGGTGTTTTGCCACTATCAAACAAGATGTCTAATGACATACAACCTCATGTTATCATAAGACAGGGTTGTGCACATCCACTTGCTGAATATATTTACGAGCACTACCTATATGATGTTGGAGTTTGTCTAAAATATAATTCTCAATTTGAGAAAACGGAGATAATTATATGTTAAGAGAAGACTCACCATTGGAAAGAAGATAATAGTAATTTTTTTGTTATTCTTTGGGGACTATTGGGTCAACCAAGGATAATTTTGTGGACATATGATATTTATTATAACCTAGACGCATGGCCTCCCATGTACGAAGGTTTCCTTGAGTATTTTCCAAATATTTTAATTTCTAAAATAATTATGGACTATACTTTTATGTAAGGTACCATTGTAAGGTTGTGGTCAAGGCACCATGAGAGTTACATACATTTGTATTAAAACTCACAGTTTAACTGTGGTCGTATTCTGCACGACAGTTCAATAGTTGTATAAATTAAGTTTGTATTTGATTTTTATAGTATAATATTTGGCGACTAAGAATGGGTAATGTGGACCTATTTTGGGGGCGTCACCAACAAGCTAGCCTTAATAAAAAACATAAACAATAAGAATACTGGAGTAGGCTGGGGCGGACGAAAAGCCTTCTCCAAGAGGGTAATCACCATCCGGAGCCTCTCGCCGCTAAAAGCGTCAAACTGCTCCCGCGATAATCTTGTACTCTCTGCGGAGGCCCCTGCTATAATAGCCTGAGCAATCTGGTGAAGATGAAAACTGGTAGGCAACTGCTAACGCTAAAAGACCGGATTGGTACGGAACCTATCTGACACGGCCCTTATCAACCGCTGGAAGATGTCGTTATCCAAGCCAGCGCCCGTATGAGATGGTCCGACATGTACTCTCGGACGCTGGCGCTGACTGGAGCCTATAAAAAGATACAATTTGATTACTAGTAATAATTTATATAATGTGATCAATTCAAATAATTTCATGAAACATAAAAAATATTACCTCCATGAAGTGTATATGCGGGTATCCTCGGCAGACCCAACACTCGATATATGTCAGTACTGCTAGTAGGGGGATCCTGAGACGCGACCCATAGTCTCAACTCCTCATCCCGATCTAATACAATATCGGGAAGGGGGTGACATAATCTAACGGCTCAAAACCCCTCTTAATAGCCTCCAGCTCAGCTATACGTTCGTCCCGAAGCCTTTAAAATCAGTCCTATAATTTATCTTGTATATGTATGTTAATTATATCATTTTATTTATGATTAAATATTAATAAAAGCTAAATAGTAAGATTAGTTTTACCCGTATAACTACAGTTGCCTGAGACAAAGCATGCTAGTCCTTAGGCATGTGGGCTTGATCCCAAAACTCTAAAATGGTAGGATCTCGGCCCAAGGTGTGACGCCCCAAAACAAGTATACATCACCTATAACTTGGAGGGGAGAGACGAGTAATATACTTCGCTTGGGTGTGACTTACCTAAGCCGATTTTTTTTACTTGATAAGTTGATAATTTGTGATATGTCAATTAACCTTTGTTTTAAAGGTATATTTTAGAATGGTATCTGAAATACAGAGATGAGCAATGGGAAAATTATGATACAGAGGATATAACTGGGAAGGTACAATCCAAAAAGAAAGCAAGGTATTCTCATCTCTTCGAACTACCAGGTACGTAAATTTCGAGGGCAAAATTTCATAAGGAGGGGAGATTGTGAGACCCCGAATTTTATGAAATGAAAGTATTCAATTTTCTTATAAGTATCATCAATAATCAATAATCAATTTTCAATTTTCTCACAATAATTGAATAAAACCGAGTGACTTCTCACGTAATCATCAATAATCAATACCGTGTGTTACTATGCAACCACAAGTATTACTGTACTTTTATCACCGATTATTTTATGACAACTTGCTTACTTTGAAAAAATTTTAAATATCACCCTTAACATTAACCTTTTATCAATTTAACCATTTACTAAATAGAATACTTATAAGAAAATTGAATACTTTCATTTCATAAAATTCGGGGTCTCACAATCTCCCCTCCTTATAAAATTTCACCATCGAAATTTACGTACCTGGTAGTTCGAAGAGATGAGAATACCTTGCTTTCTTTTCGGATTATACCTTCACAATTATTTCCTCTGTTTCATGATTTTTCCATTGCTCATCTCCTGTTTTTCAGATATCATTCTAGAATACATCTTCAAAACAAAGGTTAATTGACATGACACAAATTATCCCTATACCCTGACTGACCAATTAAATACCAAATAAACTTAGGTAGGTCATAACAGCGAAGGAATTCCCCGTCTCTCCCCTCCTAGTTCTTGTCTCACATCTCAGCAAGGGATCATATTCCTAAGCTTTGATACCAACTATGACGCCCCAAAAACAGGTATACATCACCCATCTTGAGTCGCCAAATACATGGTACATAAATCAAATACAAACTTAATTATACAACTGTCGTGTACAATACGACAAAACATAATCTAAGTGTGACGCCATCCAATTCACCCAACCTATTCGAAGTCACCAAATACATGGTACAGAAACAACTACAACTTCATTAATATAATTGTCGTGCAAAATATGACAACACATAAACTGTGAGTTTAAATACAATATTCACACTCAAATAAATTCATCATTATAATTATTGATACACTATTTTACAAAATAGTGAGGACTACTATAACAACTGCCTTGGAACATCACTCCACACCCCGACTACTCCCCTGCTATATTCTGGCTTCCTGAGAAGAAAAATGGAACAAAAAGGAAAAGGGTGAGCTCAACTAGCCCAGTAAAGAATATTATGACTAAGATAATGTACAAAAAATTATCCTTAGTCTTCAACAGGGAAAAATCTGATAGAATACAATAGAAAATAAATTTTAGATCAACAACTACAGCGGAATCAACAATTCATTAGAAGAGTTAAGTAGAGAATGAAATCTACTATCATCTATGAATTTAAAAGTGCATCATCGATATTTTGTCGCTGTAACATTAATCAATATACATCTTGAATCAAATAGTCATCTTTGCACTACAGGCCAAAGATATTAATCAGTCGGTCATGTACATCTCAACACCTGTTCATCTTTGCACTACGGGCCAAAAATATTCATCAAGAAATCATTCATCTTTGCACTATAGACCAAAGATATTTAGTTATATCATCATTTAGGACTGAGGATGATGAAAAATATATTTCAAAGAAAACGAATCCAGTGAGACAAAAGAACAAATATTAAGGATTCGTATTTTAGACAATCCAAGTTCAAAAATACTCCATAATAAACTATTGTGGAGCAGCATTCAAAAATGAAGATCAAAACATAGATCCAATCAAAGATAGGAACCATAACAGACAATCTTGGACACAGAAAATAAATTTTAATTTTTCTGTGAATAATGTCGTATTTGTGAATAGTGTCGTATACGTGAATAGTAACTCCGACACTAAAAGGTAGAAATTTTAACACATTTACCACACAAGTGGTACCCACCAAAAC
Organism: Panax japonicus; assembly: GCA_020205505.1. NCBI lineage: Eukaryota > Viridiplantae > Streptophyta > Magnoliopsida > Apiales > Araliaceae > Panax > Panax japonicus. The sequence continues at coordinate 52,259,949 of CM035110.1, forward strand.
TGAAAAACATGTTTTAATCCTTTTTTGTAACAAAATCAATTCAGACCCAATATTCTAGAACTTCAATAATTCATAATAAATAGCCCTTTTATCAGAAAAATCCAAATCTTATATCCATTCCATAGGAAATTAATTCTCTACAACTTTGCAGAAGAAAGTTTTTTTAATTCTAAATAAAAATTGACCGAAATCCACATACGGACGATTTTGCAGACTATAATCAAATTTTAGTCAAAAATAGGCTCCACCAACACACAAAATATGTGTTAAATATTTTTTGTAAAAAAAATACTCTTTCTCCTCATTTATTCATATATCACACATTCATTGTAAAAATATCACCATTATTATATTATTATAATATAATAATATATTTAAATAAATTATTTTATCAAAAAAGATAAAATATCAATTTTCAACAATTGTCATTTTAAAAAAATTTCTCCATCTATATCCACATAAAATGAATATTTTCCTTATCATATAAATCAATAATTAATTATTCACAAATAATATTACATAATCACAATATTGACAACCAGACCGTTCCCATGAAAGAGGGGGCTTTTCAATAAGGATTTCTCCTTACTGGCACGCAATTAGGTGACCAAACCTCTCCTTAGACAAAACTTTCTAGACATTGTCAATAATGCTATCTAATAATATTATTCAAATAATATGAATTATTGATTCGATAAAGGAAAATACTGTGCAGTGACAATTATTGAAACAACAATAATATAAATTATCAACGTAGCAATTATTGAATCAAAAAACTAAAATATTAAACAGTAATTACTGTAACAATTATTGAGTAGCGCCTTATTACGTAAGAATCAATAATTGGTGCAATATTGTGTGCAACTGTGTTTTAACCACCGAGTATTTCAAAAGTCTTAACGATAACAACTACGTCATTATTTATAAACAACTTCTACTTGTCATTTTCTTCATCCAATCGCTTTTCGTTATGGGGCCCACAAAAGGCTGCGTCGTCGTACGAATATTCCCCGACAGCAAGAATATTCCACGACCAAAGGAATATTCCCTGACAACAATGAATATTTTATAACCACTTGCTTATTTAAAATATTTACGCATTTTACCCATAACTAACCACATTAATCAAGTCAACCCTTACTATTTCAAAATAATAAATAGAGGAAATTCCATTTTATTAAAAAAAAATTGGGGTCTTACAACCTCCCCTCCTTATGAAATTCCGTCCTCAAAATTGACGTACGTACATGATATTTCAAAAAGGTGAGGATACCTCGCTTTTATTTCCGTTTCCAACTCCCAGGTCATTTCTTCAATAGCATGGTTCCTCCATAAAACCTTGACTTGTGGTATAACCTTTGTGTGTAGGACATACTCCTTTAGATCTTGACTGGTACTCCCTCGTACGATAAACCTTCGGTTATTTTGTCTGGTTCTAACTCAATAATGTGGTTTGGGTTATCCACATATTTACGTAACATAGATACACAAAAAATGTTATAAACACGCGACATACTTGGCGGTAAAACGAGTCTATAGGCCACAGTTCTTATTCGATTGAGGGTTTCAAATGGACAAATAAATCGAAGGTTTGAGCTTTCCTCTCTTTATCAAATCTTACTTCTAGAATAAAGCCTTCTTACACCTTCTTCTTTATATTCATCAGCTCCGGTGTGTAGCTTGAGCGGTTTTAACTTTATCAATTAAAGTCGATTCTACTCGTATATCATCACATGGGTCCCTAGAGTCTTTAACTCTATCTCTATCATTTATAAGTCATACAAAATGGGTTTTTGACAATATCATACCCGTACTCGTATACGATCTTTTACTCAACACGTCAGCTATCATGTTCACTTTTCCAGGATGGTATGGTCAGAACATGTGCCGAAATGAGTCTCCTCTTGAGTTCTTCGAAGCTCATCCCATATTCTTTGCTCCATTCGAATTTTGTATCTCTATAAGTCAGCTGAGTTAATGGAGTAGCGATTCGAGAAAATCTTTTCACGAATCTCCTATAGTAACCAGCTAAGCCTAGAAAACTATATATTTCTATTACTAACTTAAGTTGCTCTAAAGTATGACTCATATCCCAATCTTGGATAGCACATCACAATGGCACCTATCAGTTTACTACAGCACGAATATAGCGTCCCCTACAGAGAGTCTGGCTTCAGTACATTCCACAAAGGTAGTCACCAGTTAGAGGCTCGGTTATCAACTTCTATAGTTGGGTTTTTAACTCCTGAAGTTCAATAGGAGCCATTTGATATGAGATTTTAGAAATGGATTTTGTACCGGGTTCAAAGTCGATACAAAATTCAATATCACGCTCTGGGAGTAGGCAGAGAAATTCTTCAGGAAATTCACTAACAACAGAAATACAATTCAAATCTGACGTATTTTTGTTCAAGTCCATGACATGGGCTAAGAAAGCTTGACATCCGTTTTTCAATAAACGAATGACTTTATGGATTGATATGAAAGAGTTTGACTTCAATGATTTGGTTGCTTGAATTTGAATAACAGGTTGCTTCAGAATATGAAAACTAACAACCATACGAAACCAATCAATTTTGGCATGATGAGTAGTTAACCAATCAATACCTAAAATCACATCAAAAGCAAGTATCTTTAAAGAGGTAAGATCAACAGGTAATGTGATGGTGTCAACTTGGATCAAACAAGATTTATAAACAGCAGATGTAATGAAAGTTTCTCCTAACGGAGTCTCCACAGATAAGTTAAAGTCTAATTTCTCAGGAGTCAAGTTCAAACGTTGAGCACAAGTAGGAGAGATAAAAGAATGGGTAGAACCGGTATCTAATAATGTATAAACTTTGCAAGAATTTATAATTAACTAACTCGTGCCAACTTCGTTTGGGTTACTCACTTTTTGAGAAGTCACGAAAAACACTCTTCCTGAAACCGCCGAGTTGGTTTTGTCCGTATCCGCCTTTGGTGTCATCGTCCCAGCTGGACTTGATTTCGTTACAGTACAATCTCGAGCGATATTTTCTTCATTTTAATAATTATAACATACCTTGAACTGTTGTGGACAGTTTGGGATGATGTGTCCCTCTTTTCCACATTTATAGCATATGATCGGTGGTCGTTCTCCTCCCTTAGGAACAGTTGATGCTGGTGCTGACGTCTTCCCGTCATCGTTAAATCTTCTCTTCTTAAAATTTCCACTTGAATTATTTCTTCTATTATCTTGGCCATGATTACCACCGAAGTGGTTACCATTTTTGGCATGATAATTTTCTCCACGATGGTTATCATTGTTTCGATGACCGTTGCCACCGGTACGATTATCATCGAGTTGTTGGTCGTTATTCTTCGGTTGAGCTGACTCATTATCGCGCTCCAATAACTGAGCCCTATTCACAACATCTGAATATAGAGAAAATTTATGAGAAATGAGATATTGACGTATATCGGGTTTCAAACCTCTCAAAAACATCCGCGTCATACGTTTATCATTCTCCACCAGATGAGGTGCAAACCTGGATAACTCCGCGAACTTCGCCTCGTACTGGGACACTGTCATGTTGTTCTGTTCTAGTCTAATAAACTCTACCTCCTTTATATGACGAATACTTTTAGGAAAGTACTGTCATCGAATAGTTTTTGAAACGTTTCCCAAGACATACTGAGTGCAGCTGGATGGGTACGCTTCAAATATTCCCACCAGTAATCTGCCTCATTACGGAATATAAAAGTGGCGAATGGAACCTTCTGTTCCTCCGTGCATCCCAAGACATCAATTATCTAGGTAATTTACTTGACCCACGTCTCCGCCTTAATCAGATCCGGCTTTCCCCAGAATCCTGGTGGTCCCAACTCTTTGAACTGCTTGGCTGTGACAAAACGTGTGTTGTTATCATTTCTACCTGTATTTTGTACACGAGTCTCCCTCGTCTGATTTTGCACGAACTTCAAAAAGCTTCTAAACATCATGTCGTTCATCGTCTGATCAGTGGTGTTGTTTACAGGAGGAACATTGTCTTCCTGTTGCACGTTCTTCTGATTAGTGAGTAAAGGTGTCTCCACAGTCTCATTTACTCCACTGCTAACATTCTCAGTTGTCATTCTTAAATACTGTCATAAAACAAGGGTTAATTAAACAAATTAACGTGCAACATAATAATCCTATACTCTGACCAACCAACAATAAGCTTAGGTAGGACATACTAGCGAAGGATTTACTCGTCTCTCCCCTCCTAGTTCTATTCCCTGATCTTTGTCATAGACCATATCTCTAAGCTCTGATACCAACTGTGACGCCCCCAAAATAGGTCCAATCCACCCAACCTATTCTGAGTCACCAAATACATGGTACGGAAACAACTACAACTTCATTAATACAATTGTCGTGCAAAATACGACAACACATAAATTGTAAGTTTAAATACAAATATTATATTCTAGACAATATCCACACTCAAATAAAGTCCTCATTACAATTATTGATACACTATTTTACAAAATAGTGAGGACTACTATAACAACTGCCTTGGAACATCACTCCACACCCCGACTACTCCCCGCTATATTCTCGCTTACTTAGAAGAAAAATGAAACAAAAAGAAAAAGGATGAGCTTAACTAGCCCAGTAAAGAATATTATGACTAAGATAATGTACAACAAATTATCCTTAGTCTTCAACAGGGAAAAATCTAATAGAATACAATAGAAAACAAGTTTTAGATCAACAACTGCAGCAGAAACAACAATTCATTAGAAGAGTTAAGTAGAGAATGAAATCTATTATCATCTATGAATTTAAAAGTCCATCATCGATATTTTGTCGCTGTAACATCAATCAATATACATCTTGAATCAAATAGTCATCTTTGCACAACAGGCCAAAGATATTAATCAGTCGGTCATGTACATCTCAACACCTGTTCATCTTTGCACTACGGGCCAAAGATATTCATCAAGAAATCATTCATCTTTGCACTACAGGCCAAAGATATTCAGTTATATCATCATTTAGGACTGAGGATGATGAAAAATATATTTTAAAGAAAACGAATCCAGTGAGACAAAAGAACAAATATTAAGGATTCGTATTTTAGACAATTCAAGTTCAAAAATACTCCATAATAAACTATTGTGGAGCAGAATTCAAAAATGAAGATCAAAATATAGATCCAATCAAAGATAGGAACCATAACAGACAATCTTGGACACAGAAAAAAAAATTTAATTTTTCTGTGAATAATGTCGTATTTGTGAATAGTGTCGTATATGTGAATAGTATCGTATACGTGAATAGTAACTCCCACACTAAAAGGTAGAAATTCTACAAGAAAAATTATCATACTTCATAAATAGTAACTCGTGAAAAGTAACTCATGAATAGTAACCCCGACATGAAAAGATAAGAATTTCATAAAAAAAATCTTACCAATATTCCGACATAATGATATTGAAAGAAATAATATCATTTATAAAAAAATAATATCCCTTACCTCAAAAGAATAATACTTCTGGCTGGAATATCAGATATAACGCTGAAAGGAACTTGCACCGTATAGAAACACTCAAAGTACCAAAATACTTACAAGAATACGCTCGATAATATAGAGAGAAGATTTCAGTTTCTGGTGTAATTTTCAATTCTAACCTAAGCACACCTATTTATAAGAAAATTCTTAGAACACTCTATTTATATCGGGTTTCAAACCTCTTAGAAACATTCGCATCATTCGCTCCTCATTGTCGACCAAATAGGATGCAAACCGGGATAACTCCGCAAATTTAGCCTCGTATTGTGACACGGTCATATTTTTTTACTCTAACTTGATAAACTCCATCTCCTTCATGTGACGAATACTTTTGGGAAAGTACTTGTCGTTGAACAACTCTTGGAACGTCTCCCAAGACATCTTGAGTGCGTCAGGCTGGGTACGTTTTACAGATTCCCGCCAGTAATTTGCCTCTTCACGCAACATAAAGGTGGCGAATGGAACCTTTTGCTCCTCTGAGCAATCCAAGACATCAAATATCTTGGTGATCTGCTTTATCCACGTCTCTGCTTTAAGTGATTCTAGTTCTACCAAAAATTACGGTGGTCCCATCTCCTTGAACTACTTAGCAGTGACCAACCGTGGGTTGCCATTATTTCTACCTATATTTTGAACAGGAGTCTCTCTTACCTGATGTTGCATGAATTACATAAAGCCTCCGAACATTCCATCGTTCATCATTTGGTCAGTGTTGTTATTAACCTGAGGATTAATGTCTTCCTGTTGCACATTATCCTGGGTATTGATCGTTGGTGACTCAACGGTCTCATGTGCTTCATTGCTGATCTCAACATTTTCAGATGTCATTTTCAAATACTGTCACAAAAAAGGGTTAATTGACATATCACATATTATCCCTATACTCTGACCGACCAAATAAATACCAAATAAACTTAGGTAGGTCATACTAGCGAAGGAATTCCCTGACTCTCCCCTCCTAGTTCTTGTCTCACATCTCAACCAGGGATCATATCCCTAAGCTTTGATACCGACGTGACGCCCCCAAAATAGGTATACATCACCCATCTTGAGTCACCAAATACATGGTACAGAATACAAATACAATCTTAAATATACAACATGAGTTGTGAGTTTTAATACAAATATTATCTTTTAGACAGTATTCAAACTCAAAATAAGTCCTCAATATATTTATTAACACACTATTTCATAGAATAGTGAAAACTACTAATGCTATCATATGGACCGTCACTCCGTTCCCCGACTAGTCCCTGCTACGTTCTCATTTCCTGAAGAGAACAATGAAAGTAAAAGGGTGAGCTCAACTAGCCAAGTAAGAAATATTATGACTAAGATAATGCAGAATAAATTATCCTTAGCCTTCAATAATGTTAAACTGATACAATATAACAAACATCAAGTTTAACTGCAGCGGAATAAGAAATCCATTAAAAGAGTCAAGTAGAGAATAAAATCTACTATCTTCTATGTTTTAAAAGATTTTTCGTCATTTTTATCGCTCAGACTCAGCTTAATAAATAATTCACATCATCCCTGCACTACGACCAAGGATATTCATTAGTATCACAACCATAAATTATCCATGTACTACGGGCCAAGGATATTTGTGTATTCATAAATGGTCATGATCATGCCAACAATTGTCCATCAATGCACTACGGGGCAATGAGGAATTTTACCACATCATTTGTAGCATTACGATCATGATTATACCGAATAATCCCTGGTCATAATCATACCAAGTCCATCTATGCACTACATGCCATAGATGACTTTCAACATAATATAAACATGAGGATGATGATAATGATATAAGAATTCAATAAAAACAAGTTCAAGAATTAATTTATCTAGGAACCAATAACGTCCAAATCGTCAACATGATACTTCTTTGTGGGTAAAACTCAAGAATGCTCAGAAGAATATTTTTATGAAAAGATATTGGATGAAGCGCAAATATTAAGGATATTCCATTAATTTAATGGAGTATAGAAGTCAAAGCTTTAACCAAATTAGTATAAGAGAATATATAAAATTACAAATGGATTTTCGTCCGTCATGCGATAATCCACTTAGACAGATCATTTTCACAATTTAATAAGGAATGAATACAAAGGATCATTTACCATGCATGTGATAATCCACATAGACAGGTTATTCCAACAGAATAATAAAGAATGGAATAAAAGAAGAAATCACCATGAATGCGATAGACCGCATAGACAGGTTATTCCAACAGAATAATAAAGAATGGAACCAGGTCATGCGTAATCCGCACAGACAGGATATTCTAACAGAATAATAAATAATGGAACCAGGTCATGCGTAAACGCATAGACAGGATATTCCAACAGAATAATAAATAATGGAACCAGGTCATGCGTAAACGTATAAACAGGATATTCTAACAGAATAATAAATAATGGAACCAGGTCATACGTAAATGCACAGACAGGATGTTCCAACAGAAAAATAAAGAATGGAATAACAGAAGAATTTCACCATGTATGTGGTACTTCGCTTAGACAGATTATTCCTACATAATGATAAAGAATGGAATAACATAATAATTTCACCATGTATGCGGTACTTCGCATAGACAGGTTATTCCAACAAAATGATAAAGAATGGAATAACAGAAGAATTTCACCATGTATGCGGTACTTCGCATAGACAGGTTATTCCAACATAATGATAAAGAATGGAATAACAGAAAAATTTTACCAAGTATAGGGTAGCCCGCGTATACAGGTTATTCTAACGGAATAATATAGAATTGAATAACAGAAGTTCTCTTCATGAATACGAAAGATATAATACTCCTTACGAGTATAACAAATAATATCCCTTACCTTAGAAGAAATTGGATATAGGAGTAATGAAGTAGCAGAATACTATTCTTCTTTCTCTCTATAGTTTCTCTCTCTAGAGTTTTAATGAATTCGTAAGAAATATTGAAGGAATGAGCTTCTATTTATAGAAGAATGGACTGAATAGTAACTAATTCATGAACGGTCCAGATTGATTTACTTTTAAATGGACAGTCCATATTGATTTACTATGTAGTATTAATAAATTATTCTAATAAAACAAAATCTTTTAAATAAAATATAATATATTCTATTTATAATCTAATAAAACGAATAACTTTATAAAAGTATTATGTTTTATATAAAAAGATTTTACTATATAAACACTATGCAGACACTATGCATAATAGAATATTATATATTCTATTTATAGTCTAATAAAACAAATAACTTTATAAAAGTATTTTTTTTATATAAAAAGATTTTACTATAAAAATACTATGCAGGCACTATGCAAACACTATGCATAATAAAATATAATATATTCTATTTATAATCTAATAAAATAAATAACTTTATAAAAGTATTCTGTTTTATATAAAAAGATTTTACTATGCAAATACTATGTATAATAAAATATATTATATTCTATTTATAATCAAAGAAAACAAAACTTTATAAAAAGTATTCTGTTTTATATAAAAAGTTTTCTATTTTATTACCTTTATAATGATAATAAAACAAAACTTATCATCTTTATTATAATTCACACTATTAATCGACCAGGTCGTTCCCAAGAAAGAGGAGGCTTTCCAATAAGGATTTCTCCCTATTGGCGCGCAATTAGGTGACCAAACCTCTCCTTGGCAGAACTTCTAGACATCGTTAATATTGCAAATAATAATATTAATAACTTTGTTATCTCAATTATTGATTTAATTATATATAAAATATCGACAATAATTGAATCAAATAACGTGAGATACTATGCAACAATTACTGTAGCAATAATTGAACAAAACTGAGTGACTTCTCACGTAAGTATCAATAATCAATACCGTGTGCTACTATCCAACCACGCGTATTACTGTACTTTTAACACCGGGTGTTTCAATAGTTAATGGTAAAACTTCCGCCGTTATTTTCATAAAAATATTTTTGTCGTTTTCTCAATCCGACAATAATTCCATTGTGGGGTCCACCAATGATTGTGCCGTCGTACGAATATTCCCTATTAAAACGAATATTCCCCGACCAATCGAATATTATATAACAACTTGCATACTTTGTAAAATTTATAAATATTACCCACAACTATAACATTATATCAAATCCACACCATAATATTTTAAAAAATATTTCGAGAAATTTAAATCTTTATTCGTAAAATTTGGGATTTTACAGTTATACTCATTATTAATACAGTAATTGCTGCACCATATCTCTCATGTTATTGATTAAATTATTGTCACAGTATCATCTGCATAATATATATTATTAAATCAATAATTGAGATGGCAAAGTTATTCATATTATTATTTGCAATATTGACAATGTCTAGAAGTTCTGTCAAGGAGAGGTTTGGTCACCTAATTTCGCGCCAATAAGGAGAAATCCTTATCGAAAAGCCCCTCTTTCCTGGGAACGACCTGGTTGTTAAATATTATGAATTATAATATTAATGATGAATAAGTTCGTATTGATTAAAGATGAATTGGATAGTTCCATTGTGTTGGAATTATTAGTGTTAGTGGAAATCGACATTTATTTCAATAGTATTGATGTCTAGAAGTTATATTGACCAACCGGGTAATTAACCGGATAAATGAGTAATTAATTGCTATTAATTCACATGATTATAACTATTTATTCACATGTGTATACTATTGATTCATATTCTTGTACTATTAGGGGAGTTGGTGCAAGATTGATAATACTTGTATGACTAAGTTAAAAATAAAGGTATAGATGGAGGTACTTGTAAAACCCCAAATTTTACGAATAAAGATTTAATTTTCTCGAAATATTTTTTTGAATATTATGGTGTGGATTTTATATAATGTTATAGCTGTGGGTAGTATTTATAAATTTTGCAAAGTATGCAAGTTGTTATATAATATTCGATTGGTCGGGGAATATTCTTTTTATTGGGGAATATCCGTATGACGGTACAATCATTGGTGGACCCCACAATGAAATTATTGTCGGATTAAAAAATGAAAATAATATTTTATGAAAATAACGACGAAAGTTTTACCGTTAAAACTGTTGAACTACTCGTTAGTAAAAGTACAGTAATACGCGTGGTTGCATAGTAGCACACGTTATTGATTATTGATGCTTACGTGAGAAGTCACTCAGTTTTGTTCAATTATTGCTATAGTAATTGCTGCATAGTATCTTACGTTATTTGATTCAATTATTGTCGATATTTTGTATATTATTAAATCAATAATTGAGACAAATAAGTTATTAATATTATTATTTGCAATATTAATGATGTCAAGAAGTTCTGCCAAGGAGAGGTTTGGTCACCTAATTGTGCACCAATAGGGAGAAATCCTTATTGGAAAGCCCCCTCTTTCCTGGGAACGACATGGTCGATTAATATTGTGAATTATAATGATGATAAATGTTGTTAAATATATTGAGGTGTCTTTTTATGAAGTCACAGAAATTTATGTATATATATATATATTATTTTATTAGTATTATTAATGTAATAAAACAAAAAAGTTTTTTATATAAAACAGAATAATTTTATTAAGTTATTTGTTTTATTAGACAATAATTAGAATATAATATATTTTAGTATGTATAGTGTTTGCATAGTACCCGCATAGTATTTGCATAGTAAAATCTTTTTATATAAAACAGAATACTTTTATAAAGTTAATTATTTTATTAGATTTTAAATAAAATATATAAATATATATACATATATATATATATTATATTTTATTGCATAGTATCCTTTCTATTTTTTTATAAATAGGATACTTAGTTAGAATTGAAATCACATCATAAATTCAGAGAATTCTCTTCTATAATCTTGAGCGTATTTCTTTAGAGTTTTAAGAAGCTTTGAGGATCGTGCAAGTTTTCTTCAAGTATATCTCCGCCCTACCCGTCGGAGTACTCTTCTTTAAAAGGTAAGGGGTATTATTTGTTTTGTATTTATGAAGAGTACTTCTGTTATTCCATTCCTTATTATTATGTTGGAATAACCTGTCTATGCGAAGTATCGCATACATGGTGAAATTCTTCTGTTATTCCATTCTTTATCATTTTATTGGAATATCATGTATGTGCGTTTACGCATGACCTGGTTCCATTATTTATTATTTTGTTGGAATAACCTGACAGTGCGGTCTATCGCATGCATGGTGATTTCTGTTGTTATTCCATTCTTTATTATTCTGTTGGAATATCCTGTCGATGCGAATTTCGCCTGACCTAGTTCTGTTCTTTATTATTCTGTTAGAATATTATATCTGTGCGTTTACGCATGACCTGGTTCCATTATTTATTATTCTGTTGGGAATAACCTGTCTATGCGATCTATCATATGCATTGTGAATCCTTCTGTTATTCCATTCTTTATTATTCTGTTGGAATAACCTGTTTGTGTGGATTACCACATGCATGGTAAATGATCCTTTGTATTTATTTCTTATTAAATTGTGGAAATGATCTGGCTACGTGGATTACCACATGGTGGGCAAAAATCCATTTACAGTTTCATATATTCTATTATACACAAATGGTTAAAGCTTTGGCTTCTATATTCCTTGAAATTAGTGGAATATCCTGGATATTTGCGCTTCATCCAGTATCTTTTCGTGGAAATATTCTTCTGAGTATTCTTGAATTTTTCTCCACAAAGCAGTATCATGTTGACAATTTAGACATTATTGAGTTCAGGATAAATTAACTTATAAATCTTTAAAATTTATTCTTGAACTTGTTTTATTGAATTATTATGTCATTGTCATGATGAGTTATGTTGGTTATTATGTGAAAACTTGAAAGTTTCTTAGAAATCACAAAGGGTTGAAAATCAGATTTTGGTGAAAATAGAATATTAAATTCAATTGATCATATCTCCTATTATATTTTGAATTTTTGAGTGTGGTCAAGTTCTAGATTTAGATCTATGAGTTTTCTAACTTATCCAAGTAGAATCACTATAAAAGGTGTTGTAGATTTTCGTGTGGACTTATTTTAGCAAAGGAGTCAAAAATTGCAAAGTATCAAAAAGGCTACTGTCCAGAAATTTAAAAGGGAATTTTCGGCCACTTAGTTTGTGAGAAAAAATTCAGCCTTTTGGGACAGGAAAACATATGTTATAAAGTACCTCCTGTCCAAAAATGAGCTCATTCCGACATAAAATGAGCAAGTTATGACTATTTCAATATTTAGGTTTTTCCGACGAAAAATCCTATAACTGGAGTTCTATAACTCCGATGACCATAAAATTTAAACTGGAAGCTCACATTAACATGTGTAAGATCCTGTCATAATTTGGGAATTTCTGGAGTTAAACTTGAGGTAGCTAATTTCTTAAGGAATTAATTAGAAATTGATTTTTGAAAAATACTTAAGGGAGTTGAAAAATTAAAAAAACATACTTGTTGTGTGTGAAATATATGTATATATGTTTGGGCAAAGGATAAAAAAATAACAAGCTGATTTAGTAATTTTTCATGAAAATGGTTTAGTTACGAACATATGAGTTAAATATATTATGTGAAGTAACGAAATTAGTAAATAGGATTTTATGGCTTGGGAATCCTATATAGGGTATATACAGATTTTTTATAAGGGATTTGATCATTGGTGATGAAATCTTATGAGTATGGCATTTTTGAATGATTAAATACATTATTTGGTAATGTATAAACAATTGAAATAAATTGTTTATAAGTTTAAGAAGTGATTAAAATGTTGTTATATATTAATAATATTAGATTATGAGTTTATTAAGTGATTGATAATATTTGGATAAATTTAAAGTCTTTAATATTTATCCATATTTTCGTTTGATTAATGCTTATATCATTGTCATCATTCTCATGTTTATATTGTGATAAAAGTCATCTTTGTCTTACGTGCATAGATGGACTTGTTGTGATTATGACCAGGGATTATTCGGTATAGTCATGACCGTAATGTGACGGATGATGTGGTAAAAATCCTCAGTGGCCTGTAGTGCATTGATGGACAGTTTTTGGTATGATTATGACCAGGGATTATTCGGTATAGTCTTGACCATTGATGATTTAATGAATATCCTTGGCCCATAGTGCAGGGATGATTCGATGATGTGGTTTATTTATTAAGCTGAGTCTCAGCGATTAAGTTGATGAAAAACTTTTTAAATCATAGAAGATATTAGATTTTATTCTCTACTTGACTCTTTTAATGGATTGCTTGTTCCGCTGGAGTTAAACTTGATGTCTTTTGTATTTTATCAGTTTAACATTGTTGAAGGCTAATTATATTTATTCTGTATTATCTTAGTTATAATATTTCTTACTGGGCTAGTTGAGCTCACCCTTTCTTTCACTGTTCTCTTCAGGAAATGAGAATATAGCTGGGACGAGTCGGGGAACGGAGTGACGGTCCAGATGATAGCATTAGTAGTCCTCATTATTCTGTTAAATAGTGTGACAATAAATGTAATGAGGACTCTTTTGACTGTGGATATTATCTAGATGACAATATTCTTATTGAAACTCTCAGCTATGTTTTGTCGTATTTTTACACGACATTTGTATAATTAAGTTATATTTGTATTTTATACCATGTATCTGGCGACTCAAGATGGGTGATGTATACCTATTTTTGGGGGCGTCATAGTACTATACTATAATTTGTATTTTCACATGATTATAACTATTGATTCACATAATTGAACTATTGATTCACATTATTTACTATTAGGGGAGGTGGTGCAAGTTTAATAATACTTGCAGGACTAAATTAAAAATAAAAGAAAAGTTGAAGGTATTGTACTGTAATATTTCGAGCCCCAAAACGTGCAATTATTGAAACTATATTTTCCTATAAATAGAAGCTCATTCTTCCTTCATTTCTCACTAATTCACTAAAGCTATAGAGCAATTATTATAGAGAGAAATTATAGAGAGGAAGAAGAAGAGAAGTCTTCTACCTCACTATTTCAGTATCCAGTTTCTTTTGAGGTAAGGGGTATTATTCTTTCGTATTCATGAAGAGAGTTATTTTCTTTCAATACTCGTAAGAGTTGTTATTACATTCTTTATTATTATGTTGGAAGAACCTGTCTATGTGAAGTACCGCATACATGATAAAATTCTTTTGTTATTCCATTCTTTATTATTTGTTAGAATAATCTGCCTGTGCGGTCTATCGCATGCCTGGTGAATTATGTTGTTATTCCATTCTTTATTATTCTGTTGGAATATCCTGTCTGTGCAGATTATGCATGACCTAGTTCCATTCTTTATTATTCTATTGGAATATCCTTTCTGTGCGGATTACGCATGACCTGGTTCCATTCTTTATTATTCTGTTGGGAATAACCTGTCTATGCGGTCTATCGCATGCATGGTGAAGTCTTCTGTTATTCCATTCTTTATTATTTTGTTGGAATAACCTGTTTATATGGATTACTACATGCATGGTGAATGATCCTTCGTATTCATTTCTTATTAAATTGTGGAAATGATCTGTCTACTTGGATTACCGCATAGCGAACGAAAATCCATTTGCAGTTTCATAATTTTTCTGACCCTCAAAAATTTTGGAAAAATTTGAAATGAAAATTTAATGAGTTTCCTAGATTGTGTCAAAAATGGCGATTTTTGGATGTATAGATTAGGAGTTATGAATTTTATGAGGAAATACTATTTTAAAAATAAACTCTTATAACTCCGTGTGGTTAACTCCAAAATTGGTGAACTTTTTATTGGGAGTACATGTATATCACAGGAGTATACCCTGTAAATTTTGGAATTTTGTGGATAAAAGTACAATTTATGATAAATGTCTAATTATTCGGCAGTTTTGGCCATATGAAAAATAGTAAATGAATTTTAAAAATTTCAAGAAAATATATGTTTAATATGGGACTATATTATGCTAAATCCCAGAAAAGAAATATTTTTGGGACTGATATGATATTTTTCATGAAAATGAACTAGTTATGAGTAAATGAATTAAATATGTTATGTGAAGTAACAAAATTGGAAAATTGGATTTTATGGCTTGGGAATCTTATATAAGTTATATGCATATTTTTGATGAGAGATTTGATCATTGGCGATGAAATCTTATGAGTATGGCATTTTTGAATGATTAAATATATTATTTGGTAAAGTATAAGCAATTAAAATAAATTGTTTATAAGTTTAAGAAGTGATTAAAATATTATTATAATATTAATAATATTAGATTATGAGTTTATTAAGTGATTGATAATATTTTGATAAATTTAAAGTCTTTAATATTTATCCTTATTTTCGTTTGATTAATGCTTATATCATTGTCATCATCCTCATGTTTATATTGTGATGAAAGTCATATTTGGCTTACGTGCAAAGATGGACTGTTGATTATTAATTTTATAATTGTATATCTTTTACTTACGTGCAAAGATGGACTGTTGATTATTGGTTTTATAGTTGTAAATCTTTGGCTTACGTACAAAGATGGACTGTTGATTATTGATTTTACAATTGTATATCTTTGGCTTACGTGTATTGATGGACAATTGTTGGTATGATTATAACCAAAGATTATTCGGTATAATCATGACCATTGTTGAAAACAAGAATATCCTTGGCTCATAGTGCATAGATAATTCGTGGTCGTAATACTAGTGAATATCCTTGGCTGTAATGCAGGGATGATTCAATGATGTGGATTATTTATTAAGTTGAGTCTCAGCGATAACATATTGATAATACTCTTTTAATTCGTAGAAGATAGTAGATATCATTCTCTACTTGAATCTTCTATAATACAGTTGTATGTCTTTGGCCTCTAGTGCAAAGATGAATTGTTAATGAATATCTTTGTCCATAGTGCAAAGTTGAATTTATTAGTATGATTATGAGCAGGAATTGTGATTTGGTATAACCATGATTTTTGATGTTTCAGGTTTAGATAGGTGATGAAAATTTTCTTCGTCCTTGGTGCGAAGAGCAATTTAGAATCACAATTATGATTATGAGTTATTCATATGATTGTGGACATAAATTGTTGATTGATGTTACAGGGATAAAACATTATTGGTGGACTTTTAACATGGAGAAGATAATAGATCTGATGGTCTATTTGACTCTTCTAATGGATTGCTCGTTCTGATGCAACTAAGGTTGAAAAGTTTTATCATCTACCATATGTTCTAAATCTCTGATTTATTACTGATGAAGGCTATTGATGATATAAATTATCTTTAGTCATTATATTCTTTACTAGGCTAGTTGTGCTCTCCCTTTTTGCTTCACAATTCCTTTCAGGTAATAAGAGTGTAGCTGGGTCGAGTGGGGGTAACAGGAGAATAGAAAGGTGGTCTATAGCTTTTGAGGTTCTCCTTAAATAGTATGGAAATAATTTTTATTGAGAACTTTAGATAAGTGTGTCGTATTGTATACGTCATTTGATATTTAATTTTGGTGAACCGAATAGGGTGAGGTGAACCCAACTTTGGAAGGGTGTTTTGTCACTATCATACAAGATGTCTAATGACATTCAACCTCGTGTTATCATAAGACAGGGTTATGCATATCCACTTGCTGAGTATATCTACGAGCACTACCTATATAATCTTGGAGTTTATTTGAAATATAATTCTTACTTGGAGACAACGGAGATAATTATATGTCAAGAGAAGACTCACCATTGGAAAGAAGATGATAGCAATCTTCTTGTTTTTCTTTGGGGACTATTGGGTTAACCAAGGATAATTTTGTGGACATATGATATCTATCATAACCTAGACTCATTGCCTCCCATGTATAAAGGTTTCCTTGAGCACTTCCCAAAGATTTTAATTTCTAAAACAGTTATGGACTGTACTTTTATGTAAGGTACCATTGTAAGGTTGTGGTCAAGGCACCATGAGAGTTGCATACATTTGTATTAAAACTCACAGTTTAACTGTGGTCGTATTCTGCACGATAGTTCAACAGTTGTATAAATGAAGTTTGAATTTGATTTTTATAGTATGATATCTGGCGACTCAGAATGGGTCATGTGGACCTATTTTGGGGGCGTCACAATGTCAATTTTCACTAACACTAATAATTCCCACACAATGTAACTATCAATTTCATCTTTAATCAACACGAACTTATTCATCATTAATATTATAATTCACAATATTTAACAACCAGGTCGTTTCCAAAAAAAAGGGGGCTTTCCGATAAGGATTTCTCCTTATTGGTGCGCAATTAGGTGACCAAACCTCTCCTTGACAGAACTTCTAGACAGTGTCAATATTGCAAATAATAATATTAATAACTTTGTCGTTTCAATTATTGATTTAATAATATATAATATTGTGACAATAATTGAATAAAACCGAGTGACTTCTCATATAAGCATCAATAATCAATACCGTGTGCTACTATGCACCCACACGTATTACTGTACTTTTATCACCGATTATTTTATGACAACTTGCTTACTTTGAAAAAAATTTAAATATCATTCTTAAATTTAACCTTTTTATCAATTTAACCATTTATTAAATAGAATACTTATAAGAAAATTGAATACTTTCATTTCATAAAATTCGGGGTCTCACAAAAATACTCATTGTTGTCGAGGAATATTTGTTTGGTCGTGGAATATTCTTTCTTTCGGGGAGTATTCGTACGACGGCGCAGCCATTTGTGGGCCCCATAACAGAATAATTGTCGGATGAATAAAACGACAAGTATTAGTTTTTATAAATAACGGTGTAGTTGTTACTGTTAACACTGTTGAAATACCTGGTGGTTAAAATACAGTAATATGTGTGGTTGCACAGTAGCACACGATATTGCACAATATTTTTGAATTATTGATTCTTACGTAAGAAGGCACTACTCAATAAGTGTTACAGTAATTACTGTTCAATATTTTATTTTATTGATTCAATAATTGCTACGTTGATATTTTATATTATTGTTATTTCAATAATTGTCACTGCATAGTATTTCCCATTATCGGATCAATAATTCATATTAATTAAATAATATTTTTAGATAGAATTATTGGCGATGTCTAGAAAGTTCTGTCAAGAAAAAGGGGTTAGGCCATCTAATTGCGCGCCAGTAAGGAGAAATCCTTATCGAAAAGCCCCCTCTTTCTAGGGAATAACCTGGTTGTCATTATTGCGATTCTGTAATATTATTTGTGAATAATTAATTATTAACTTATATGATAAGAAAATATTTATTTTATGTGGATATAAATGATGAATTAATATTGAGGTGTTTTATATTTTGTCGGAATGGAGGAATTCTTAGAAAAGTGACAATTGTTGAAAAATTAATATTTTGTCTTTTCTGATAAAATAATTCATTCAAATATATTATTGTATTACATTATAAATGTATAATGTGATAATATAATAATATAATAATGGTGATATTTTTACACTAAAGTCACGGTGCATGAATCAAATGAGAGAAATCTAGAAATCAAAAGAAGAACAAAATATGGAGATTTTTTTCAAAAAAATCAGTTTATTACTTGATTTTGTAAAATCTATAACTCTTTGTGTATAATGAGTTAGGAGATGAGCCATATATCAAAAGAAAACCCTGCAAGTAAGCTAAACGTAGAAATTTGAATCACCGAAAAATCCTTTGTAGATTTTTCGTGATGACTGTTTGAATGAAACTGGTCCAAAGGACTCATAGTCCAAAAAATTAGTGCTCTTAAATTATATTGTGTGAGTTATAATTTTTAATCCGACCGTTGGATCATTGTAATTTTTGAATATGTTATACATATATAAGTTGAGTATATGTCCACAAATTTTGAACCGTTAAAAATTAACGTATGATTTGTTATGAATTTTAAGAGGTGACTGATACGTAAATTATTTTTATAAATGATTTTTGGTGGAGATTTCTAGGTGGGACCCACTTTTGGTTGTTGTGGAAGTTGACTGATTTCTGGTGGGCCCCACTTGTGGTGGCTGAGTTTTATTCAAAATAGCATGCGTAGAATTTTTTATTAATTTAGTCTCCTTTGACGTTCTAGCATTTTCCTATAAATAGGTGCTTAGGTTAGAATTGAAAATCACATCAGATACATAAGTTTTCTCTCTCTATATTATCGAGCGTATTTTTGTGAGTATTTAGATACTTTGAGAGTTACTATTCAGTGTAAGTTTCTTTCGGCTTTACATCCGATATTTTAGTCAGAAATACAGCTATTTTGAGGTAAGGGATTGTAAGGGTTATTATGTTTTTCAGTTTCGTAATCTTTTCGACCCTCAAAAATTTTGGAAAAATTTGAAATGATAATTTGATGAGTTTTCTAGATTGTGTCCAAAAATGGCGATTTTTGGATATATAGATTAGGAGTTATGAATTTTATGGGAAAAGACTATTTTAAAAGTAAACCCTTATAACTCCTTGTGGTTAACTCCAAAATTGGTAAATATTTTATTGGCAGTACATGTATATAACAACAGTATACTCTATAAATTTCAAAATTTTTGGATAAAAGTACAGTTTATGATAAATGTCTAAATATTCGACAGTTTTGACCATATGAAAAATAGTAAATGAATTTTAAAAATTCTGAGAAAAATATATGTTCAATATGGACTATATTCTGCTAAATCCCAGAAAAGAAATTTTTTTGGGACTGATTTGGTATTTTTCAAGGAAATAGACTAGTTGTGAATAAATGAATTAAATATGTTGTGTGAAGTAAGAAAATTGGACAATATGATTTTATGGCTTGAGAATTCTATGTAAGGTATATGCAGATTTTTTATGAGAGTTTTGGTTATTAGTGATGAAGTTTTATGAGTTTGGCATTTTAGGATGATTAAATGCATTAATTAGTAAAGTGTAAACAATTAAAATAAATTGTTTATAAGTTTAAGAAATGATTAAAATATTGTGGTAATATTAATAATATTAGATTATGAGATTATTAAGTGATTTATAACATTTGGATTAAGTTGTTATGAAATCATTGATTTAAAATATTATTTAATGATTAATAATATTAGTAAATAAATTTAATGTTATTATATAATTAATAATATTAAATTAAGTTTATAATATAATGAATAATGTTATTATCTTCGTTAAATATTCGTTGAAATACTATTTTCTGTTCAAATCATTTTTAATATAATATTATTCTTGAATTTTACTCCACAAAGCAGTATCATGTTGACAATTTGGATATTATTGAATTCTGGATAAATTAAATTGTTAAAGCCTTTAAAAATTTATCCTTTATCTCATGTGATTGATTCTTTATATCTTTGTCATGATCCTCGTGCTTATATTGTGATGAAAGTCATCTTTGGCCCGTAGAGCATAGATGGACTGTTGTTGACTGGTTTTACAATTGTATGCCTTTGGCCTGTAGTGCAAAGAAGAACTGTTGATTAATATCTTTGGCCTATAGTGCAAAGATGACCTGTTGTTGAATATCTTTGGCCCGTAGTGCAAAGATGACCTGTTGTTGAATATCTTTGGCTTGTAGTGCAAAGACGACCTATTGTTAAATATCTTTGGCCTGTAGCGCAAAGACGAACTGTTAATGAATATCTTTGGCCCGTAGTGTAAAGATTAAATTATTAGTATGATTATGAATAGGGACTGTGATTTGGTATAACCATGATCTTTGATGTTTCAGGTAAAGACAGGTGATGTAAATTATCTTCGTCCTGGATGAGAAGAGGAATTTAGAACCACAATTATGGTTATGAGTTATTCACATGATTGTGGACAGGAACTGTTGATTGATGTTACATGAATAAAATATTGTTGGTGTACTTTTAACATGGAGAAGATAATTGACTTTATGGTCTATTTGACTCTTCTAATGAATTGCTCGTTCCGCTGCAACTATGGTTGAAAAGTTTTATCATCTACCATATGTTCTAAATCTAATATTTATTACTGACGAAGGCTATTGATAATTTAATTATCTTTAGTCATGATATTCTTTACTAGGCTATTTGTGCTCACCCTTTTTGCTTCACAATTTCTTTCAGGTAATAAGAGTGTAGCTGGGTCGAACGGGGATAACAGGGGAATAGAACGGTGGTCTATAGTTGTTGAGGTTCTCCATAAACAGTATGAAAGTAATTTTATTGAGAACTTTAGATAAGTGTGTTGTATTTTATACGTCATTTAATAATTATATTGGTGAATCCAATAGGGTTTGGCGAACCCAATGTTGGAAGGGTGTTTTGCCACTATCATACAAGATGTCTAATAACATACAACCTCGTCTTATCATAAGACAGGGTTGTGCACATCCACTTACTGAGTATATCTACGAGCACTACCTATATAATCTTGGAGTTTGGTTGAAATATAATTCTCAATTGCAGACAGTGGAGATAGTTGTATGTCAAGAGAAGACTCACCATTAGAAAGAACATGATAGTAATCTTCTTGTTTTTCTTTGGGGTCTATTGGGTCAACCAAGGATAATTCTCCAGTCGTATGATATTTATTATAACTTAGATGCATGGACGCCCATGTACGAAGGTTTCCTTGAGCATTTTCCAAAGATTTTAATTTCTAAAACAATTATTGATTGTACCTTTATGTAATGTATCAGTGTGAGGTACTATACAAGTAAAGGGATGAGAGTCACAGTTGGTATTAAAACTAACCAGTATATGTGTTGTCGTATTTTCCATAACAATTATAATAATGAATGTACCATGTATTTGGCGACTCGGAATGAGTTGGGTGATGTATACATGTTTTGGGGGCGTCACAGCGGTAGTCCGCGTAGACAAGTTATTCCAATAGAATAATAAAGAATGGAATAATAGAATAATTTCATCATGCATGCAGTAGTCCGCGTAGACAGGTTATTCCAATAGAATAATAAAGAATGGAATAACAGAAGAATTTCACCATGCATGCGGTAGTCCGCATAGACAGATTATTCCAACAGAATAATAAAGAATGGAGTAACAATCCTTACGAATATTGAACGAGAATAATATTCATACGAATACGAAAAATAATATCTCTTCAGAATATGAAATAAATTATACCCCTTACGACTATTGAACGAAAAAAATATTTCTACGAAGATGATATTCCTTACGAATATTGAACAAAAATAATATTCATACGAATACGAAAAATAATATCTCTTCAAAATATGAAATAAATAATACCCCTTACCTTAGAAGCAGACTTCTCTTCTTCTTTCTCTCTATAACTTCTCTCTCTCTATAGCTTCTCTCTCTATAATTACTCTTGTGAGTCTTAGTGAATTGGTAAGAACGAAGGAAGAATGAGCTTCTATTTATAGGAAAATATAGTTTCGATAATTACATATTTTGGGGGTCAAAATATTACAGTATAATACCTTCATATTTTCCTTCATTTTTAATTTAGTCCTACAAGTATTATCAAACTTGCACCACCTCCCCTAATAGTACATCATGTGAATCAATAGTACATTCATGTGAATTAATAGTTCTATACATGTGAAAATAATAATTATAGTATAGTACCTTCATCTATACCTCCATTTTTAATTTAGTCATGCAAGTATTATCAATCTTGCACCACCTCCCCTAATAGTACATGCATGTGAATCAATAGTACACACATGGGAACACATAGTTATAAGCATGTGAATTAATAGCAACTAATTGCTCATTTATCTGATTAATTACTCGATTGGTCAATATAACTTCCAGACATCAGTTATTATCGAAATAAATGTCGATTTCCACTAACACTAATAATCCCAACACAATGGAACAATTAATTTCATCTTTAATCAACACGAACTTATTCATCATTAATATTATAACTCACAATATTTAACAACCAGGTCGTTCCCAGGAAAGAGGGCTTTCCAATAAGGATTTCTCCCTATTGGCGCACAATTAGGTGACCAAACCTCTCATCGATAGAACTTTCTAGACATTGTCAATATTATAAATAATAATATGAATAACTTTTTCGTCTCAATTATTGATTTAATAATATAAAATATTATGCAGATGATACTATGACAATAATTGAACCAATAATATGAGAGATATTATGCAGCAATTATTGTAGCAATAATTGAGTATAACTGAATGATTTATCACGTAAGCATCAATAATCAATACCGTGTACTACTATGCAACCATGCGTATTACTGTACTTTTACTACTGGGTAGTTCAATAGTCTAACGGTAAAACTTTCGCTGTTACTTTTATGAAAAGATATTTCTGTCGTTTTTTATATCCGACAGTTATTCTGTTGCGGGGTTTACCAATGATTGTGTCTTCGTATGAATATTCCCCAATAAAAAGAATATTCCCCGACCAAACGAATATTTTCTGACACAACAAATATTTTATAACAACTTGCTTACTTTGAAAAATTTTCAAATATCACCCTTAACTATAAACTTTTATCAATTTAACTATTTACCAAAATAAAAAAATTGAATACTTTTATTTCATAAAATTCGGGAACTCACACAAGGTCCTCCTCAAGGCCTAATAAAAACATTCATAAAACAGGTATTAAGTATTTGTGTGAGAACTTGATAACTAAACAACTAAATACAACACACTTACCATCTTCGCCTCCTCGAACGACTAAGAACCAGTGGTGTGTACTATCCGGAGTTGACCACGGTTCTTCTTCGCATGCTCAGACTTTTTCTTGAAGTCATCAGCATCCTAGTGCGCACACATAGCCTCCTAGGATAATTAAATCGGAGACTATGCGAGGCTGGTGATCTCTGATAGTGGTCCCAGGCTGGTCCTCAACTGCCCGGGCTTCCCTCTGTCACATCACATACAACCAGCCGAAGTAAATTCATAGCGACATATAAAATAATCACATCGTCGACAGCTGTCTGAAAGATGCTCGGGTCAAATCTATAATAAACCTATAACAAAAGTTTAAAAATTAGGAACAATTGATTTCGTCATCCTAATACAACTATGTAGTAATTAATATAATATGCTTAACTTACGTGAAACTCCCGCAAGATGATTTGCATAAAGGTGGCATCGTACCGCGCATACTGGCTGAACCGCATGTACCCTCTTGGGAGATGTGTCAAATAGATCGCGTGTAGGGTGTTCTTAGCCACCGGGTCTAATATACTACAGAAAAAATATAACAATATGTATTATTTGAATTGTGTTTTGCAATAACTGACAAAAATATTAATAATATATTAACACTTACTGTCCAGAAGCGACATCCACCGGTACTATAAGTGGAACTGTCGGCAGATGACCAAAGATACTGAGGTTCGTCCCTCGGTGTCGTCGACAAGGTGCATCTATAATTATTGTATTTAACTGAGTCAATAAACATAATCTAATGCATCTTGAGATATATTTTAATCCTAGTTAAGATAACTTACTAGCGCCTGAAGAAGAGCCTCCATCGTGGCTACCGTCTCCAGTACCAGATCGCCCACGACCTCGGTGACCTCCACGGCTATGTCTAGCCATGAATATCTTAATGCAATAACCAAATTGGTAGATTATGAATATGTAAGGTTTTAACAATATATGGTATGTACTAATATGAATGCTCATTTTCAATTACGTATGTCATCAACCCCATCAGAATCAACGTGTATATCATTCTCGGATTCAGTATCTTCCTCATCCTCAGTTTCGGGATCAATTTCGTCATCGTTATCATCCTCAAAGACTATATAATCATTCATTTGTATGTTTTTCTCGACATCCTCATTGTCAGGTATGTCAATGACATCAGTACTCATCACATCTTCAGCATGGAACACTACGGCCAAAGGGTTGCTAACATCTTCTTGCAACGCCTCATCTATACCAAACATGTTCTCAGCATTAAATGAACGTGTTTTAGTTGTGACTACTGTGTACCAAGGGCTTCGAGTATTTATGAAATTAGTAGCGTAATACACTTGAGTCGCTTGACTTGCTAACATGAACACGTCGTCGAACTTTAACACCGACTTGATATATACGGTTGTGATTTTATTACGATCAACTTTAACCCCCTTTTCAGTATCAAACCAGCTACACTTAAATGTAACTACCTTTTTACCCCCGTGATAATTGAGCACAACCACATCCTGTAAACGACCATAGTAATTAGACTTAGAATCTTAGTAGCAGCTTTCTAACACCACAACCCCAGAATTGACTGATGTGAGTTCATTCAAGTCATCGACCCTAAATTTGTACTCATTCACGATGTAAATGGAAAAAGAACTAACAACTTTGTAAGGTCCTTAGATGACATCTATAAACTGCTCAAAAATGTTCTCCGCTTCAACCCTTTTTCTTAAACCACTATTGGAAATTAGCATTAGTGAATGTTTCCAACTTTGTTGCAGTAAAAGATGGGTTAGAAGCATACGCTTCCTCTTTGAATGAACTGCGAAAATAGTAAAATGTCTTTAACATATATAGATGACTACACTTATAAATTGAACTAAATGTCGCAAATAATTATTCATACCACTGTTGAGCAAAGATATTGAAAGAAATTTGAATGTTCGGTCAATGCATCCATAACTTTTTTGGGTAACATCTCACGAAATGCAGTTGGGATCAACTTCTACATGAATACATGACAATCGTGGCTCTTGAATCCAGAAATTTTCAATTCCTTAACCTTAAAACAACGTGTTATGGTCGACGCATATCCATCTGGGAACTTCAACCCACTAACCCACTTACACACGTCTTCAACTTGTTTCTTAGTAAGATAAAATGGAGCTTTAGGTTTCGTAGTATTAGAGCTAAGCCACAATTCTGGCCTAATGTTCAATGCCTCCAAATCTTTTCGAGCGTTGTCATTGTCTTTGGTTTTACCACTCCCATCTAACACGGTGTAAAATAAGTTCTCAAAAACATTCTTTTCGGTATGCATGACATCTATACAATGACGAACTGAAAGTGTGCCCCAATACAGAAACTCAAGCCATATGGGAAAGTGTGTCCAATTATGATTCTTCCCAGACCTGGATGCTCTTAATTTATTTTGTTCCTTCCCTAGCAAAGGAAAATCAAGCTGGTTCAACCAACCCAAGACCTCACTGCCCGACGGTCGACCAACAACCCCCTTCTTCTCTGTCTTTCTGCTGACATGTGCAGAAATCTTTCTATAATTGTGATCAAGAGACAAGAATCTATGAGTAGTTCCAAAGAAACTACATTTTCGCCCATACTGCAACTGGTTGCCTTGCACAACCCCCATACACACTGGACATGACAGATTCCCGTGAGTTGACCAGCCACTAACCATCCCAAGAACTGAAAAGTCAGTGATAGTCCATAACAGGGCTGCCTTCATCACAAAATTCTCGCATATCAATTTATCATACGTCTGGACCCCTGTTTCCCACAACATCTTTAGTTCATCCACTAACAGTCGAAGGTACAAGTTAATGTCTTTTGTAGGACTTTTATCCCCCGGAATGAGTAAAGTCAAGAACAAATATGAATCCCTCATGCATATTGACGGTTGAAGATTATAAGCAACCATAATGACTGGACAAATTGAGTACGGTTGGCTAAAATTATTAAAAGGGAAAAATCCATCAGTTGTGACGCCCCCAAAATAGGTATACATAACCCATCTTGAGTCGCCAAATACATAATACAAAATTCAAATACAACTTAAAAATACAACTGTCGTGTAAAATATGACAAAACATAAACTAAGAGTTCTAATACAGATATTGTCTTCTAGACAGTATTCAAACTTAAATGGAGTCCTCAATACATTTATTATCACACTATTTCAGAGAATAGTGAGGACTACTAATGCTATCACCTGAAACGTCACTCCGTTCCCCGACTAGTCCCAGCTATATTCTCATTTCCTGAAGAGAACAATGAAAGCAAAGGGTGAGCTCAACTAGCCCAGTAATAAATATTATGACTAAGATAATGCAGAATAAATTATCGTTAGCCTTCAACAGTGTTAAACTGATAAAATATAATAAACATCAAGTTTAACTATAGTGGAACAAATAATCCATTAGAAGAGTCAAGTAGAGCATGATATCTACTATCTTCTATGATTTAAAAGGTTTTTCATCATTTTTATCGCTGAGACTCGGCTTAATAAATAATCCACATCATCGAATCACCCCTGCACTACGGCCAAGGATATTTTTTAGTATCACGACCACAAATTATCCATGCACTATGGGCCAAGGATATTCGTGTATTCATCAATGGTCATGATCATGCCAACAACTGTCCATCAATGCCCTATGGGCCAATGAGGACTTTTACCACATCATTTGTAACATTACAGTCATGATTATACCGAATAATGCCTGGTCATAATCATACCAAGTCCATTTATGCACTACAGGCCACAGATGACTTTCAACATAATATAAACATGAGGATGATGACAATGATATAAGAATTCAATAAAACAAGTTCAAGGATAAATTTTTAAAGATTTCTAATTTATCCAGAAATCAATAACGTCCAAATTGTCAACATGATACTGCTTTGTGGAGTAAAATTCAAGAATAATATTGTACCAAAAATAATTTTGACCGAAAACGAATCAAATTTTTTATCATGAATAGTACCCCGGGTGAATAGTACTCGAGTAAATAGTACTCTGTGAATAGTACTTCAGGAATAGTAACCCCGTGAATAGTACTCTGGCATGAAAAAGTTAAAACTTATCAAGAATGCTCAAAATAATATTTTCATGAAAAGATACTGAATGAAGCACAAATATCAAGGATATTCTACGAATTTTGTGGAGTTTAGAAGCCAAAACTTTAACAAAATGAATATAGAATTCGAAATCTGGAACGAAATAATATTACTTACATACTATAGAGTATGGAAAAAAATAATATTTCAAGCGAATATTGAACAAAAATAACATCCCTTACCTTGAAAAGAAGAGTATTCCAACTGGTATAGCGGGGATATTCTTAAAGAAAACTTTCACTATTTTCTACGTTCAAAGTTTTCTAAAACTCAAAAGAAATACGCTCAATATTATAGAAGAAGAATTCTCTGATTCTGGTGTGAATTTCAATTCTAACTAAGCATCCTATTTATAGGAGAATGGAAAGGATACTATTTGAATTTTAGAAATCACGGATGCATAGTAAATTCGGACGAAACAAAATACAGAATCACGGACGCGAATTTATTTTCCTCAGTCGTCCAAATTTTTTAAAATATTCAATAAAATATAATATATTATATTTTTATAAAAAAACAAAATTTATTATAATATATATATAATAAAAATAATGTTACCCTCCCTCCTACAGTTCCCCCCCCCCCATTCTTTTCTTTCTTTGACAAAAATTTCTTCCACCCCCCCCCCCCATCAACATCATCAGTACATATATATATATATATATATATATATATATATATATATATATATATATATATATATATATATATATATATAACACATGTTTCTTTTAAAAACTCTCCCACCCGTGACCAATTTTTCATCATACATCCCCCTCCCACATTCATTTTCAACACGTGGGCCCCACAATGGGCCCCATTTATTATTATATATATATACACCGAATAACTTTTTATCGATTATTTTGAAAAATGGTTAAATGGAGGTCCATAATTACAATAAATACTTCATAAAATCCCCTCAATATTTTTAACAACATTTATCATTATTATAATTCACAATATTTAACAACCAGGTCGTTCCTAGGAAATAGGGGGCTTTCCAATAAGGATTTCTCCCTATTGGCGCGCAATTAGGTGACCAAACCTCTCCTTGACAGAACTTCTACACATCGTCAATATTCCAAATAATAATATTAATAACTTTGTCGTCTCAATTATTGATTTAATAATATAACATATTATGCAGATGATACTGTGACAATAATTGAATCAATAATATGAGAGATATGATGCAGCAATTACTGTAGCAATAATTGAATATAACTGAGTGACTTCTCACGTAAGCATCAATAATCAATACCGTGTGCTACTATGCAATCACGCGTATTACTGTACTTTTATCATTGGGTATTTTAATAGTTTAAACGATAAAATTTCTGCCGTTATTTTTATAAAAAGATATTTCTGTCTTTTTCTCATTCCGATAATAATTCCATTGTGGGGTCCACCAATGATTGTGTCGTCGTACGAATATTCCCTATTAAAACGAATATTCCCCGACCAATCGAATATTATATAACAACTTGCTTACTTTGTAAAATTTATAAATATTACCCACAACTTTAATATTATAACCAATCAACACCGTAATTATTCAAAATGATATTTATAGAAAAATGCATCTTTATTCATAAAAGTTGGGGTCTTACAACCTCCCCTTCTTATAAAATTTTACCCTCGAAATTAGGGTACATACCTGGTATGACGAAGAGGTGAGGATATCTTAATTTCATTTCAGATTCTAACTCCCAGGTCATTTCCTCAACATCGTGGTTTCTCCATAAAGCTTTGACTTGAGGTATAACCTTGGAGCGTAGAATATGTTCCTTCTTATCCAAGATTTTAACAGGTACCTCTTCATACGTTAAATCTTCTATTATTTCATCTGGTTCTAACTCAGTAATGTGGTTCGGATATTCCACATATTTACGTAACATGGATATGTGAAAAACGTTATGAACACGAGACATACTTGTCGGTAAGGCGAGTCTATAGGCCACAGTTCCTACTGGATTGAGGATTAAAATGGGCCAATAAATTGAGGATTGAGCTTTTCTCTCTTTCCAAATCTTGTAACTCCTTTCCATGGAGCAACACATAACAACACATGATCTCCAATATTGAATTCCACGTCTTTTTGATGAAAATCATCATAACTCTTTTGTTGATCTTGTGAGGTTTTTATACGTTGTCGGATCGTTTAAATCTTTTCCGTAGTCATACGTACCAACTTTGGTCCCAACAACGTTGCTTCACCCACCTCATCTCAGCATACTGGAGAACGACACTTGTGTCTATACAACGCCTCGAATGGAGCCATGCCAATACTTGCTTGATAACTATTGTTGTATGAAAACTCCACCAATGATAAGAACTTGTCCCAACTTCCTTTGAATTCAAAGACACATAGTCTTAATAAATCTTCAAGAGTTTGAATAGTACTTTCTGACTGCCCTTCAGTTTGAGGATGATAAGCCGATCTAAATAGTAAATCCGTACCCATAGCTTTTTGCAAACTAACCCAAAATTTTGAAGTAAATCTTGGGTCTCGATTAGAAACTATGGATACTGGCATACCATGCAATCTTACAACCTCGTTTATGTACATACGAGCAAGACGTTCAAGTGTATAAGTTTCTCGTATAGGTAAGAAATGAGCAGACTTGGTCAATCTATCAATAATGACCCAAATTACATCTATGCCTTGAGAAACCTTGGGAAGACCAGTAACGAAATCCATGGTAATGTGTTCCCACTTCCATTCTAGAATTTCAAGTGGTTGTAATGGACCTTTTAGCACTTGATGCTCTGCCTTGACTCATTGACAAGTTAGACACCTTGAGATAAACTCTGCGATCTATCTCTTCATATTGCTCCGCCAAAATGTATGCCGAAGATCACGATACATTTTGGTACTCCCAGGATGGATTACAAATGGTGTGTTGTACGCCTCCATCATGATTTTATACTTCAAGTCAGAATCGTTAGGAATACAAAGTCTAGAGTTGATTCGAAGTATTTCGTCTTCATCGATTCTTGCTTCTGGAATAGCACCTTCTTGCACTTTCTTCCTCATACGCATCAGCTCCAGTTATTTAACTTGAGCAGCTTTAATTTTATCAATTAAATTCGGTTCTACTCGTATATTCGCCATCATCACATGGGTCCCTGGAGTCTTTAACTCTATCACCGTCCTTTGCAAGTCATACAAAATGGACCTTTTCATTAACAATAACGCACTCGTACCTGCATATGATCTTCTACTCAATGCGTCAGCTACCACGTTCGCTTTTCCAGGTTGGTATTGAATGGTATGATCATATTCTTTCAACAGTTCGAGCCAACGTCGTTGCCATATGTTAAGCTCCTTTTGAGTGAAGAAATATTTGAGGCTTTTATGATCCGTATAGATCTCCACCTTCTCTCCATACAGGTAATGCCTCCAAATTTGAAGTACGAAGACAACAGCTTCCAACTCTAGATCATGAGTAGAATAATTCCTCTCATATTCTTTAAGTTGTCAAGAGGCATAGGCTATGACTTTCCCATGTTGCATGAGAACACATCCTAACCCTTTGCTCGAAGCATCACTGTAGATGACAAATCCCTCCAAGCCAGATGGTATTTTCAGAACAGGTGTTGAAATGAGTCTCCTCTTGAGTTCTTGAAAACTCTTCTCACATTCCTTGCTCCAACCTAATTTTGTATCTTTTCGATTCAGCTGAGTTAATGGAGTAGCGATTCGAGAAAACCCTTCTACAAAACTCTGATAATAATCAGCTAAGCCGAGAAAGCTACGTATTTCAGTCACTAATTTAGGTTGCTCCCAGCTTTGAATAGCTACAATCTTTGTCGCGTCAACAGATATTCCATAACTTGATACTACGTGCCCAAGGAATGCTACTTTTTCAAGCCAGAACTCGCATTTCTTCAACTTGGCATAAAGCTTATTTTCACAAAGCTTTTGGAGTATCAGCCTCAAGTGTTGCTCATGATATTCACGGCTTTTGGAGTATATGAGAATGTCATCAATAAAGACAACCACAAAATGATCAAAATATTCCTTGAATACTCGGTTCATCGTATCTATGAAGGCAGCAGGAGCATTAGTCAATATAAAAGACATGGCTAGGAATTCATAATGCTCGTACCGAGTTCTGAAAGCCGTCTTTGGAATGTCATCGGTTTTAATCTTCAATTGGTGATATCTGGAACGAAGATCAATCTTTAAAAAGAATTTGGCACCTTGCAACTGGTCAAATAAGTCATCAATACGAGGTAAAGAGTACCTCTTTTTGATAGTGACGTGGTTCAACTCCCGATAATCAATACAATGTCGCATACTCCCATCTTTCTTCTTCACGGATAGAACAGGAGCACCCAAAGGAGATGTACTAGGACGAATGAAACTGATGTCTAACAATTCCTGTAGTTGGGTCTTTAACTTCTGAAGTTCAATAAGAGCCATTCGATTTCACGCTTTGGGGGTAGGCTAGGAAGTTTTTCAGGGAATATGTCAGGAAATTTATTAACAATAGAAATATCATTCAAAACTGACGTATTTTTGTTTAAATCTGTGACATGAGCTAAGAAAGCTTGACATCCATTTTTCAATAAACGAATAGCTTTATGGGTTGAGATGAAAGTGATTGATTTTAATGGTTTGGTTACTTGAATTCTTACAATAGATTGGTTAGGAATATGAAAGCTAACAACCTTACGAAAATAATCAATTTTTGAATGATGAGTAGTTAACCAATCAATC
Source organism: Panax japonicus (assembly GCA_020205505.1). Lineage (NCBI taxonomy): Eukaryota > Viridiplantae > Streptophyta > Magnoliopsida > Apiales > Araliaceae > Panax > Panax japonicus. Next base: position 52,292,923 of record CM035110.1, read on the forward strand.
CCTAGAATTACGTCAAATGCAAGTATTTTCAATGAAATAAGATCGATAGGTAATGTGAGGGTACTGATTTGAACCAAGCAAAACTTATAAACAGTGGATGTAATAAAGGTTTCTCCCAATGAAGTTTCAACAGATAAGTCAAAGTCTAATTTCTCCGGAGTCAAATTTAAACATTGAGCGTAAGTAGGAGAAATAAAAGAATGGGTATAACCGGTATCAAATAAGGTATAGACTTCGCTAGATTTTATAATAAGCTTACCCGTGATGACCTCGTTCGGGTTCCTTGCTTTATGGGAGGTTACAACAAACGCTCTCCCTTGAACTGCTGGTTTTGACATTTCTGGAACGGCCTTTAGTGCCTCCATCCCAGCTGGACTTGGCTTCCCTTAACGATAAAATCGAGATAGGTGACCTTCACTTCCATAATTGTAACACGTTTTGGACTGCTGTGCACAGTTTGGACTGATATGTCCCTCTCCTCCGCATTTGAAGCATATGATAGGTGATCGTTCTCCTTCCTTAATAACAGATGCTGGTGCTGACGTCTTTCCATCATTGTTGAATCTCCTTTTCTTGAAATGTCCACTTTCTGGCTTGTTGATTCCCTTCACATTTGTTGTCACCGCTTCGATGACCGCTACCAATGATATTATCGCCTTGTCAGCTGATATCTCTTGGTTGGGTTGACTCATTATCGCGCTCTAATAACTGAGCCCTATTTACAACATCTGAATACAAACACAGTTTGTGAGAGATAAGGTATTGACTTATCTCGGGTTTTAAACCTCTTAGAAACATTCGAGTCATTCTCTCCTCATTATCAACTAAGTGGGACGCAAAACGGGACAAATCGGCAAACTTGGCTTCGTATTGTGACACGGTCATGTTTTTTTGCTCCAGTTTAATGAACTCTACCTCTTTTATGTAACGAATACTTTCGAAAAAGTACTTTTCATTGAACAGTTCTTGGAACTTCTCCCAAGATATCTTCAGTGCTGCAAGTTGAGTATGCTTTACAAATTCTCACCAGTAATCTGCCTTTACTCGCAACATGAAGGTGGCAAAGGTAACCTTTTATTTCTTAGAGCATCCCAAGACATCAAATATCTTGTTGATCTTCTTTATCCACGTCTCCACCTTAAGTAGCTTTGGCTCTCCAAAAAACTCCAGTGGTCCCAGCTCCTTGAACTATTTAGCAGTGACCGTCCAAGAGTTGCCAGTGTTTCCACCTGCATTTTGGACAGGAGCCGCTCTCGCTTGATGTTGCATGAATTGCATAAAGCCTCTGAACATTCCATCGTTCATCATTTGATCGGTGTTGTTGTTTGCATGAGGATTGTTGCCTTCCTGATGCACATTATCCTGATTATTGATATGTGGTGACTCAACGGTCTCCTGTGCTCTATTGCTATTCTCAACATTCTCAGATGTCATTTTCAAATACTGCCACAAAACAAGGGTTAATTGACATGTCACATATTATCCCTATAATCTGACCGACCAATTAAATACCAAATAAACTTAAGTATGTCATACTAGCGAAGGAATTCCCCGTCTCTTCCCTCCTAGTTCTTGTCTCACATCTCAGCCAGGGATCATATCCCTAAGCTTTGATACCAACTGTGACGCCCCCAAAATAGGTATACATAACCCATCTTGAGTCGCCAAATACATAATACAAAATTCAAATACAACTTAAAAATACAACTGTCGTGTAAAATATGACAAAACATAAACTGAGAGTTCTAATACAGATATTGTCTTCTAGACAGTATTCAAACTTAAATGGAGTCCTCAATACATTTATTATCACACTATTTCAGAGAATAGTGAGGACTACTAATGCTATCACCTGAAACGTCACTCCGTTCCCCGACTAGTCCCAGCTATATTCTCATTTCCTGAAGAGAACAATGAAAGCAAAGGGTGAGCTCAACTAGCCCAGTAATAAATATTATGACTAAGATAATGCAGAATAAATTATCGTTAGCCTTCAACAGTGTTAAATTGATAAAATATAATAAACATCAAGTTTAACTGCAGAGGAACAAGCAATCCATTAGAAGAGTAAAGTAGAGCATGATATCTACTATCTTATATGATTTAAAAGGTTTTTCATCATTTTTATCGCTGAGACTCAGCTTAATAAATAATCCACATCATCAAATCACCCCTGCACTACGGGCCAAGGATATTCGTGTATTCATCAATGGTTATGATCATGCCAACAACTGTCCATCAATGCACTACAGGCCGATGAGGACTTTTACCACATCATTTGTAACATTACGGTCATAATTATACCGAATAATTCCTGGTCATAATCATACCAAGTCCATCTATGCACTACAGGCCACATATGTCTTTCAACATAATATAAACATGAGGATGACGACAATGATATAAGAATTTAATAAAAGAAGTTCAAGGATAAATTTTTAAAGATTTATAATTTAATTTATCCAAAAATTAATAACGTCCAAATTGTCAACATGATACTGCTTTGTGGAGTAAAATTCAAGAATAATATTGTACCAAAAATAATTTGGACCGAAAACGAATCAATTTTTTTATCATGAATAGTACCCCGAGTGAATTGTACTCGAGTGAATAATACCTTGTGAATAGTACTTTGGGAATAGTAACCCAGTGAATAGTACTCTGACATGAAAAAGTTAAAACTTATCAAGAATGCTCAGAATAATATTTCCATGAAAAGATACTGGATGAAGCGCAAATATCAAGGATATTCTACTAATTTCATGGAGTTTAGAAGCCAAAACTTTAATAAAATGAGTATAGAATTTGAAATCTGGAACAAAATAATATTACTTACATACTACAGAGTATGGAAAAAATATTATTTCAAGCGAATATTGAACAAAAATAACATCCCTTACCTTGAAAAAAAGAGTATTCTAACTGGTATAGCGGGAATATTCTTGAAGAAAATTTTACTGTTTTCTACACTCAAAGCTTTCTAAAACTCGAAAGAAATACGTTCAATATTATAGAAGAAGAATTCTCTGATTCTGGTGTGATTTTTAATTCTAACTAAGCATCCTATTTATAGGAGAATGGAAATGATACTATTTGACTTTTAGAAATCACGAACGCACAGTAAATTTGAACGAAACAAATTACAGAATCACGGACGTGAATTTATTTTCCTCAGTCGTCCAAATGTTTTTAAATATTCAATAAAATATAATATATTCTATTTTTCATAAAAACAAAACTTATTATAATATATATATATATATATATATATATAATAAAAATAATGTTACCCTCCCTCCTACGGTTTCTTCCCTCCCCCCCCCCCCCCCATTCTTTTCTTTCTTTGACAAAAATTTCTTCCCCCCCCCCATCAACGTCATCAGTGTGTGTGTGTATATATATATATATATATATATATATATATATATATATATATATATATATATATATATATATAACACATGTTTCTTTTGAAAACTCTCTCACTCGTGACCAATTTGTCATCATACATCCCCCTCCCACATTCATTTTCAACACGTGGACCCCACAGTGGGCCCCACTTATTATTATTATATATATATACACCGAATAATTTTCTACCGATTATTTTGAAAAATGGGTAAATGGGGGTCCATAATTACAACAAATACTTCATAAAATCCCTTCAATATTTAACATCATTATCATAATTCGCAATATTTAACAACCAGGTAGTTTTCAGGAAAGATGGGGCTTTCCAATAATGATTTCTCCCTATTGGCGCGCAATTAGGTGACCAAACCTCTCCTTGACAGAACTTCTAAACATCGTCAAAATTGTAAATAATAATATTAATAACTTTGTCGTCTCAATTATTGATTTAATTATATAACATATTATGCAGATGATACTGTGACAATAATTGAATCAATAATATGAGAGATATGATGCAGCAATTACTGTAGTAATAATTGAGTATAACTGAGTGACTTCTTACATAAGCATCAATAATCAATACTATGTGCTACTATGCAACCACGCGTATTACTGTACTTTTATCACCGGGTATTTCAACAGTTTTAACGGTAAAACTTCTGCCGTTATTTTTATAAAAAAGATATTTCTATCGTTTTCTCATTCCGACAATAATTCCATTATGGGGTCCACCAATGATTGTGCCGTCGTACGAATATTTCCTGTTAAAACAAATATTCCCCGACCAATTGAATATTATATAACAACTTGCTTACTTTGCAAAATTTATAAATATTACCCACAACTTTAATATTATAACCAATCAACACCATAATTATTCAAAATGATATTTATAGAAAAATTTATCTTTATTCATAAAAGTTGGGGTCTTACATCAGTAGTTGTGAGACCCCAAATTTTATGAATAAAGATTTAAATTTTTTCAAAATATTTTTTTTTGAATATTATGGTGTGGATTTGAGATAATATTATAGTTGTGGGTAGTATTTATAAATTTTGTAAAGTATGCAAGTTGTTGTATAATATTCGATTGGTCGAGAAATATTCTTTTTATCGGAGAATATCCGTACGACGGTACAATCATTAGTGGACCCCACAACGAAATTATTGTCGGATTGAGAAAACAACAAAAATATTTTTATGAAAATAACGGCGGAAGTTTTTTCCGTTAAAACTGTTGAACTACTCGGTAGTAAAAGTACAGTAATACGTGTGGTTGCATAGTAGCACACGGTATTGATTATTGATGCTTACGTGAGAAGTCACTCAGTTTTGTTCAATTATTGCTACAGTAATTACTGCATAGTATCTCACGTTATTTGATTCAATTATTGTCGATATTTTATATATTATTAAATCAATAATTGAGATAACAAAGTTATTAATATTATTATTTGCAATATTAACGATGTCTAGAAGATCAGCCAAGGAGAGGTTTGGTCACCTAATTGCGCGCCAATAGAAAAAAATCCTTATTGGAAAGCCCCTTCTTTCCTGGGAACGACCTGGTCGATTAATATTGTGAATTATAATAATGATGATAAATATTGTTAAATATATTGAGGTGTCATTTTATGAAGTCACGGAAGTTTATATATATATATATATATATATATATATATATATATATATATATATATATATATAAACTTTGTTTTAATAGTATTATTAATGTAATAAAACAGAAAAGCTTTTTATATAAAACAGAAAACTTTTATAAAGTTATTTGTTTTATTAGACAATAATTAGAATATAATATATTTTATTATGCATAGTGTTTTGCATAGTAAAATCTTTTTATATAAAACAGAATACTTTTATAAAGTTATTTGTTTTATTAGACAATAATTAGAATATAATATATTTTATTATGCATAGTATTTTGCATAGTAAAATCTTTTTATATAGAACAAAATACTTTTATAAAGTTATTTATTTTATTAGACAATAATTAGAATATAATATATTTGATTATTAATAAATAGAATATATAATATTCTATTATGCATAGTGTTTGCATAGTGCCTGGATAGTGTTTGCATAGTAAAATAATTTTATATAAAATAAAATATTTTTATAAAGTTATTTGTTTTATTATACTATAAATAGAATATATTATATTTTATTTAAAAGATTTTGTTTTATTAGAATATTTTATTAATACTGCATAGTAAATCAATATGGACCGTCCGTTTAAAAGTAAATCAATCTGGACCGTTCATGAATTAGTTACTATTCAGTCCATTCTCCTATAAATAGAAGTTTATTCCTTCATTATTTCTTACGAATTCACTGAACTCTAGAGAGAGAAACTATAGAGAGAAAAAAGAAAAGTATTTTGCTACTTCACTACTCCTATATCCAGTTTCTTCTAAGGTAAGGGGTATTTTTTTTTGTATTCATGAAGAGAACTTCTGTTATTCTATTAATTATTATTCTGTTAGAATAACCTGTATACGCGGGCTATCCTATATTTGGTGAAATTCTTCTGTTATTCTATTCTTTATTATTATGTTGGAATAACCTGTCTATGCGAAGTACCGCATACATGGTGAAATTCTTTTGTTATTCCATTCTTTATTATTCTACTGGAATAACCTGTCTATGCGAAGTACCGCATACATGGTGAAATTCTGTTGTTATACTATTCTTTATTATTCTGTTGGAATATTCTGTCTGTGCGTTTACGCATGACCTAGTTCCGTTATTTATTATTCTTTTGGAATATCATATCTGTACGTTTACGCATGACCTGGTTCCGTTATTTATTATTTTATTGGAATAACCTGTCTGTGTGGTCTATCGCATGCATGGTGATTTCTTCTGTTATTCCATTCTTTATTATTCTGTTGGAATAACCTGTCTATGTGGATTATCACATGCATGGTGAATGATCATTTGTATTCATTCCTTATTAATTTGTGGAAATGATCTGTCTAAGTGGATTACCGCATGGCAGACAAAAATCCATTTACAGTTTCATATATTCTCTTATACTCAGTTGGTTAAAGCTTTGACTTCTATACTCCATGAAATTAGTGGAATATCATTGATATTTGCACTTCATCCAGTATCTTTTCATGGAAATATTCTACTGAGCATTCTTGAATTTTACTCTACAAATCAATATCATGTTGACAATTTGGACGTTATTGAATCTGGATAAATTAATTCTTGAACTTTTTTTATTGGATTCTTATATCATTGTCATCATCCTCATGCTTATATTATGTTGAAAGTCATTTGTGGCCTGTTGTGCATAGATGGACTTGGTATGATTATTACCAGGGATTATTCGGTATAATCATGACCGTAATGTTACAAATGATGTGGTAAAAGTCCCCATTGGCCCGTAGTGCATTGATGGACAGTTTTTGTATGATTATGGCTATGAATTATCTTCGGCCAAGGGCACAAAGATGAATTGTTTTATGGCATGATCATGACCATTGATGAATACACGAATATCTTTGGCCCGTAGTGCATGGATAATTTGTGGTTGTGATACTAATGAATATCCTTGGTCGTAGTGCAGGGATGATGTGGATTATTTATTAAGCTGAGTCTTAGCGATAAAAGTGATGAAAAACCTTTTTAAATCATAAAAGATAATAGATTTTATTCTTTACTTGACTCTTTTAATGGATTGCTTGTTCCGCTGCACTTAAACTTGATGTTTGTTATATTGTATCAGTTTAACACTGTTAAAGGCTAATAATAATTTATTCTGCATTATTTTAGTCATAATATTTCTTACTGGGCTAGTTGAGCTCACCATTTTACTTTCATTGTTCTCTTCAGGAAATGAGAGCGTAACAGGGACTAGTCGGGGAACGGAGTGACGGTCCAGATGATAGCATTAGTAGTCTTCACTATTCTATGAAATAGTGTGTTAATAAATGTATTGAGGACTTATTTTGAGTTTGAATACTGTCTAGAAGACAATATTTGTATTAAAACTCACAGCTCATGTTGTATATTTAAGATTGTATTTGTATTCAGTACCATGTATCTGACGACCCAAGATGGGTGATGTGTACCTATTTTGGGGCATCACAGTAGTCATGTCAAGCCTAACATTCCTAACTTCTTCTGCAAATTCTGGATAATTTGCATCAAAACTCTTCCATTCATCTCCATCCGCTGGGTGAGTTAGCTGACCAGGCATGACATGCCTTGTTCGATGCCAACTCATATGTTGAGCCGTATGAGACGACATGAATAGTCATTGAAGCCTCGACGCAAGAGAAAAGTACCTTAAGATCTTTCAGGGAACATGTTTCTCCTTCCCCCCCACGTTTTGTCACCTTATAGCGCGGTAAGCTGCATATATTACATTGTCCCTTACCTCTGTCCTCCACATAGTATAACATGCAATCCTGCTCACAAGCATCAATTTTCTGATACCTTATATTTAACCCCTTGACCATCTTCTTCACTTCGTAATAATTCGCAGGAAGAGTATGATCCTTGGGTAAGAACTTTCCAACTATAGTAAGCAAATCGTTGAAACCTCTCTCACTACAGGCGTGCTCATTCTTAAAGTGTAAGAGCATCCTCACTGCAGAAAGCTTGGTGTTCGTATCATTTCCCGGATATAACGCGACCCCAGATTCAGATAGCAACTTGTAAAAGGCAGCAGCTATATCATTTGGCACTTGCTTAGCACTGCTTGAAGAAGGCTCATTTTCAACCCAGACAATATTAGTAGGGCTATAAGCATCGACCAACATCTCCACTTGATCATAGTTTTCCACGTATGAATCCCATAGAATTGGTTGTTCCGCAATATTTTCAATCACTTCTGATTCCCCGTGATGAGTCCATACGAAGTACCCATCCACAAATCCACGGGAAAATAAGTCGAATTTAATCTCGTTAACTTTCTTCCAAATCAGGTTTTTACACTTTGCACGAGGGCATCACATCTTTCCGTTCGGATCATCAACATGTTATATTGCTTTGTTCAAGAAATCTGACACCCCAACACGATAAGCTGAGACTAATCCCCACCCATCACTGGGTATCCTACGGTACATCCAACTCCGGTCAGCTGACATTTTTAACTACACAGAAGACGCATTCAGTATAGGGATATTCATGCATGAATTAGATATTTACCTAGTATCTCCACTCTACAGGAAAGGGGTAAGGCTTCTATCCCGTTATTGGATGTGACTCGTCACTAGTGCCAACACGTTGAGTATGTTTCATGAGTCTTAAAAAAATTTCGGTAGCACCTCCCCATGGTCTCCAAGCACACGAAATAGACTAAGATAACTTAATCTAAGTATGCACTCGAAGAACATATAGAAATAACAGTCGAAAAATCTTCAAAACAACAAAAACGTACCGTTTTGTATTGGCACCGGCCTAAGTGAGAGACATAACATCCAGTAACAGTCCCAAACTGGGGACTGTTCGACATTCACTCCTACTAAGTGAATGTCAAACGGGTTTCTAAGTTCCAAAGTATAGTACATATATTATTGAGTGTATTAAAGATTAAAGGGGGAGTATTATTGAGTTTATTGAAAATTATGACAAACTAAGCAAATGCTACTTAGTTTATTTTGCCAATGATAAATCAAGTAAGTGCTATTTAGTTTATGAGAATTGTTATTTGGAATATATAGAGACTACTGTTTGACATTCACTCCTACTTGTCAAACGGGTTTCTAAGTTTCATATTATAGTACATATATGTATATATATACATATAGTTCTTATTGAATATTGCGGTAAACTAAGCAAATGCTACTTAGTTTATTTTGCCAATGAAAAACTAAGTAAATGCTACTTAGTTTATGAGAACTGTTATTTGGAATATATATGGAGACTACTATTCGACATTCACTCCTACTTGTCAAACGATTTTCTAATTAAGTTCCAAAGTATATTATTTTATTTAATCAAAAATATTCTTATTTAGTTTCTTTTAATTGCATCCCAACTAATCAAATGCTACTTAGTTTATTATTATATTTTCTTTTAGTTTATTTTGTATTATATTATATTATAGTATATAATTGGTTTATTTATTTATTAAATTTAATTTATCAAATTAAATTAAATTAAATTAAATCATTTTATTTTATTTATTTTATTAAATCAGATTAAATTTATTATTATGTTTTATTTTATTTTGTATTATATTATATAATTTTTAATTTATTTATTAAATTAAATTTATTTTATTTTAAATTTAATTCAATTTAAATTATTTTAATTAAATTAAATTTATTAAATTTATTATTTTAATATATTTTATTTTATTTTGAATTATATTATATAATTTTTAAATTTTTTTATTAAATTAAATTAAATTTGTTAAATTTAATTTATTTTAAATTTAATTTAATTTAAATTATTTTAATTAAATTAAATTAAATTTATTTTATTCTATTTTATTTTAAAATTTTATTTTATTTTATTTTTTATTGTATTGTATTTATTTATATTATATTATATTATATATTTTTAAATATTTTTTATTATATTTAATTTATTTATTAAATTAAATCAAATTTATTTTATTTTATTCAATTTAATTTAATTTATTATTTTATTTTATTTTGTATTATATTATATTATCTAATTTTTAAAATTTATTTTATTTAATAAACTAAATTAAATTAAATTTATTTTATTTTAGTAGTAAGAAACTAAGTAAATACTACTTAGTTTATATTTTAATATTGGGAAACTAATTACTAATACAATAAATGTATGGCCCACAAATCTTGCAAATGAATAATTCTAACAGAAATTCTGTCAGAAATTCCATCAAAATAGCAAATATATCAAAATTAAAGACAGTCCTAAAATCAGTTAAATTCAATATTAGAAACTAATTAAAATACATAAACAATGCAAATAATATATACTGCAGAATTATCAATTCTCAATCAAAATGAATTACACTTTCCAAATATATACCAATTTTCAGCCCCAAATATATAACAAATTTTTAGTCGTACCAATTTTCAGCCTCAAATTCAATTGACAATAACAAATTGATGCACACACAATAACCAATTAACAAATTTAAACATTACCCATTTCCAATTCCAATTGACAATAACAAACTAAACCAATACAAAATCAAAAAGTCTACCAATTTTCAGCCTTAAATCAATATATACATACAATATAAAAATTAATTATTCTAATATATACCACATGTAGGCTGAATCTGATGCACTAATTGTGTACTTAACTATAAATTGAAATAATATTTGAACTCATACCTTCTTTTGGAGCTAATAAAGTGTCGGAAATAGAGGAAGAAGAAATCGACAGTGCTGGCCGGCGTCGTGGATACTGGTGGAGCGATGGGAGGTGGTGGTGGGTTGGTGGCGGGTGTGGGTGGTTGGTTAGTGGTGGGGCAGGGCAAGAGGAAGAGAGAGAATCGTAAGAACAGTCGGCGGCTAGAGGTGGTGGTTGGTGGTGGGTGGTGGGTGGTGGGTGGGCACCGAAGATGAGAGTGAGAGAGGAGCTGAGAGTTAGATGAGAGTGGGGATACCTGAGATGAGAGTGAGAGAGGAGCTGAGAGTGAGATGAGAGGCGCCTGAATAAGATGAACCTAATTAGGTTTTATAAGATAGTTCCGACGAAATGTCCGTCGGAAATAAGTCCCTCGGAAATGCGTTATCCTCGATGAAAAGTCATTGAAAATAACCATAGTTTCGTCGAACTTAAGTTTCGCGATGGCGGGAAACTTGGCGCCAGGTGAGGCCTTATAATTCCGACGGATTTTCTTCAGAAATAAATTATTTCTAACGACAAATTATTTCGTCGAAAATAACTTATTTCCGACTGAATACAGTCCGTTGAACCTAATTCTGTCGTAATTAAGACTTTTTCTTGTAGTGTGACTAATTTGTAATATTTTTTATATAGTAATATATTTCTACTAAAAAAATAAATAATGGAAATGAAAATAACCCTTAATACAATAATCAAAACATCAAACCCTAGATTTTATATAAAATTATTATATAGAGAATTGATATTTTTATAAGTAAATTTGATAGTTCCACATGTCATATCACACATGAGATGGACCCTACTTACTATTTATATAAGAATTTTTTTTATAAAATTATCAAAATTTTAATTATAAAAATATCAATTCTCATTATATAGTGTGAAATATGATACGTCTTCTCCATTACCAAGTTTTGCCCCTAGCAAGTATCATAATGTTACCATCAAACATCATTTAAACTCACGAAATCAACTTGATTTGTCCCATTCCAATTCAAAGGCCGTTTCCTCTTCTTCATTTATTTCCCGCCATCTCTTATCATATACTTTATTTAATTAAATTAATTTAGGACGAATCTCACTTTAATATTATGTCAATCGTAATATAGGAGGTTTTGAATTAATAAAATTTTCAGCCCGTTGATTGTTTTATCAAAAAAAAGAAAAAAAAGGAAGAAGAAGAAAACGACGAATCCCACTTTTTTATATTGTTTTAATTTAATTTTTATCTATCGATTCATATTAATTTTATACATATTTTAAAATTAATAATATAAATAGTAGATGAGAGATAAAATGAGGAAGTATAATTTGAATTTATAAAAGGATTGAGCTTCTAATTATATTTTGATTCACTACTAATAAAAATGGAAAAAAGTCAAAGAAAATAATTTACAAGTTTTTAGTCGAAAAAAAAAAAGAAGAGAAAGTTAGAGAAGAGAAATATTTACTTTATTTTCTTCAACTTTCAAGTGAGAAATTTTTTTGGATCTACACAAAGGGGTGTTTCATAAAAACTGAATAAATCTGAATCTGAATGAATGAAAAAAGTTGTTTGATAATTTACATGTCTGAAACATCTATTATTTTACCCCTTTGAAAAAAAATTCAAAATTGTTGTAAATTTATTTAATATTACTTAATATAATAGTTAATATTATAAAAAAATCATTTAGCCGTCATTCAACCAAAAAATTGTGACTTAGTCATCCAGTCCAAATCGTCTGAATGGCTAACCGATTCAGCTATTTAGACGATTTATTTTTAAAATAAACGCACTGAATAGTTAAATCGGTTAACCATTCAGCCATTCAGTACTAATCAAACAGTTTCCAAGTCTAACTTTCCACTACTCTCTTATTTTCTCTCTCAACTTAAACTCCAAGATATATTTCCACTTTAATTTCTCTTCTCCTAAAAAAAGATATTTCTATTTTTCTCTATATATTTCCAAGTATAGGGAACGCAAGTTTGATTTAGAATCTTGAATATATTTAAATATCCACTAGTCACTATTATGGAGTATTTGATTTAGAATCTTAAATATTTATAAATATCTACTTGTCATTATTATATTTATTTTGTTTAAATTATAAGATTTTTGTTTAGTTTTAAAAATTAATTTAAATTATTTTTAAACTTAAAATTAAGATAATTAATTAAAATTATAAAATAATATTTTTTAAAAATAAGTGCTATGAACTAAAATATGACGTTAACTTAGTTTTAAAACCGGGGGCCGGGGGCCGGGGGGCAGGGGGGAGAGGGTGTGGCCGTGTGGGTAAGGGAGTATTCAATATTACCATAATTTAAGTTAATTATTATATATATTTATATATTGGGTTATATGTATATACACGGCTGTGTAACATACAGTTGTACTATGACGACGGTTCCATCACTATAGACAAAAATATCTATGATGTTATAGTTCAAAAAATTATTGTCATGGACAATTGTATACTATTTATATATATATAGGGTATCAATCCACAGTAACCGGTTGTTAGGAGAAACCCTTTTGGCCCAGCCGCTACAACATGTAGCGGCTTATAAAAAAAATTGTCTAAGGCCGGTACAGGTTGTAACGGCTGGGCCAAAAGGGGTTGTTCCCCAACAACCGGTTGTTGTGGATAGAATCCCATATATATATATATATATATATATATATATATATATAGTAAGGATCAAGTGTATACCCTTATCTTACTCACCTGTGCTCACCCCCCTTTAGCGACGGACCCGGCGACGGTTTCGGTCATACAATCGTCATCTATACTTTTAGCGACGGACCATCGCTAAAAGTATAGACGAAAGTTGTATGACCGAAACCGTCGTCGGGTCCGTCGCTAAAGGGGGTGAGCACGGGTGAGTAAGATAAGAGGTATGCACTTGATCCGGACCGTGTGTGTATATATATATATATATATATATATATATATATATATATATATGGTCCGGTTCTTGTAAGGGAGCCCTTACTTTCTTAAAACCCTTACCGACTTCATACTTTTTTTTTATTTTTCCATTATATGTCATGACTCAGCACATTAAAATGGAATAAAAAATAAAATAAATTCCGGCCGGTAGAGCTTATACCGGCTTCATACTTTTTTTTAATTTCTCCATTACGGCCGGTAGAGCTTATACCGGCTTCATACTTTTTTTATTTCTCCATTATATGTCATGACTCAGCACATTAAAATGGAGTAAAAAAATAAAATAAATTCCGGCCGGTACAGGCTGATACGGCTGGCATTAAAATAATAAAAAAAATTACGACCGGTATAGGCTGATATGGCTGGCATTAAAATAATATTAAAATACTGGCCGGTACAGCTTGTCACGGCTGACAATAAAAAATTGAAAAAATAATTTTATTCAAGCAATTCGCTGCTAAACAAATTCGAACTCGCGACCTCAAATTCCATACACTTGTCATATGACCACCCGAGCACCATGGGCCTAGCAGTTAATTTCAACCAAGGATATATCTTTATATTAAAACTTCACCATCCCCCAAAATCTATATTCTTGCATTATTATTATTATATTACGATTTATTATTATTATTAAGTCTATATAATACATATGGGGTTTTCTATTTAGAAATAAGTTAATATCTATATTTATTAAGCAATGATTATTAGTAATGATTTTATATATTAAGCAATGATTTTATTATTAAGAAATGATTTTATTATTAATAAAACTAGTTCAATTAGTCTAATAAGTAATGATGATAATTTTTCAAGTTATTTCAGGAAATTAATTTACTTATCGAATTTATAAAAGTAGTGAAGTATTATTATAATAATAATAATGTGATTATCAATATTAGAAGTACAGATTATACCAATACTAGTACTGCATAACATTAAGAGGAATAGTACATATTACATGTTCATTTTCATAAAATAAAAAAAAACATAGAATGATCAATACAACCGACGCCTATTTTTTTGGCTCAGGAATCCCTAGCACTCGATAGTGATTTCGCTTATCGTAGTCGGTTTCAAAGCCACAAATAGCACATTTTCGATGAGTTATACGGAATGATTTTCTCGAGTGCACTCTTGAATCTAGATTGTTTTTTGCGGCCCTTTGTTTGAGAAATATTAGGCGGCAAAAACTCTTCTTCTTCTTCCACCTCTGCATCTTCATCGTCATTATCGTATCCCATATCATGATTTGGATCTCCAACTGTGCAATCAATGTCGTCATCTGCCAGTTCAGTAATATTCTCATCCGGATCATACTGGTCAACCAACTCTTTTCCTCGTGCATTCAGTTTAAGAACAGTTTTGTAACCTCGGACTGAGCTAGCCGCTTTGCTCGCTAACTCCTGCTAATCACCCATAAAATGATTATAGCGCATTGCTTGATTTTGTTCGAAGTCAGCAGATATGGAGTTAAAGAGTAAGTCTTCACCATTGCTTTTGTTCACGTCTATTGTCCACCGATGAAGGATCATGTCGGTCGGTATTTGTGAAATACTCTTTGCTATGAAATATCTCAAGATGTGCCTTCATAATTCACCAGAGTGAGAAAACATTTAGCAGTTACATGTTACCGATCCTAGTTGTCGATTGTTGACAACTTCTTTATATCTTCCACCACTTTCAGTTGTATCTGCATTATACACTACATAAACCTTAGTATCAGTGACACACAACTCACTAAGTTTATGAACATTGTATTTCATGGAATCGACGAATTGACATTGGAAACGTCTAAACATCTATTTTGTGTACACTTGTGCAGCATGAACTTCTAAAGATGAACCTAGTACCATAATCCTTTTACGATGTTTTGTTATGTAGTCGGTCTTCCTCTCCTTGATAAACTGTCTTTCTATAGCCTTTTGGCTCTGCAGTACAAAATATAGCATACCTGTTGATGCATTAACATACTCATCAAAAAAGGCATTCATGCTCTCGCTTCTTCCAGTGGTAGTCATTCCCGCGGCAAAATATCTCTTTGTATATGCTGGAATCCATTTCTGTAGTACATCATACAAACTTCCAAGACATTCATTAGTATACAATTCATAGGAACTTATCAGAATATGCCAACGCTCTTCAAATTCCTCGATGGACAATGAGTTATACACACAGTTGTTAAAATCATTTTTGAACGATGGGTGCTCAGAATAAACATGATGCAATTTTTCAGGAAATTTATTGCTAATATGCCAAGAACACAATAAATGATAACTAGTTGGAAGTACCGTAGCAATAGCATTACTCATGGCTCTGTCTTGATCAGTGATGATGGTTGTAGGTGCCTTATAGTCCATGGCTTCAAGCCATGTCTGTAATACCCAAACGAAAGTTTCCTCTGTCTCGTCTCGTAACAGTGCAAATCCAAACAATATAGACTGATAATGGTGGTTGACCCCGGCAAATGGAACAAACGGCATGTAATACTTATTTGTCCAGTATGTACTATCAAATGTCACAACGTCTTCGAACCGTTGATATATAAACCTTGATCGGGCGTCAACCCACAAAATACAAGCTATGCGGTTGTTTTCACTCGGAAAAAAAATTTGCTGGCACTTCCAGATGCAAGTTTGTTCAAATGATTGATAGCAGCTTGTGCATCATTTTCATCTGCAGAATCACGCCTTAAATCTCGCACCACATTCTCAACATTAGCAGTAGAGAAAGGAACATTTTTCAACCCACCTCCCATTGTGCTCAAAACATTCATCATCTTACTTGGACCAATACCGGGCTTATTTAAAGTGTCAATTAAATTTCTTGCAACAGGAGTAATATTTTTATGAGTCTCGATCAAATCTACTTTGGTGGGGGTCACTAAGTGATGATCGTGCTCTAATTCAACAAAAGATATACGCCAATTGTCTTCTTTCTTATTATGGACAACATATATTCTAGCTTTGCACATTGTTCGTCCGATAGAGTCTCTCTGTCTAGTTATTTTATTACTACTATCTTCGTCATCAGGTAAACTCTTGCCAACAATTGGTGTACCGGCTTTCTTACATACATACTGCCTAGATCTGATATCATTCGTATTAGCATGTTTATGACTAGTTGCAATTCTAATCTCAAATCCATTTTTGCGAGCATATGATCTATAAAAATATTCAACCTCTTCCAACGTACAAAATAATTGACCAACATACGGAACAATATCAGATTTATTACTTTCAACTTCACTAACAAATTCAGATGTATTATATGACATTTTGAAAAACTTACTTGTGAATAATAGTGATGAATTTTGCTCGATCAGAACTTCAACTTGATTTTCTGAAGTGAAAGTGGACAACCAGATGAAACAAATTATGAGTAGAGGAGAAAAGAGAAAATAATATCAGAGAACAAATTCTATGGAAGGATAAGAAGATGGGTGCTCAGAATAAACATGAGAAAATAGCAGCTTCCTAGACAATATTTAAAGGTAAAAAGACCAGTCGGTACAGCTTGTCGCGGTTAATGCTCAAGAAGTCAAACTAATGTACTTTTCCCATATAATCAATGTAAGCTTTTTTTCTATTCCCATAGTGTTGTATTATTATGTTTGACTACTTATTCACCAGACAGTGTTTATAATAATAATAATAATAATAATAATAATAAAAATAATGATGATGATGATAATAAAATAATTAAAAGTACATAAGCCGCTAGAATATGGAACGACTTTATACTCAATTCGTAATAATAATAGAATAATAATAATCGAATAATTATAATAAAATATTGAAAAATTTAATTTGGGGGGAGATGGAATGTATTAAGATATATCTAAATCCAAGGTAAGATATGATAGCTGGGACCGTGGTGCTCGGGTGGTCATATGACGAATGTTTGGAGCTTGAGGTCGCGGGTTCGAGTCTAGCTAGCAGTGAAAAATTGATTTATTCCCAGCCGTTATAAGCCTTTACCAGCCGAACAGTTTTTATTAATAATATATATATATATATATATATTTTATTTCCAGCCGTTATAGCCTCTACCGGCCGAACGAATTTATTAATAATATATATATATATTTTTATTTCCAGCCGTAATAGCCTCTACCGGCCGAACGAATTTTGAGAGGAATATATATTATTTTTAATTCCAGCCGGTGAAGCCTGTACCGGCCGATCAAAGTGACAAACCTTTGTCTGCCACATCGCCTCGAGAAATGCACTGAATATTTTTTTGACCACTTTTTCTGTCACATCGCCTCGGGAAAGAACACCTGCAAGATCGGTAAACTAAAAAGCTGAGACATTTATTTGAATTTGGTCCTAAATTAATTCATGTACCGGACATTTGCATGAGCTTATTTAAGCGTCTATTGAGAACACATGTTGTTCAAACTAAAGTTCACTTGCCAAGCTAGATAAAATAAAAATAACAGAGAGTAGAGAGGGAGTATTTCGGAAGAGAGGAGCAAAAAACTTCAACAAGTTGAAGCGGCTGGAATCCATTTATTATATTTTGAAGACACTGAATTTTTTGTAAGATATATTGTTATTGGTACTCCATTTCATATTATTATTTGCAGCATGTAAGATATTGTTATAGCTGTTATTGTTATTTGTTTTGTTTGAAATAGTTTTTATTTATTGCTATTTGTTCAATTTTTATTACATTATATAAATGAAAAAAACTTATTCCAGTGTACTCAATTGTTATTATTACATGCATGTTATTACTTTTGTTGTAAATAGTTTTTCTTGTTAATGTTATTATTACATGCATGTTAATAGTTTTTAACATGCATAATGTTACAGCCGATTTTTAATACATGTTAATATTATTACATTATATACATGCATGTTATTATTACATGCATGTTGTTTAGTGATGACTAGTTTTTAATGCATGTTATTGTGTATTGTTATTAATGTCATTTTGCAGCATGTTACTTTCAACTTCATTTTGTCATGCAGAATACTAATATGGAATTGATGTATTTTTTTTAGGTAAAAGATGGACAGCTGGGAATATGGGCCAATTGATCCAAGTCTTCTTCATGATCAACAAGATCATGCATCAGATGATATATATCATAGGAGAGATAGGGGAAAATTAGGCTCCAGTCAATATACTGATAAGAAATATAATCAGTGGGCTTTGACAAAAGAACAAAAAATCCTATTAGATAAATGTGGATTTGGAGTATTTAGTTTTCGAGGTGTTGTACACCAAACTGACCTTGGTCTGATATCTGCCTTAGTCGAGAGATGGCACCCGGAGACCAATTCTTTTCATTTAAACTGTGGAGAAATAACAATCACGTTAGAAGATGTTCACTTTATTTTTGGGTTACCGGTGGTGGGAAAGCCCTTAACGGGTCCCCTTGCTGTCACCAATTTGAATTATTTTAGGGATTATTTTGGAGATAAATTAGCTGGTGAATATTTTAGTTCAAAAAAATGGAGTGCAATTTCATTAGTGTGGTTGCACGAACATTTTAATAAATGTCCCGAGAATGTAAGTAAAGATGTTGTAGGGCGACACACAAAGGCATACATGTTGTGGTTGTGTGGGGAAATATTATTCCCTAATAGGAATAGAAATAGTGTGCACCCACGATATATGTCTTTTATTGCCAACGCTGAAGATTGTGTAACTTACTCTTGGGGCACGGCAGTGTTAGCATATTTGTACAGATCTTTATATACTGCTACTAGAAAAGGAGTTAAATACATTAATGGTTGTGTTACATTGTTACAAATATGGGCTTATGAGCGTGTAAGTATTGGAAAGCCAAATCCTTGGCCACAATCATCCTTATGGTTACCTAGGGCTTTAGCATGGTCCTATTTTGGAGCCCACAGTTACCCTGGTAGACGTTAGAATCCCCATCACCATTTGTTATTTTACCGAGGGGAGTTAGATATTAAGTCTATGTGGGATGTGGTTTGGCGGCCTTACATAATGTGGGATGATGATATCAGTGGATTTAATTTTGAAGGCAGGTTGTTGGGATCTGGTGGGGTCCCCTTGATCCACTTTGATATTGTGGAATTTTAGATGTCGGACCGTATAATGAGACAGTTCGGGTTCATGCAAAGCATACCATCAACAGCCAAAAACCACGGTGACCTTAGGAAAGAGAAAAAAATTTAAATTTATTGATGTCGAGGATTGCATGGCCTTGAGAGGGGAATATATTTCGATGTGGGAGGCATACATGGATCATCTCGAAGGAAAACAAACTGAAATTTCTGATTATGTCCCAATAGATGATTACATGGTCTGGTATAGGAAAATTACACGTTAGAAAATTCACCGACCACGACAGGCAAGCGACCACGACAGTTGTTATGAGCCTCGGGACATTTATAACCAACAACACCTTATTCAAATTGTGACGCCCCCCAAAATAGGTCCATTCCATCCAACCCATTTTGAGTCGCCAAATACATGGTACACAAACAACTACAACTTTTACAGCCCATAAACTGTGAGTTTGAATACAAACATTGTCATCTAGACAATATACATACCCAACTATGTCCTCAATACAATTATTAATATATTATTTTACAAAAATGGTGAGGAATACTAAACAACTCTCTCAAGGACCATCAATTCATACCCCGACTCGTACTCGCTATATTCTCATCTCCTGAGAAGAAAAATGGAACAAAAAGGAAAAGGGTGAGCTCAACTAGCTCAGTAAAGAATATTATGACTAAGATAATATACAACAAATTATCGTTAGCCTTCAACAGGGAAAAAATCTAATAGAATACAATAGACAACAAGTTTTAAATCAATATTCGCAGCGGAAAATATTAATTCATAGAAGAGTTACGTAGATGATGAAATCTACTAATGTCTATGAATTTAACAATCCATCAACAGTATTTTTATCCCTGTAACATCAATCAATGCACATCTTGAATCATATATTCATCCTTGCACTACAGGCCAAGGATATTCATCTGTTGGTCATGTTCATCTAAACACCTGTTCATCTTTGCACTACGGGCCAAAGATATTCATCAAAAATCATTCATCTTTGCACTACAGGCCAAAGATATTCAATAATAACATCCTTTAAGACTAAAGATGATAAAAAAATATTTTTAAAGAAGCGAATCCAGTGAAACAAAATGACAAGGATTAAGGATTCGTACTTTGTTTTATCCATATCCAAAAATACCTCAAAAATAATCATAGTGGTATAAAATTCAAGAATGATCAAAACATGGATACAATCAAAGCTAGTATCCACAATAGATATTTTGGACGAAAAGAAAAAAAATAATTTTTCTGTGAATAGTGCCGTATTCGTGAATAGTGCTGTATACGTGAATAGTACCGTATACGTGAATAGTAACTCCGGCACAAAAAGTTCCAAATTTGATAAAAACGTTCACCAATATTTCGGCATAATGATATTGAAGAAAATAATATCATTTAAGAAGAAAATAACATCCCTTACCTCAAAATAACCGTACTTCTGACTGAATTTCGGTATAGTGCTGACAGAAACTCGCACCGTATAGCAACACTCAAAGTATACTCACAAGAATACGCTCGATAATATAGAGAGAGAAAGAGAGAAAACTTTGTTTCTGGTATGATTTTCAATTCTAACTTAGCCCTCTATTTATAGGAAAATGTTAGAACACCAAAGGAGACTAAATAATAAAATAATATTATTATTAATCAACATTCCTACGCATGCTTGTTGACAACTTCAGCCCCTCAATGCTGAAAATTTCAGCAGCCCATGTGTATTCAACACCCACCAAAAAGTGGGTCCCACCATAATTAATAAAAAATTTATTTTATTTTTCGTAACTTCAATAATTCATAGAAAATAGCCTGTTAATCAGAAAAATTTGAAACTCACGACTTTCCATGGGAAATTCCATTCTCTACAACTTTGCAGAAGAAAATTTTTCCAAATTCCAAACAGAAATTGACCGAAATCCACAAACGGGCGATTTTACAATCTATACTCAATTTTCGGTCAAAAATTATGTCCACCGACACACAAAACATGTGTTAAACATTTAATGCCACAAAAATACTCTACCTCCTCATATACTCATATATCCCACATTCATTGTAAAAATATCATCGTTAATATATTATTAAAATAATATATTTAAATGAATTGTTTTATCAGAAAAAGATAAAATATTAATTTTCAACAATTGTCACATTAAAAATTTTCTCCATCTATATCCACATAAAATAAATATTTTCTTTATCATAATAATCAATAATTAATTATTAAAAATAATATTACAGAATCACAGTACTGACAACCAGACCGTTCCCAGGATAGAGGGGGCTTTCCAATAAGGATTTCTCCTTACTGGCGCGCAATTAGATGACCAAACCTCTCCTTGACAGAACTTTCTAGATATTGCCAATAATGTTATCTGATAATATTATTCAAATAATATGAATTATTGATCTGATAATGGAAAATACTGTGCAATGACAATTATTGAAACAATAATAATATAAATATCAACGCAGCAATTATTGAATCAATAAAGTAATGAACAGTAACTCTTGTAGCAATTATTGAGTAGTGCCTTCTTACGTAAGGATCAATAATTCAAAATACTGTGCAATACCGTGTGCTACTGTGCAACAACGCGTATTACTGTATTTTAACCACCGGGTATTCCAAAAGTGTAAACGGTAACAACTACGCCGTTATTTTTAAACAACTTATATTTGTCATTTTCTTCCTCCAATCGCTTTTCATTATGGGGCCCACACATGGCTGCGCCGTCGTACATATATTCCCCGACAATACGAATATTCCACGACCAAACGAATATTCCCCGACAACAATGAATATTTTATAACCACTTGCTTATTTTGAAATATTTGCGTATTTTACCCATAACTATCCACATTAATCAAATCAACCCTTACTATTCAAAATAATAATTAAAGGAAATTAAATTTTATTTATTAATTATTTGGGGTCTTACAACCTCCCCTCCTTATGAAATTTCGTCCTCGAAATTAACATACGTACCTGGTGTTTCGAAAAAGTGAGGATACCTTGCTTTCATTTCCGTTTCCAACTCCCTGGTCATTTCCTCTATAGCATGATTCCTCCACAAAACTTTAACTTGTGGTATTACCTTCGTGCGTAGGACATGCTCCTTCCTATCCAAGATCTTGACAGGTACCTTCTCATACGTTAAATCTTCGGCTATCTCATCCGGTTCTAACTCAATGACGTGGTTCGGGTCTTTCACATATTTACGAAGTACAGATATATGAAAAACATTATGAACACAAGACATACTTGGAGGTAACGCGAGTCTATAGGCTACATTACCTACTCGATCAAGAATTTGAAATGGACCAATAAATCGTGGATTAAGCTTTCCTCTCTTCCCGAATCTTATAATTCCCTTCCATGGGGCAACACACAACAATACATGATCCCCAACACTAAATTCTACGTCCTTTCGATGAAGATCCGCATAACTCTTTTGTCGATCTTGTGCCGTTTGTATACGTTGTCGAATCGTTTGGATCTTCTCCGTAGTCATACGTACTAACTCGGGTCACAACAATGTTGCTTCACCCACCTCGTCCCAACATACTGGTGAGCGACACTTTCGTCCATACAATGCTTCAAATGGGACCACACCAATGCTTGCCTGATAACTGTTGTTGTAGGAGAATTCCACCAATGGTAAATATTTATCCCAACTGCCCTTGAATAGTCCTCTCTGATTGTTCGTCCGTTTGAGGATGGTATGCCGAACTGAATCGTAACTCTGTACCCATAGCTTTTTGCAAGCTAACCCAAAATCTTGAAGTAAATCTTGGGTCACGATCCAAAACTATGGTTACTGGCATGCCATGTAATCTTACAATCTCATTTACGTACATTTAAGCAAGACGTTCAAGGGAATAAGTCTCCCGTATTGGCAAGAAATGAGCAGACTTGGTTAATCTATCAACAATAACCCAAATAGCATTGATGCCTTGAAAAACCGTAGGAAGACCCGTAACGAAATCCATAGTAATGTGTTCCCACTGCCATTTTGGAATCTCAAGTGGTTGCAATGGACCCTTTGGCACTTGATGCTCCGCCTTTACACGTTGACAAGTTAAACACGTTGAAATAAACTTTGCAATCTCTCTCTTCATATTGTTCCACCAAAATGTATGTCGAAGATCACGATACATTTTGGTACTTCTAGGATGAATTGCAAACGGTGTATTGTGTGCCTCCATCATGATCTTGTACTTCAAATCAGAATCATTAGGAACACAAAGTCTGGAGTGGACTCGAAGTATTCCTTCTTCATCAATTCTCGCTTCTGGAATGGCACCTTCTTGTACTTTCGTCTTCATATGCATCAGTTCCGGATCGGTGGCTTGAGCAACCTTAACTTTTTATATTAAAGTTGGCTCTATGCGTATACTTGACATCATTGCACTCATTCCTGCATTTGATCTTCTACTTAATGCTTCAGCTACCACGTTCACTTTTCCAGGATGGTATTGAATAGTGTGGTCGTAATCTTTCAACAACTCGAGCCAACGTCGTTGCCGCATGTTGAGTTCTTTTTGAGTGAAGAAATATTTGAGGCTTTTATGATCTGAATATATCTCCACTTTCTCCCCGTATAGATAGTGCCTCCAGATCTTTAGCGCGAAAACGACTGCTGCCAACTCTAGATCATGAGTAGGATAATTCCTCTCATACTCTTTAAGTTGTCGCGAGGCATAGGCTATGACTTTCCCACGTTGCATGAGAACACATCCTAACCCTTTGCCTGAAGCATCGCTGTAGATAACAAATCCATCCGAACCAGATGGTATTGTTAGAACAGGTGCCGAAATAAGTCTCCTCTTAAGCTCTTGGAAACTCTTCTCGCATTCCTCGCTCCATACGAATTTTGTATCCTTCCGAGCTAGCTGAGTTAATGGAGTAGCAATTCGAGAAAACCCTTCCACGAATCTCCGATAATAACCAACTAAGCCCAAAAAGCTACGTACTTCAGTGACCGACTTCGGTTGCTCCCAACTTTGTATTGCTTCAATCTTCGTCGGGTCAACAGATACTCCATTTTTGACACCACGTGCCCAAGGAATGCTACTTCCTCAAGCCAGAACTCACATTTCTTCAACTTAGCATATAACTTGTTTTCACGAAGCCTTTGGAGTACCAGCTTCAAATGGTGCTCATGATCTTCATGGCTTTTGGAATATATGAGGATGTCATCAATAAAGACAACAACGAATTGATCCAAATAATCCTTGAATACTCGGTTCATCATATCCATGAAAGCAGCAGGAGCATTAGTCAATCCAAAAGACATGACTAAGAATTCATAATGCCCATACCGAGTTCTGAAGGCAGTCTTTGGAATATCCTCAGTTCTAATTTTCAGCTGATGATATCCAGAACGAAGATGGATTTTTGAAAAGAATTGTGCTCCTTACAACTGGTCAAACAAGTCATCAATACGAGGTAGAGGATACCTATTCTTGATGGTGACATGGTTCAATTCCCGATAGTCAATACAAAGTCGCATACTCCCGTCTTTCTTCTTTACGAATAAAACAGGAGCACCCCAAGGAGATGTACTAGGACGAATGAAACCGATGTCCAATAACTCCTGTAGTTGGACTTTTAACTCCTGAAGTTCAATAGGAGCCATTCGATATGGGGTTTTAGAAATGGGCTTTGTACCAGGTTCAAGATCAATAAAGAATTCAACTTCACGTTCTGGGGGTAGACCGGGAAGTTCTTCAGGAAATACGTCAGGAAAGTCAATAACAACAGGAATATTATTCAATTTTGACGTGTCTTTATTCAAATCCATAACATGGGCTAAGAAAGCTTGACATCCATTTTTCAATAAACGAATAGCTTTATGATTAGATATGACAGTGATTGATTTTAATGGTTTAGTTGCCTGAATTCGAACAACAGGTTGATTAGGAATATAAAAACTAACAACCTTACGAAAACAATCAAATTTGGCATGATGAGTAGTTAACCAATCAATCCCTAAAATCACATCAAAAGTAAATATCTTTAAAGAGATCAGGTCAACAGGTAAGGTGATTGTGCCAACTTGAATAAACAAGATTTATAAACAGTGGATGTGATAAAAGTTTCTCCTAACAGAGTTTCCACAGATAGGTCAAAATCTAATTTCTCCGAAGTCAAGTTTAAACGTTGAGCGCAAGCAGGAGAGATAAATGAATGGGTAGCACCGGTATTAAGTAAGGTATAAACTTCGCAAGAATTTATAAATAGCTTACCCGTGATCACCTCATTTGGGTTCCTCGTATTTTGACCAGTCACAACAAACGCTCTTCCAGGAACCGTTGACTTTGACTTTTCTGGGACAGCCTTCTGAATCACCGTCCCCGCTGGATTTGGTTTCGCTACCGTACAATCTTCAGCGATATGTCCTTCCTTTCCACAATTATAACATACCTTGAACTGTTGTGGGCAGTTTGGACTGATATGTCCCTCTTTCCCGCATTTGTAGCATATGACCGGTGGTCTTTCTCCTCCCTTAGAACCAATTGTTGCCGGAACTGTCGTCTTCACATGGTCGTTGTTAAATCTCCTCTTTTTAAAATCTCCTCCTGACTCGCTTCTTCTATTTTCATAGCTATGATTAACACCAGAGTGGTTACCATTTTTGTCCGTCTTTTTCTTTCTCCACTGGTTATTATTGTTTTGTTGACTGCTATCTCCTGTATGATCCTGATTGTGGTACCTCGGTTGACCGTACTCGTTATCTCGCTCCAACAATTGAGCCCTGTTAACAACATCTGAATAGAGAGAAAATTTATGAGAGATGAGATATTGTCGTATGCCGGGTTTCAAACCTCTCAGAAACATCCGCGTCATACGTTCCTCATTCTCCACCAAATGAGGTGCAAACCTGGATAACTCTGCAAACTTTGCCTCGTACTGAGACACCGTCATGTTATTTTGTTCTAATCTGATGAACTCCACTTCCTTCATATGACGAACACTTTCAGGAAAGTATTTGTCATTAAATAGTTTCTGAAACGTCTCCCAAGACATGCTGAGTGTGACTGGATGGGTACGCTTCACAGACTCCCACCAGTAGTCTGCCTCGCCACGGAACATAAAGGTGGCGAATGAAACCTTCTGTTCCTCCGTGCATCCCAAGACATCGAATATCTTGGTAATTTGCTTGACCCATGTCTCCGCCATGATCGGATCTGGCTTTCCCTTAAATTCTGGTGGTCCCAACTCTTTGAACTGCTTGGCTGTGACAACCCGTGAATTGTTATCATTTCCTCCTATATTTTGAACACGAGTCTCCCTCGTCTGATTTTGCATGAACTGCAAAAAGCTTCTAAACATTGCGTCGTTCATCGTCTGATCAGTGGTGTTGTTTACAGAAGGAACATTGCCAGCCTGTTGCACGTTCTCCTCGTTGGTGAGTACAGGCGTCTCCACGGTCTCATTTCCACTGTTAATATTCTCAGTCGACATTCTCAAATACTGTCATAAAACAAGGGTTAATTAAGGAAATCAATATATCACATAATATCCATATATACTGACCAACTAACAAATAAGCTTAGGTAGGACACACTAGCGAAGGATTTACTCGTCTCTCCCCTCCTAGTTCTATTCCCCGATCTCCGCCAGAGATCATATCCCTAAGCTCTGATACCAACTGTGACGCCCCCCAAAATAGGTCCATTCCATCCAACCCATTTTGAGTCGCCAAATACATGGTACAGAAACAACTACAACTTTTATAACCCATAAACTGTGAGTTTGAATACAAACATTGTCATCTAGACAATATACATACCCAACTATGTCCTCAATACAATTATTAATATATTATTTTACAAAAATAGTGAGGACTACTAAACAACTCTCTCAAGGACCATCAATTCATACCCCGACTCGTACTCGCTATATTCTCGTCTCCTGAGAAGAAAAATGGAACAAAAAGGAAAAGGGTGAGCTCAACTAGCTCAGTAAAGAATATTATGACTAAGATAATATACAACAAATTATCGTTAGCCTTCAACAGGGAAAAAATCTAATAGAATACAATAGACAACAAGTTTTAAATCAATATTCGCAGCGGAAAATATTAATTCATAGAAGAGTTACGTAGATGATGAAATCTACTAATGTCTATGAATTTAACAATCCATCAACAGTATTTTTATCCCTGTAACATCAATCAATGCACATCTTAAATCATATATTCATCCTTGCACTACAGGCTAAGGATATTCATCTGTTGGTCATGTTCATCTAAACACCTGTTCATCTTTGCACTACGGGCCAAAGATATTCATCAGAAATCATTCATCTTTGCACTACAGGCCAAAGATATTCAATAATAACATCCTTTAAGACTGAAGATGATAAAAAATATTTTTAAAGAAGCGAATCCAGTGAAACAAAATGACAAGGATTAAGGATTAAGGATTCGTACTTTGTTTTATCCATGTCCAAAAATACCTCAAAAATAATCATAGTGGTGTAAAATTCAAGAATGATCAAAACATGAATACAATCAAAGCTAGTATCCACAATAGATATTTTGGACGAAAAGAAAAAAAATAATTTTTCTGTGAATAGTGCCGTATTCGTGAATAGTGCCGTATACGTGAATAGTAACTTCGGCACAAAAAGTTCCAAATTTGATAAAAACGTTCACCAATATTTCGGCATAATGATATTGAAGAAAATAATATCATTTAAGAAGAAAATAACACCCCTTACCTCAAAATAACCGTACTTCTGACTGAATTTCGGTATAGTGCTGACAGAAACTCGCACCGTATAGCAACACTCAAAGTATACTCACAAGAATACGCTCGATAATATAGAGAGAGAAAGAGAGAAAACTTTGTTTCTGGTGTGATTTTCAATTCTAACTTAGCCCTCTATTTATAGGAAAATGTTAGAACGCCAAAGGAGACTAAATAATAAAATAATATTATTATTAATCAACATTCCTACGCATGCTTGTTGACAACTTCAGCCCCTCAATGCTGAAAATTTCAGCAGCCCATGTGTATTCAACACCCACCAAAAAGTGGGTCCCACCATAATTAATAAAAAAATTATTTTATTTTTCGTAACTTCAATAATTCATATAAAATAGCCTGTTAATCAGAAAAATTTGAAACTCACGACTTTCCATGGAAAATTCCATTTTCTACAACTTTGCAGAAGAAAAGTTTTCCAAATTCCAAACAAAAATTGACCGAAATCCACAAACGGGCGATTTTACAGTCTATACTCAATTTTCGGTCAAAAATTATGTCCACCGACACACAAAACATGTGTTAAACATTTAATGCCACAAAAATACTCTACCTCCTCATATACTCATATATCCCACATTCATTGTAAAAATATCATCGTTAATATATTATTAAAATAATATATTTAAATGAATTGTTTTATCAGAAAAAGATAAAATATTAATTTTCAACAATTGTCACATTAAAAATTTTCTCCATCTATATCCACATAAAATAAATATTTTCTTTATCATAATAATCAATAATTAATTATTAAAAATAATATTACAGAATCACAGTACTGACAACCAGACCGTTCACAGGATAGAGGGGGCTTTCCAATAAGGATTTCTCCTTACTGGCGCAAAATTAGATGACCAAACATCTCCTTGACAGAACTTTCTAGATATTGCCAATAATGTTATCTGATAATATTATTCAAATAATATGAATTATTGATCTGATAATGGAAAATACTGTGCAATGACAATTATTGAAACAATAATAATATAAATATCAACGCAGCAATTATTGAATCAATAAAGTAATGAACAGTAACTCTTGTAGCAATTATTGAGTAGTGCCTTCTTACGTAAGGATCAATAATTCAAAATAATGTGCAATACCGTGTGCTACTGTGCAACAATGCGTATTACTGTATTTTAACCACCGGGTATTCCAACAGTGTAAACGGTAACAACTACGCTGTTATTTTTAAACAACTTATATTTGTCGTTTTCTTCCTCCAATCGCTTTTCGTTATGGGGCCCACACATGGATGCGCCGTCGTACATATATTCCCCGACAATACGAATATTCCACGACCAAACGAATATTCCCCGACAACAATGAATATTTTATAACCACTTGCTTATTTTGAAATATTTGCGTATTTTATCCATAACTATCCACATTAATCAAATCAACCCTTACTATTCAAAATAATAATTAAAGGAAATTAAATTTCATTTATTAATTATTTGGGGTCTTACACAAATGGTATAAAATTATATTCTTCTTTAATAAATCATGTATTGGAGTAAATACTTAATATTACATTTATTCATATTTATTGTTAATAATATTTGTTTGTGTTTATCTTACATGACATGTTGAGAGTGCAAATTCGTTACTTGATAAATTTTCAGTACTTACTCAGCTGCCTCCTGAGTTGGTTCTGCAAAAAAATAATTGGGATTTCCAATACGCCCTATATGACTTCGAAGCAAGAGGTAAACAAATACCTCGATAGGGGGGTCCCATAAATTTTGGACCACAGTCCCAATACACACAACTCAATGAAGGGCTTGGGAAACAAACTGATTATGTTGTACAAGAGAGCTACATACCCACCCCATAAGTAATCGAAGAGAGCTCCATTCCCACCACCCAAGCCTACGAGGAATGTTACATTCCAACCTTCCAAACCTATGAGGAGTGTTACATTCCAACCAACTCTTTATTTGCGGGACTTTCTGACGCCAAGGGATCTAGTTCACAAAAGGTATATATAGTTATGTTAATAGTGATGGTTTTAATTATTATTACTATATAATAATAATGTACATTTGGGTCTCAATCAGGTATAAGATGCGGGAGACCACATCTCTTATGGACCAAAAGGGTCCTTATCCAAAAGACTTAAAGATTGGAAGGAGACATTTATAAATAAACATATATTTGGAAACGTGGTGGCACCAGAAGAGAATTTATATCCTTTATCACATCCACGCCAGTTATATGAATTAGAACACAATGCAGTGCAATCCTTAGGGCCTGGGAGTTGGATATTCAAGCATGCCATCGACACTTATATGTTGTTGCTACGAGACAAAGAGGAATACTACAGGTCGCGGGGAATACAAAGGTGGTCCCAATTTGGTTTCATGAATTCATTCTTCATGCATCTTGGGCAGAGCTATGTGCCCTGCACTAACGTGAATACTGCATGGAGTTTTTACAAACCGTATGTTAACCAAGATGTTGGTCCACCTTTACACGAATGCAAATACATATTCATGCCGGTGTGTAGTACCAATCAATGCCATTTTGTCTTGTTCCTATTCGTAGTTGAAGATTGGATGGTTACCATAATTGACCCGCACTACAATGACACTATGTATATTAAGTTACATGAAATGTACTCAGAATTCGTTAAAGTTGCGATATGTTTAGTTTTAAAATATTTTAATTTTATAATGTCCTTTAATATTAAAAAATTATTTAACCAACTACTTTGTACATGTAGGTACATTTGATACCATTTTATTTGCGAAATGGTAATCCGATGCGTGAGTGGCCCAGCGGTAATCCTACTGTGCAGACCTTAAAGATTCGACCGAAACAACACAACAACTCAGACTGTGGCATTTTTATATGCATGTATGTTGACTATTTCGTTAGGGCCAATGGTAATATTTCTGAAGAGAATTGGTCCTTAGAAGATGTCACAGTCTTTCGTTACCGCGTCGCATGGGAGCTCTACAAGAAATCCACAAGATTACTTCCGGCCTCTGAGATATAGAACTTATCCAACGTTATCTATTGTACATATTAATTAATAAGAATGTCTATTTGCTTGAACTTTATGGGATTTTCAAATTCATAACTTAGTAATATGAATATTATTGAATCACATAAAACCACTTCATATTATTAATACGAAAAAATTTTATCTATTTTGTTGAACTGTATGGATATTTTTATTCGGACTAATATTAATAATCACATTATTTATATTAATATTAAAAATTATTATCAATATTATTTTTAATAATAGTAATACATGAATATAATAATAATAGCAATACATGAATATAAAATCATTATTTATATTTTATTAAAGAATGATATTTTTTAATATATTAATAATCCTTTTATTGATATTATTACAAAAATAAGAAAAAATATTAAAGGGGATAATAATAAATATAGATATTAACTTATTTCTAAATAGAAAACCCCCATATGTATTATATAGACTTATTAATAATAATAAATCGTAATATAATAATAATGCAAGAATATAGATTTTGGGGGATGGTGAAGTTTTACTATAAAGATATATCCTTGGTTGAAATTAGCAGCTAGGCCCGTGGTGCTTGGGTGGTCATATGACGAGTGTATGGAGTTTGAGGTTGCGAGTTCGAATATGTTTAGCAGCGAATTGCTTGAATAAAATCATTTTTTTTCAATTTTTTATTGTCAGCCATGACAAGCTATACCGGTCGGCTATTTTTTTCAATTTTTTATTGCAAGCCGTATCAGCCTGTACCGGCCGGCATTTTAATATTATTTTAATGCCAGCCGTATCAGCCTGTACCGGCCAGAATTTTTTTATTATTTTATTGCAAGCCGTATCAGCCTGTACCGACCAGCATTTTAATATTATTTTAATGCCAGCCGTATCAGCCTGTACCTGCCGGAATTTTTTTATTCTTTTAATGCCAACCGTATCAGCCTGTACCGGCCGGAATTTATTTTATTTTTTTATTCTATTTTAATGTGCTGAGTCATGACATATAATGGAGAAATAAAAAAAAGAATGAAGCCGGTACAAGCTCTACCGACCGTAATGGAGAAATAAAAAAAAGTATGAAGCCGGTACAAGCTCTACTGGCCGGATTATTTTAATAATAAATATTCACTTTTTATAACTATACTGACAATATAATTTTACGTGGGCCTTACTTATTAAAATAGAAGCCGGTACATGTAAATAATTAGGCACAACGACCTGTGCCGGCTTATCAAGTAGAAAAGTTAATCGCAACCATCAATTCAATTTATCAACGGTCCAAAAAGGGGGTGTTGCACAGTACTTATAGCAACTGGATGCTATGGAAGGGCTCCCATATATATATATATATATAGGGGTTACATCCACTGTAACCGGTTGCTGTGGCGCAACCCATTTTTTAGCCTTGTGTTGTAGTCGTTGGAACAAAAAAAGAATAAAAAAAATTGGCACAAAGCTAAAAAAGAGGTTGCTCCATAGCAACCGGTTGCTGTGGATGAAATCTCATATATATATATATATTCTTATATAAATTTAATCATGTGTATTTGAGGCACATCCATAATGTTATCCTCAAAGTAAAAAGTAAAAAAGACATTACGGGCAGACTAATTACCCACAAAGTAAAAAGAAAATAAGACATTATCGGCAGATTATGTCAAAAGTAAAAAAGTATTATTGGTGCCCTATGAGCAGACTACATATATTGGTATACATAGCTGACACACACAGACTGCTCTATTCTCACATGCCTATTCTGTAACCAACCACGTATACGGAACAAACAACGCCAAAAAGACATTTATACCCGCTTCACTCATCTTTTGATTCTTATGTCTCTCTGTCTCTCTGCGCCACGGTTTTACACTCACCTTGCTGTGCGCTAATAAAAACCTACCTTTTCTTCAACAACTTCTGTATCTCTCTCTGTTACACAAAAGCTCATTTTCTCTCTCCACGTTTTTCTTTACAAAACTCGTCTTCGAAAAGCTTTTTCTATTCTGGCTCTTCCAACCATGGAATCTTTCAGCCTTCTCAAGTATTGGAAAGGTGGCGGTGGAGCCGGCGTATCATTCGCCGGAGACGCCATTGCTAGTGTACAAACCACTACTACTACCGTCACTGTTGTGAGTGATCAGCTGTCGGAGTCCGACGAAGAAGATAACGCCGACGAAGGATCGTTTTTTGACTTGGAATTCACAGTTCCTGACGAGAACAACGGCAATTTCGAGGGTGAAATTGACGACATTATTTGTCTAGAGGAAAATGAGGAAGAAAAGGATGAGAGTACGGAGTCTGATGATGATCAATCTGACGGTGAGAATGATGCAGAGGTGAAATTCACGTTTTCATCTGCTTCTAGCGGCGACGGCGTTGATCCGAACGTTTCTTTTTCTCCCTCCGATGATCTGTTCTTCAAAGGTCGGCTTGTTCCACTATCCGAACCTAATTCCAAGCCTGGTTCTCTCTTAAAACCTGCCACAAAATCCACCAAATTTCGCGTTCTGATGTTGAAATTGAAGAAATCAACAAAATCAAATGTATCTGAAAAGGTAAAACCCGGCGAATATGCTCCAGAAAATCCAAAACAACAAACAGAAAAAGAAAAAGAGAAAAAAAAGCAGAGCAAATTACAGGGGAAGTTTTTCTCTGTAAAATTCAAAGTTGAAGTAGTGCCGATTATGTCTTTGTTTACCAAAGATAATAGCTCGAAAATTGTAAATAATAAAACACAGAAGAAAAACGACAGATTGGGTCAAGATGAGAGGGGATTTTCAAAAGAAGCGTTACAGAAGTACTTGAAGAAGGTAAAGCCTCTTTATGTTCGCGTCTCAAAGCGATACGGAGAGAAGCTAGGGTTTCCAGGACATTTGAGCTTATCAGGAGTTGCAAAATCGCCTCCAGCGGCGAATAGTAAGGTAGAAGCACCAAAGGTTAGCGAAGCGCCACGGCGGCGTAATGTGAGGACTCATAAACAGGTAAGTTTACCTGCTAGGCTGCGTGTAGTGCGTAAGCATTTAGGAAAGAACAAATCAGCGTCGTCGGCGGTGGCGGTGGCGGTGGCGGCGTCGTCGCCGGGGCCGGTGGTCTCAAAACGTCGCGATGATTCGTTGCTGGAACAACAGGATGGGATTCAAAGCGCTATTATGCATTGCAAGAGATCTTTCAAAGCCTGTAGAGGTACATTAACTATTTGTTTAATTACCTGAACAAATCTCAAATTGATTTTGATTTTTCAACAACCAGATTAATCATTTGAATTTATGCTTTTGTGAATAACAGATTCAGAGTCATCAGGTTTATTGCGGTCAGTGAGTGATCAATCACAAGAAAAATCCGTAAATTTATCGACAGCTGATTCTTCGATTTCAGAGGATAAATCAAAAGGAGAGTTGAATTTGAAGGCCTAGCTTCATGAGGTGGATCTTTGAATGGAAAAGTCACAATGTTTGGTGTTTTTGATTAAACAAAAGAAATGACTAGAAAATGAGTTATCAATTATGACTGGTGATTTGTTTTCTTTCAAAACGTTATACTATTAAAATATTAGTGAGTGAAAGATAGGGAGAGAAATGGTGGCAGCAGTCTCTCTCTGAAAATGAAAGATAAATTATATAGATTTGTACATTTGTTGAGTGGGTTAAATACTTTTTAGGTCATTGTATTGTACTATAGATCGATTTATAAATGGGTCATTGAATTTTTTTTTTACAGTCAACTCACTAAACTTTAATTTACTAACAAAAGTTTATTATTCCGTTAAGTGTGTTGACTTTGGACGGAATTTGCCACGTAAGCTGCAGACGTGTAAAAAATTTCTGATGTGGCACAGATCAGTCTCATGTGGCTTTCATTATGTGGAAATGGAGTAAAATTTACAAATGTAATAATATAAATTAAAAAAAATGGCCAAAAAAATAAGAAAATAAATAAAAAAAATATATTTAATTAATATTAAATGAATTTTTATTTAATTCTTTACAAATATAATAATATAAATTAGAAAAGTTAGCCAAAAAATAAGAAAATAAATGAAATATATATTCAATTATTTTTGTAATTAATATAAAATGAATTTTTGTTTAATTATTTACAAATATAATAATATAAATTAGAAAAATTTGCCAAAA
Organism: Panax japonicus; assembly: GCA_020205505.1. NCBI lineage: Eukaryota > Viridiplantae > Streptophyta > Magnoliopsida > Apiales > Araliaceae > Panax > Panax japonicus. The sequence goes on from CM035110.1 coordinate 52,328,574, forward strand.
AATAAGAAAATAAATGAAATATATATTTAATCAAATATAATAATATAAATTAAAAAAAAGTGCCAACAAATTAGAAAATAAATTAAAAAAATTACATGCTTGTGTGTAATTTAAAAAGTTATTTCAATTTTTTTTAAACAATTATTAATCATTTGAGGGTAAATATGTCAAACCACATTTATCTAACATTAAAATTAACTCAATAAAATAATTTTTTACAGCCAACATTTAGATCTGGGTTTCTATCATATTCCTCATCCCTCTCTCTCTCCACCATCTGCTCTAGCCGCTCATCGTCAACCGATCATGTTCATGTCTTATTTGAATAAAATATGGTTTTCGACATCTGGAAACGCTTATTCCCATCTCGAACAAGGTCAAGTCATTTTTCGATTGTGATAAGGGTTCGGGTTCAGCCCCATATTCAGATTCATCTTTTGGGCTCCCCGTCTCCTTCATGGTGGTTTCGATTCCTTCTTATCTTCCATCATAATAGCCAGTTAGATCTGAAATTAATGATTGTTTGATATAGTATGATTTTCTCATGTACCTTTTTACAAATCTGTTTTTCATTTTGCTCGGCAAACAGGATAAATTTGATTTCCATGTTTTACATCAGAGGTGATGCAGTGGAAGTGGAAGGAGTGTGAGCATTCTGCAGTGAAAATGGCATGGCCTTGGCTTGGTTTCATGGTGGTTAAGCATATTGAGCAATCAGTAGATCTAGGCTTTTGTAGATGAATTAGAAGACGAAGAAAGAGATGAACAGTACCAACATTTAGCTAATTTAAATGTTAAAATAATCATTTTTACTATATTTAATTTATTAATTTTCCAAGTAAAAATGCATGCATATAAATGTCAAAATAAATTTATAAATATGTATGTATATAAAATCAATAAGAATTGTAAAAACAAATTTATAAATATGTATGTATATAAAATCAATAAGTTTTGATTTGTAATTTTAGTATATTTTAATAAAAATTATTTGATAAAAATTAAAAATTATTTGATAAAATTAAAAATTAGTTGATAAAAATTATTTGCATGTAAAAGTACAAATTTATTTATCCTAGTTAAAAAAGAAAAAAAAGTATCACTAAATTGACTCAATTATAATTTTAATGTTCGAATGTGAAGAAAAATTTAATTTTAAAATATTTTTAATATTTTTAATTTTTATAATTTCCTCAATTATAAAATTATAAAATTCTTGGTGTCTTTATAGCGTGTTCATGACATATTTACCCTTAAACGATTAATAATTGTTTAAAAATATTTGAAATAATTTTTTTAATTACACATAAGCATGTAATTTTTTTAGTTTATTTTCTTATTTGTTGGGAAAATTTTTATATTATTATATTTGTAAATAATTAAACAAAAAATTATTTTATATTAATTACAAAAATAATTGAATATATATGTCATTTATTTTCTTATTTTTTGACTAATTTTTCTAATTTATATTATTATATTTGTAAAGAATTAAATAAAAATTTATTTGATATTAATTAAATATATTTTTTTATTTATTTTCTTATTTTTTTGGCCAATTTTTTTAATTTATATTATTACATTTATAAATTTTCCTCCATTTTCACATAATGAAAGCCACATGGGACTGATCTGTGCCACATCAGAAATTTTTTACACGTTACGTGGCAAATTTCGTCCAAAGTCAACATACTTAACGGAATAGTAAACTTTTTGTTAGTAAACTAAAGATTAGTGAGTTGACTGTAAGAAAAAAAAGTTCAATGATCTATTTGTAAGTCGACCTATAGTACAGTGACCTAGAAAATATTTAACCTTTTGTTGAGTAATGACGGTAATATTCTTCTCCATAGTTAAGCATTACTAATTTCCTATTACGCGTATGTTCGATTATAAGGAATAATCACAAATTAAATTGATAATTTCACAATTTTCTTTTCATATGAATAATAAATAAATTAAATATTTATACGAGTAAAATTTTATAAAAATATCAATTTTTTTATGAAAATAAAATTTCCCTTAATTATATTGATGCTACTGAACTGGCCAATGAAAGAGGAGGAAAGGGAAGGAGTAAAATGTGATAAAAATAAAGTCATAAAGAAACTTTGTTAATAATCCTAATTTCTACGGTACCCGGATAAAAATCTTTATTAGTAATATGTTAAGTAATCACATGTTAAATATTTATTTATCTTAAATAATTTATTTATGAACTATCATTAACCATGTATAAAAAATTATGTAATTAAATAAAATTTTAAATATTGACAATTTTATTATTTTATCATATTTCTTAATTTGCACAAAGTCAACTAAGACTTTTATCTCGAGACGTTGAGAGTATTAATGTATTAAAAAGTATTTCATCCGTCTCTTTTTATTTGTCTTTTTAGATAGTGAAATTTGTTCATTTTTAATTATTGTCTGTAGATTTCAAAAAAATATTAATGACATAGTTTATCATATTATCTCTATACTAAATATTAATTTGTTTATCTTTTATCTTTTCTAATGAATTTTAAACGGCAATGTGAAATTTTATACTTGTTTTACTTAATTAAATAAAGCATTAATTTTATTTTTTAATCTTTGTATTTTCTTTCTATAAAGTCAATTAAAAAGGAACGGAGGAAGTACATACAATAATTTTTTTTAAGAAAGAAAAGGAATAAAAGAAAAACATAATTGACACAAAATCATCTTAATTTAAAATTTAAAAGTCTCTAAAATTAATTTTTTTAAAGTCAATAATAATGTTATATTTTGGAAAGAAGGTAATAGTATTATATGACCTTAAAGTGTAATTATGAATTTAAGAAGTGTGTATCTGAACCCTTTTAATTTTTTTTGTATAGTACTCCCTCCATTCTATATTATCTGGCACAAAATAATATACAAACTTAATTATTTAGGACAACAATTAATAGTTTAGAGGATAGGATTCACTTCGAGGAGAAGTGGGAAGAAGCTAATGATCGAGCTAATGACTTAGAGGATGTGGTGAGATGTAAAAGAAGGAAGATGAACAAGATGAACTATGCTTTGCGCACGGCCATGGAGAGGTTGATCGATGAGGTGAATCACTACCCGACAGAGTAGGGACAGATGTTGGGTGTAAATCTAATTACGCACAATCACGCAAGTGCACGTGGTCAACAAGTAATACAATGAAAAGTCAAGAATCGTTCTCACAGAGACTTAGTATGAAATTAACCCTAACGATTACGAGCTTTATATTAATTCAAATTTTATTAAACTATCAAATTCAAGAATTATAACTATTAAAAACTAAAAATATCAAAAATACTAAAAATTCCAAACAATCAACAAACTTAAAAACTGTAATTTCAGGAAAATATTGGAGAATTAGGCTTACAACTTCACTTTAAGTATCACACTGATTATTACACCTTATTCTAGTTCAATTTACTATCCCAGTTTATTAATCAAGAACACTTAAGTAGAACTAGCCATCTCTCGATGCACTAATACCATATTAACTTAAATCCACAAACTAGATAGAATTAAGCTTAACACGTAGATAGAATTAAGCTAAACACCTTAATTAGCTAATTCACTATATCTCTATGCAAATTACAATCAAATAAGGTTTAAGTTCAAGTTCTCTATCTGATTACATGCGATGTTAGGCATATCTCTACCCTAACATTCATCAAGACTGCATTCAATCACAGAATTCAAGAACACATGCTATAGTGACTAAGTCTAGATTCATATTTCTTCTTTCGAATCCATACGAATCCACATAGAATTGGTGATTAAGCAATTCATAAAATTAAAGCAGAAATCACTATAGATAAACTGAAAGATGGATTATTAAACTGGAATTCAAAGCTACATAATCATCGTTCAACCATAAGATTCATCATAAGCCTAACAAGTAAATAAGTTCATCACAAATGAATTAAAAACTGAAATCATCATCCCAATTACAATATTGAATTAAAGAAGTAGAATGAATACAAAACCACCCTTCTCCTTAGTTCCAACTTTCAATTATCGTGACTTAGACCTTCAATCATTCCTCCAATGCTTTTGCTCAAATTAGGGCTTCCAATTGCTAATTGATTGTCTCTTTTAATCTCCCTTGTTATTTCTTGTTAATATCCAGCCTAGGAAATGTATTTTGACCATAACTCGACGCCCAATATGGTTCCACACCATGCCAACCTCTATCCTTCACGCCTCTGCAACAGTACAACTGAAATAGGATTTTGAGCCTTTCTTGTACCCCCGCCCCGACGGGGGATTTTCTTCTTTAGGTGCCCTCCCCTGCGGGGGTAATGAGTTATCACCAGTTAAAGGTACGGGAGGAGGACGTATCAAAGACGACGTTTCGAACTCGTTATGGACATTTTAAATTTTTAGTAATGTCATTCGGGTTAACGAATGCTCCGACAGTGTTTATGGACTTGATGAACCGAGTCTTCAAGCCATTCTTAGATAAATTCGTAGTAGTTTTCATCGACGGTATATTGATCTACTCAAAGACGGAAGAAGAACACGCTGAACATCTGAAGATGATTTTGGAGGCACTAAGAAAAGAGAAGTTGTTTGCGAAATTTTTTAAGTGTGACTTTTGTATGGAGAAAGTTCAATTCTTAGGACACATGGTGGATAAGGATGGAATATCAGTAGACCCTGCGAAAGTAGAAGCAATGAGTAATTGGGAGAAACCGAAGACGCCAATTGAATTAAGAAGTTTCTTAGGGTTAGTTGGGTACTATCGAAGATTTATCCAGGATTTTTCTAAGATAGCAACCCCATTGACCAATTTAACGAGGAAGACGGTGAAATTCGTCTGGACGGAAAAGTGCGAAGAGAGTTTCCAAGAGCTGAAAAAGAGATTGAGCGAGGTGCCTGTATTATCATTACCAGATGATATGGGAGGATTTGTGGTGTATAGTGATGCGTCACATAGAAGACTGGGCTGTGTGCTAATGCAACATGGCAAGGTCATTGCGTATGCGTCACGACAATTGAAGGATTACGAAAAACGATACCCTACTTATGACTTAGAGTTAGCGGCAGTAGTTTTTTGCGTTAAAGATTTGGAGGCAATATTTGTATGGAGAAAAATATGAGATATACACTAACCATAAGAGTCTGAAATATATCTTCACGCAGAAGGAGTTGAATATGCGTCAGAGGAGGTGGTTGGAATTGATTAAGGATTATGACTGCGATATTATTTATCACCCAGGGAAAACAAATGTAATGGCCGACGCGCTAAGTAGGAAAGGAAGGGAAATGTTATTTCAATTGAGAACTCAGGAGGAGTTAATAAGGGATATGGAAAAATTAGAGATAGAAGTGAAGGGACTAGAGAGGTCTGGAAAAAGGTTGTTTGTAGTAGAAGCTCGTCCAACCTTGTTGGAGAGAATAAAGGAATCACAAGAAAAGGATGAAGAGTGCAAGAGAATCAAAAAGAGGATCGCAGAAAATGAGGAGGAGAGATTCAAAATGGATAAAGAAGGTATTTTAAGAATCGACCGAAGAGTGTGGGTGCCAGCGATAACCGAGTTGAGGGAAGAAATTTTACATGAGGCACATAATAAGACGTATTTCGCTCATCTAGGAGGCACGAAGATGTACCAAGATTTAAGGCAATATTTTTAGTGGCCCAATCTGAAATGAGAAATTGCGGAGTGCGTTAGTAGATATCTTACGTGTCAACGGGTCAAAGCAGAGCACTAGAATTCGAGTGGTCTACTCCAACCGTTGGAAATACTATAGTGGAAATTGGAGCACATTACGATGGACTTCATGGTGGGACTTCCAGTCACACAGAAAGGTTTTGTCGCCATTTGGGTTATCGTAGATCGACTAACGAAGACAGCTCATTTTCTACCGATCAAGATTCGATATAGTTTAAATCAGTTAGCAAATCTGTACGTGAGGGAAAATTTTTCATGACATGGAGTGCTGGTATCGATTGTCTCTGATCGAGATCCGCGCTTCACATCAAAATTTTGAAAAAGCTTACAAGAGAGGATGGGAACACAATTGAGTTCAAGTAATGCTTATCATCTGCAGACAGATGGGCAAAGTGAGCGAATGATACAAACGTTAGAGGACATGCTTAGAATTTGCGTGATGGACTTCAAAGAAAGTTGGGACGATCACCTACCCTTAGTGGAATTCGCTTATAACAATAGTTACCATGCGAGTATAGGCATGCCATCTTACGAAGCTCTTTACGGAAGAAAGTGTAGAACATCGTTGTGTTGGGATGAAGTTGGAGAACGAAAGATACTAGGGCCGAAATTAGTTCAACAAACCGCAGATGTGGAAACATTGATAAGAGCTAGATTAGTAGCCGTACAAGATCGCCAGAAGAAATACGCAGACTTGCATCTGTAGGACCGCGACTTTGAAATCGGAAGTCACGTTTTCTTAAAACTATCTCACTGGAAAGGAAAAATATGATTTAGCAAGAAGGGAAAATTGAGTCCGAGGTTTATAGGACCATTCGAGATGCTGAAGTGAGTGGGCGAAGTGGCATACAAAGTTGCATTACCACCTGAGTTGGAGCACATCCATAATGTGTTTCACATTTTCGTGTTGCGTTTGTATAAGCCTGACTATAAACACGTGATTTCTTACGAGCCCATCCAAGTAGAGAAGAATCTAGCATATGAAGAAATTCCTATCCATATATTAGATATGAAAGAGCAGACGTTAATGAATAAAAGTATATCTTTAGTGAAAGTACTTTGGCGAAACCACGATGTCGTGGAGGCCACATGGGAATTAGAAGATAATATGCGAAGGGATTATCCCCATTTATTCGTGTAACCTTGTACCAATTTCGAGGACGAAATTTGTATAAGGGGGGAGAATGTAAGAATCAAGAATTTCATGAATAAATAATTATTTTACTATAATAAGAAAATAAATATTTATTTGAATATAAATATTTATGTGTTATAAGATGAGCAGTTCAATTAGTGTAAATTGAATTTATATAAGAATTAAGAAGTGTAGAATTGATGATGAGAATTGTGAAATGTCTGGTGTGGCATAATAAGGAATGAAGAAATTCACTAAGTGAATTAAAAGAGAAATAGTTTATTAAGAGGAAGATTAATAATGTGTAATTATATGATTCCATATGAGGAATGAATAAACTCTTTAAGTAGTAATATCATCAATATGGAAGTTAATTCATGTCATGTAAAACTAGTATGGAGATAGAGGTCAGAACTGGCTTAGAGCTAAACCAGTTTGGCACTGTCAGGGATCGGCGCAACTATGCCCTCCCAGCAGTACAAACTGGCGTAGCTGCGCCAATGGCTAGTATGGGAAAAGTTGGTTTTTACTATAGAAATGAAATAAAACATTATTGTATGGTATGACATTATTAAAAGTACATGATAAGAATTCATATTAATGATATGAAGTACCAAGTAGTATAATGAAATCATATGTAACCTTTAATACAAAAATAATTTAATATCTGTGTACTCCTGAAAGTGGGGAAAGGAATTAAATGTTTAAAATGGACATTTAATATTGAATAATGTTATAATGTGGTTATGTGAGTTGTAAAAAAATAATTTTAGGAGATATCCAGACAATAATACCTAACTGCGTTATTTTATTATGGGTACCTAATGTACATGGATTATATGATGTAAGTAAATAAATAATCCCTAATTTTCCTAATACACTAACAATTGTACATTAAAATTACATTTTTGGGAATTAATGTAACTAAACTAAGCAAATTAATCACGTTGCTGGGAAATAAACTCATCAGTTGCTCAAACAGTAAATGAACAGTAATCTATCACCTATTTATGTAACTTTCAAGCAGTAATCATTGGCTATGGAGATGTCTGATGGTGGGTGGTTGAACAAACCTTTGATAACCGTTGTTTCCTTCATATACACCATGGATTACAACCTCAGTATAAACTTATTGTCCAGTCTACCATTCCTCTATAAATAGCAGTTCAATTCTCAGTTTTTACGTTGCTTGTTTTGTGTGTAAAACTTTGAGAAATTGAGTCTGCGAGTTTATGGTTCAAAGAAGAGTTTAGCAATCACAGAAGGGAAAAATTAAGCAAACTAAGCTTCAAGAAGTATAAAAATCCTAACTTTGGTACTTAGTTGGGTTTTGTCAAATTCTTAGAAATTACTTAAAATTCTCTGTCAATCAATGTAAATTAGCATGCTATCATGTGTTTAGGAAGTATGTGTACATATATGGAACCTTTAATGATGGAATTGAACATTTTTAAACCAATAATAATCACAGTTGTTTGATGATCTGCAAAATAAAACAAGTTACTGGGTCTGGTCCAGGGAGGGCGCAGCTGCGCCCAGTTTATACTAGGATGCATCGCAGCTGCACTGGACCCCAGAACCAGATTCTAGTTTTTGTTATGCTATGTGTTGCTAATTTGGTATTATGACTTATATATATATATATATATATATATATATATATATATATATATATATATCTGAAAAGAAGTATATCATGAGATATAAAGCTTCCTTATGAGTTATGAAGTGTCCAACATAATTTAGTAGAAGATTTTTAACAAGAACTTTAAGTTTTGAAAACAAAACTTGTTGAAACTCATGTTCTGCAAATTTTGAGCTTAGTAGTATATACACATGACTGATTTCAAACATAAATGAGCATGAGTTATGATTTATAGTTCTTGTATTCATGACCAACTTGTTAGACCTTGTGTTAGAGATTTTTTTAAGGCAAAGCTTGTTATATCAAAGTAAATATGCATAAATACTACATGATGTACATTCTGATCTTGAGAAGATGTTAACATGACTTAACTACATATAATAAGAGTTTTAAAGTTGTCTTGTATGTGTTGTATTGCATCATTGAAGTTTAAAATGATTTCAAAGGCAAACTTGAATATGTTTTTAAATTAAGTTGCATTAAATATGAGTATTTAGATTCTAAAATGTCATGTTTATGTTTATTACGTCTCTAAACATGATTCGTATATGTTGGACATAATGACAACTAAATCAAATATAAGTTTAAAGCATGTTTCAAAGTACTAAACGATGCTAATTATGAATTAATGATATGAACACTATGAGCATGTTTATTAACATATTATGTTATCTCTAGTGGATATATGGCCAAGTTATAAAGCATGGTGACTGCATGACCTTTTTATGCTTTAATTCCATGTAAATCGTAAACTAAAACTTGTAAAAGTGAACTCAAGAATGGTAATATTTTTATGTCAAGACCTCTAGCATGTATGCATGTTAATTATAAGTGTATAAGTATATTAAAGTTGGACCGAAATTAGGAGATCAGAAACTCAACTCTGGCCAAGCTAGAGGATAGCGCAACTGTGCCATCCCTAAGCCTAGCCAGGGCGCAGCTGCGCCATCCTGCAGTCAATTGTGTAATCTATTTGTGGTCTGAAGTTCGAAGCATGCTTATATGATTACTTTAACCTGTATTATATGACCAGTTTACTGCCCAATGTGTTAAGAAGCATCCCAAGTGATAGAGTTGGATGTTTAATAAGGGATTATAAACTTTTAAATGTTAAATCCAAAAGAATGTTTGCAAACTATAAAGCAATGATTTGAAACCAAGATGTCTGACCTTGTGGTGTCTTACAAACTGATTTTGTGTTATGAGGATGTAGGATATGTGATGTAGTATGTATAGATTATACAACTAAGTTAGACGTTTATGGTTAAACTTACATATCCCAAATGAGCACATGTAACTAATGAGTATCCTATACGCATAAATATATTATGTTAGGATTCAGAAAAGTGTTGATAAGCTATATTTTGGTAAACTACGCTTGAAGTAAGTTTCCTAACTTACACAACTTTGGATTTTGTGCAAGTTCTCGAATTTCATTTGCTTCGTATATTGAATGCAAGTACTCGAACCTTGCTTTTTATTGAGCATTACTTGAACTTGTGCTATTATTGATCGTACAAGTAGAACTTTGAAAGTTTAATACTTCGTAATTTAGAAATAAAATGGTTTACAAACCTTGATTCGAATGAAAATTGTTCATATATATACTGGGTAAGAAAACTGTCTAAGCCATTACTTCGGCTAGACTATTGATATTTGATCGAAAGCTATCCAAACCAAATTAACTTGGTGCGGACTCTTATAATTGAGAAGAACAACCCTCTTGGTAGGGGAATTATATATTGTCGGGGAACCGACATGCGTACATGAGAAAGATTAAATGTTATGAATGACATAGGGTGTAAGACCCCAAATTTTATGAATAAAGATTTTTTTCTTCTCGAAATATATTTTTGAATATTATTGTGTGGATTTGATATAATGTTATAGTTGTGGTTAATATTTATAAATTTTGCAAAGTAAGTAAGTTGTTATAAAATATTCGATTGGTCGGGGAATATTTGTTTTAACAGGAAATATTCGTACGATGGCAAAAATTTTGGTGGACCCCACAACGGAAGTATTTTTGGAGTTAGAAAATGACAGAAATGTCTTTTTATAAAAATAACGACGAAAGTTTTACCGTTAAACTGTTTAAATACCCGTTGGTAACAGTACAGTAATACGCGTGATTTCATAGTAGCACACGGTATTGATTATTGATGCTTACGTGAGAAATCACTCAGTTATACTCAATTATTGCTATAGTAATTGTTGCATAATATCTCTCATATTATTGATTCAATTATTACCACAGTATCATCTGCATAATATTTTTATATTTTTTAAATTAATAATTGAGATGACAAAATTATTCATATTATTATTTGTAATATTGACGATGCTAGAAAGTTCTATTGAGAAAAAGAGTTTGGTCACTTAATTGTGCGCCAATAGGGAGAAATCTTTATCGGAAAGCCCCTTCTTTCCTGGGAATGATCTGGTTGTTAAATATTGTGAGTTATAATAATAATGATAAATAAGTTCTAGTTGATTAAAGATGAATTTGATAATTCCATTGTGTTGGGATTATTAGTGTTGGTGGAAATCGACAATTATTTCGATAATAATTTTTGGAGGTTATATTGACCAATCGGGTAATTAATCAAATAAATGAGCAATTAATTGCTATTAGTTCACAAGCATATAACTATTTATTTACATGAATGGAACTATTGATTCATATGATGTACTATTAGGGGAGGTGGTGCAAGTTTGATAATACTTGTAGGACTAAATTAAAAATAGAAGAAAATATGAAGGTACTATACTGTAATAATTCAAGCCCCAAAACGTTCAATTATCGAAACTATGTTTTCCTATAAATAGAAGCTCATTCTTCTTTCATTCTCACCAATTCACTAAGACTCATAAGAGCAATTAAAGAGAGAGAAGCTATAAAGAGAGAAGCTATAGAGAGAAAGAAGAAGAGTATTCTGCTACTTCACTATTCTAGTATCCAGTCTTCTTCTAAGGTAAGAGATATTATTTTTGTTCAGTATTCGTAAGAAATAATATTTTCTTCCATACTCTGTAGTATGTGAATAATATTATTTCGTTTCATATTCCTAATTCTACACTCATTTTGTTAGAGTATTGCTTCTATACCCCGTGATATTAGTAGAATATCCTTGATATTTGTGCTTCATCCAGTATCTTTTCATGAAAATATTATTCTGAACATTCTTGATAATTATTGATCATTTTTTGCTAGAATACTATTAACGAGGTACTATTCACAAAGTACTATTCACGGGGTACTATTCATGGGTATTATTCACAAAGTATTATTCCCGGGTACTATTAACAAAGTACTATTCACAAGTACTATTCATGAAGTACTATTCACTCGGGTACTATTCACCCGAGGTACTATTCATGATAAAAATTGATTTCTTTGCTGTCCAAATCATTTTTGATACAATATTATTCTTGAATTTTACTCCACAAAGCAGTATCATGTTGACAATTTAGACATTATTGAATTCTAGATAAATTAAATTATAAATCTTTAAAAATTTATCCTTTATTTTATTTTAATTGAATTCTTATATCATTGTCATCATCCTCATGCTTATATTGTGATGAAAGTCATCTGTGGCTTACGTGCATAGATGGACTATTGATTGTTATGATTATGACAAGGGATTATTCGGTATAATCATGATCATAATGTTACAAATGATGTGGTAAAAGTCCTCATTGGCCCGTAGTGCATTGATGGACAATGGTTGGCGTGATCATGACCATCGGTGAAAACACGAATATCCTTGGCCCGTAGTGCATGGATAATTCGTGGTTGTGATACTAATGAATATCCTTGGCCCGTAGTGCATGGATAATTCAGTGATGTGGTTTATTTATTCAGCTGAGTCTCAACGATAAAATTGATGATAAACTCTTAAATCATAGAAGATAGTAGATTTCATGCTCTACTTGACTCTTTTAATGGATTGTTTATTCCGCTGCAGTTAAATTTGATATTTATTGTATTTTTATCAGTTTAACACAGTTAAAGGCTACCGATAATTTATTCTGCATTATCTTAGTCATAATATTTCTTACTGGGCTAGTTGAGCTCACCTTTTTGCTTTTATTGTTCTCTTTAAGAAATGAGAACGTAGCCGGGACTAGTCGGGGAACAGAGTGATGGTCCGAGATGGTTGTTTTAGTAGTCCTCACTATTTAGTGTGATAATAAATGTAATGAGGATTGAATTTGAGTTTAGATATTGTCTATGACACAATATTCGTGTAAAATCTCTCAGCTCATATTGTATAATTAAGGTTGCATTTATATTTAGTACCATGTATTTGGCGACCCAAGATGGGTGATGTATACCTATTTTGGGGGCGTCACAGTTGGTATCAAAGCTTAGGGATATGATCCCTGGCTAAGATGTAGGACTAGAACTAGGAGGGGAGAGACGGGTAGATCATTCGCTAGTATGACCTACCTAAGTTTATTTGTTATTTATTTGGTTGGTCAGAATATAGGGATAATATGTGACATTTTAATTAACCCTTGTTTTGTGGCAGTATTTGAAAATGGCATCTGAAAATGTTGAGATCAGCAATGAAGCACATGAGATCGTTGAGTCACCAACGATTAATACCCAGGATAATGTACAACAGGAAGACAATAATCCTCAGGTAAACAACAACACCGATCAAATGAGGAACGATGGGATGTTTAGAGGCTTTATGCAATTCATGCAACATCAGACGAGAGCGACTCCTATTCAAAATGCAGATGGAAACACTGGTAACTCACAGATGGTCACCGCTAAGAAATTCAAGGAGTTTGGACCATTGGAGTTTTGGGAAAAGCCAGAAACACTTAAGGCGGAGACGTGGATAAAGTAAATCACCAAGATATTCAAAGTCTTGGGATACTCCGAGGAGCAAAAGGTTCCCTTTGCCACCTTCATGTTGCGAGGAGAGGCAGATTACTTGTGAGACCCCAAATTTTATGAATAAAGATTTAAATTTCTCAAAATATTTTTTTTAATATTATGGTGTGGATTTGATATAATGTCATAGTTGTGGATAATATTTATAAATTTTGCAAAGTAAGCAAGTTGTTATATAATATTTGATTGGTCGGAGAATATTCGTTTTAATAGGGAATATTCGTAAGACGGCACAATCATTGGTGGACCCCACAATGGAAGTATTGTCGTAGTAGAAAACAACATAATTATCATTTTATAAAAATAACGGTGAAAATGTTACCGTTAAAACTGTTGAACTACCCGGTAGTAAAAGTACAGTAATACGCGTGGTTGCATAGTAGCACACTGTATTGATTATTGATGCTTATATAAGAAGTCACTCAGTTATACTTAATTATTGCTACAGTAATTGTTGCATCATATCTATCATATTATTGATTCAATTATTGTCACAGTATCATCTGTATAATATGTTATATTATTAAATCAATAATTGAGACGACAAAGTTATTCATATTATTATTTGAAATATTGAAAATGTTTAGAAGTTCTGTCAAGGAGAGGTTTGGTCACTTAATTGCGCGCCAATAAGGAAAATCCTTATCGGAATGCCCCCTATTTCCTGGGAACGACCTGGTTATTAAATACTGTGAATTATAATATTAATGATGAATAAGTTAGTGTTGATTAAAGATGAAATTGATAGTTCCATTGTGTTAGAATTATTAGTGTTAGTGAAAATCGACATTTAGTTCGATAATAATTGATGTCTGGAGGTTATATTGACCAATCGGGTAATTAACAGGATAAATGAGCAATTAATTGCTATTAATTCACATGCTTATAACTATGTATTCACATGCGTGTACTATTGATTCACATGATTTACTATTAGGGGAGTTGGTGCAAGATTGATAATACTTGCATGACTAAATTAAAAATGGAGGTATAGATGGAGGTATTATACTATAATTAATTTTTTCACATGTTTAGAAGTATTGAGTCACATGATTTACTATTGATTCACATGATTTACTATTAGGGGAGGTGGTGCAAGTTTGATAATACTTGCAGGACTAAATTAAAAATGAAGTAAAAGAGGGAGGTATTATACTATAATATTTTGAGCCCCAAAATGTGCAATTATTGAAACTATATTTTCCTATAAATAGAAGCTCATTCCTTCATTATTTTTCACCAATTCACTAAAGCTATAGAGCAATTATTATAGAGAGAAATTATAGAGAGAAAGAAGAAGAGAAGTCTGCTACCTCACTATTACAGTATCCAGTCTTCTTTTGAGGTAAGGGGTATTATTCTTTCGTATTCATGAAGAGAGTTATTTTCTTTCAATACTCGTAAGGGTTGTTATTCCATTTTTTATTATTATGTTGGAATAACCTGTCTATGCGAAGTATCGCATATATGGTGAAATTCTTCTGTTATTCCATTCTTTATTATTCTGTTGGAATAACCTGTCTGTGCGGTCTATCGCATACCTGGTGAATTCTGTTGTTATTCCATTCTTTATTATTCTGTTGGAATATCCTGTCTATACGGATTACGCATGACCTAATTCTGTTCTTTATTATTCTGTTGGAATATCCTGTCTGTGCGGATTACGCTTGACCTGGTTTCGTTCTTTATTATTCTGTTGGAATAACCTGTCTGTGCGGTCTATCGCATGCTTGGTGAATTCTGCTGTTATTCCATTCTTTATTATTCGGTTGGAATAACCTGTCTACGCGGACTACCGCATGCATGGTGAATTCTTCTGTTATTCCCTTCTTTATTATTCTGTTGGAATAACCTATCTATGTAGATTACCGCATGCATGGTGAATGATCCTTCGTATTCATTCTTTATTAAATTGAGGAAATGACCTGTCTACGTGGATTACCGTATGGTGGGTGAAAATCCATTTGAAGTTTCGTATATTCTATTATACTTGTATGAGATATCATTTCTTTTGTACTCGTCATGGAATATTATTTTCTTTGGTATTTTCTTTTATGAGTTACTATTCACGGGTTACTATATTCACCCGATTACTATTCACTCTAGTATTATTCACTCGGGTATTCGGGACACTTTTCATGTCGGGGTACTATTCACGGGGTACTATTCCTGAAGTACTATTCACGGGGTACTATTCACCCAAAAAATATATTTCTTTTCTGTCCAAATTATTTTTGGTACATGAATATTATTCTTGAATTTTACTCTACAAAGCAGTATCATGTTGACAATTTGGACGTTATTAATTTCTGGATAAATTAAATTATAAATCTTTAACATTTATCCTTGAACTTGTTTTATTGAATTATTATGTCATTGTTGTGACGCCCCCAAAATTAGGTATACATCACCCATCTTGAGTCGTCAGATACATGGTACAGAATTCAAATACAACTTACTAATACCACTGTCGTGTATAATACGACAAAATACAACTGTGAGTTTGAATACAATAATTGTCTACTAGAGATCATACAAACTCAAAAGGAGTCCTCATTACAATTATTAATACACTATTTCTCAGAATAGTGAGGACTACTAATGATATCCTCTGGACCGTCACTCCATTCCCCGACTAGTCCCTGCTATGTTCTCATTTCCTGAAGAGAACAGTGAAAGAAAGGGTGAGCTCAACTAGCCCAGTAAGAAATATTATGACTAAGATAATGCAGAATAAATTATCATTAGTCTCCAACAATGTTAAACTGATAAAATATAATAGACATCAAGTTTAACTGCAGCGGAATAAGCAATACATTAAAAGAGTCAAGTAGAGAGAATTGAATCTACTATCTTTTATGATTTAAAAAGTTTTTCATCACTTTTATCGCTGAGACTCAGCTCAATAAATAATCCACATCATTAAATCATCCCTGCACTACAGGCCAAGGATATTCTTTAGTATCACGACCACGAATTATCCATGCACTACGGGCCAAAGATAATCGTGTTTTCATCAACGGTCCTGATCATGCCATAAAATAATTATCTTTGCACTACGGCCGAAGAGAATCCATAGCCATAATCATACCAAAAACTGTCCATCAATGCACTACGGGCCAATGAGGATTTTTTTCCACATCATTTGTAATATTACGGTCATGATTACACCGCATAATCCCTGGTCATAATCATACCAAGTCCATCTATGCACTACAGGCCACAGATGACTTTCAACATAACATAAACATGAGGATGATGACAATGATATAAGAATTTAATAAAACAAGTTCAAGAATTAATTTGTCCATGAACCAATAACGTCCAAATTGTCCACACGATACTGTTTTGTGGTGTAAAATTCAAGAATGCTCAGAAGATTATTTTTCTGAAAAGATACTGGATTAAGCGCAAATATCAAGGATATTCTACTAATTTCATGGAGTATAGAAGTCAAAACTTCAACCAACTGAGTATAATAAAGAATGGAATAACAACAGAAATCACCATGCATGCGGAACTTCGCACAGGCATGTTATTCCAACAGAATACTAAATAACGGAACCAGGTCAGGTGAAATTCACACCGACAGGATGTTCCAACAGAATAATAAATGCGGAATAATAAATGATGGAACCAGGTCCGGCGTATAGCACAGACAGGATATTCCGACAGAATAATAAAGACGGAACCAGGTCCGGTGTAAAACACACAGACAGGATGTTCCAACGGAATAATAACAAAGACGGAACCAGGTCCGATGTAAAACACACAGACAGGATGTTCCAACAGAATGATAGAAGAATGTCACCAAGTATAGGGTAGACCGCGTATACAGGTTATTCCAACAGAATAATAAGAAATGGAATAACAACAGTTCTCTTCATGAATAAGAAAGAATAATACCCCTTACCGTAACAGAAACTGGATATAGAAGTAGTGAAGTAGCAGAATACTCTTCTTCTTTCTCTCTATAGCTTCTCTCTATAATTTATCTCTCTAGAGTTTCAATGAATTCGTAAGAAAATAATGAAGGAATGAGCTTCTATTTATAGGAAAATGGAATGCATAGTAACTAATCCATGAACGGTCCAGATTGATTTACTTTAATCTGACGGTCCATATTTAAAGAAAAATCTTTTAAATAAAATATAATATATTCTATTTATATAAAAAGATTTTTACTATGCAAACACTATGCAACACTATGCAAAACACTATGCGACACTATGCATAATAAAATATAATATATTCTATTTATAGAATAACTTTAATAAAGTATTCTGTTTTATATAAAAAGATGTTTCTGTTTTATTACGTTAATAATACGAATAAAACAAAACGTCATCATCGCTATAATAATTCATATTATTAATCGACAATAATTGAATTAAACTGAGCGACTTCTCACATAAATATCAATAATCAATACCGTGTGCTACTATGCAACAACGCGTATTACTGTACTTTTACTACCCAGTAGTTCAACAGTATCAACGGTAAAACTTCCGCCGTTATTTTCAATAAAATATTTTTGTCGTTTTCTCAATCCGACAATAATTCTGTTGTGGGGTCCACCAATAATTGTACCGTCGTACGAATATTTTTCCGACACAAAGAATATTCCCTGACCAATCGAATATAATATAACAACTTGCATACTTTGCAAAATTTATAAATACTACCCACAACTATAATATTATCTCAAATTCACACCATAATATTAAAAAAATTATTTCGAGAAAATTAATTCTTTATTCATAAAATCTGGGGTTTCACAATTGTCATCATCCTCATTCTTATATTGTGATTAAAGTCATCTTTGGCTTACGTGCATAGATGAACTTGGTATGATTATGACCATGGATTATTCGGTATAATCATGACCGTAATGTGACGAATGATGTGGTAAAAGTCCTCATTGGCCTGTAGTTCATTGATGAACAGTTGTTGGTATGATTATGACCAGGGATTATTCGGTATAATCTTGACCATTGATGATTACATGAATATCCTTGGCCGTGGTGCACGGATGATTCAATTTTATTTATTAAGCTGAGTCTCAGCGATAAAGTTGATGAAAAACTTTTTAAATCATAGAAGATAGTAGATTTTATGCTCTACTTGACTCTTTTAATGGATTGTTTATTTCCGCTGCAATTGTTGATCTAAAACTTTTTGTCTATTATTGTGAGACCCCAAATTTTATGAATAAAGATTTAAATTTCTCAATTTTTTTTGAATATTATGGTGTGGATTTGATATAATTTTATAGTTGTGGGTAATATTTACAAATTTTGCAAAGTAAGCAAGTGGTTATATAATCATTGATTAGTCAGGGAATATTAATTTTAATAGGGAATATTTGTACGACGGCACAATCATTTGTGAACCCCATAACAGAAGTATTGTCGTAGTAAGAAAACGACAGAATTATCTTTTATTAAAAATAACGGCGAATGTGTTACCGTTAAAACTGTTGAACTACCCGGTAGTAAAAGTACAGTAATACGCGTAGTTGCATAGTAGCACACGATATTAGTTATTAATGCTTACGTGAGAAGTCACTCAGTTATACTCGATTATTGCTACAGTAATTGCTGCATCATATCTCTCATATTATTGATTCAATTATTGTCACAATATCATTTGCATAATATGATATATTATTAAATCAATAATTGAGACGTCAAAGTTATTCATATTATTATTTGTAATATTGACAATATCTAGAAGTTCGGTCAAGGAGAGGTTTGGTCACCTAATTGCGCGCCAATAAGGAGAAATCCTTATCAGAAAGCCTCCTCTTTCCTGAGAACGACCTGGTTGTTAAATATTGTGAATTATAATATTAATGATGAATAAGTTCGTGTTGATTAAAGATGAAATTGATAGTTCCATTGTGTTGAAATTATTTGTGTTAGTGGAAATCGACATTTATTTCGATATTAATTGATGTCTGGTAGTTATACTGACCAGTCGGGTAATTAGCTGGATAAATGAGTAATTAATTGCTATTAATTCAGATGATTATAACTATTTGTTCACATGTGTGTACTATTGATTCACATTTTTGTATTATTAAGGGAGGTGGTGCAAGATTGATAATACTTGTATGACTAAGTTAAAAATGGAGGTATAGTTGAAGGTACTATACTGTAATTCATATTTTTACATGATTATAACTATTGATTCACATGATTGAACTATTGATTCACATTATTTACTATTAGGGGAGGCGGTGCAAGTTTGATAATACTTGCAGGACTAAATTAAAAATAAAGAAAAAGAGGAAGGTATTATACTATAATATTTTGAGCCCGAAATTGTGCGATTATTGAAACTATATTTTCCTATAAATAGAAGCTCATTCTTCCTTCATTTCTCATCAATTCACTAAAGCTATAGAGCAATTATTATAGAGAGAAATTATAGAGAGAACGAAGAAGAGAAATCTGCTACCTCACTATTCCAGTATCCAGTCTTCTTCTAAGGTAAGGGGTATTATTCTTTCGTATTCATGAAGAGAGTTATTTTCTTTCAATACTCGTAAGGGTTGTTATTCCATTCTTTATTATTAAGTTGGAATAACCTATCTATGCGAAGTACAGCATACATGGTGATATTCTTCTGTTATTCCATTCTTTATTATTCTGTTGGAATAACCTGTCTGTGCGGTCTATCGCATGCCTGGTGAATTCTGTTGTTATTCCATTCTTTATTATTCTGTTGGAATATCCCGTCTGTGCGGATTACGCATGACCTGGTCCCATTATTTATTATTCTGTTGGGAATAACCTGTCTGTGCGGTCTATCGCATGCCTAGTGAATTCTTCTATTATTCCATTCATTATTATTCTGTTGGAATAACCTGTCTATGTGGATTAACGCATACATGGTGAATGATCCTTTGTATTTATTCTTTATTAAATTGTGGAAATGATTTGTCTACGTGGATTACCGCATAGCGGATGAAAATCCATTTGCAGTTTCGTATATTCTATTATACTTGTATGAGATATCATTTCTTTTGTACTCGTAATGGAATACCATTTTTTGGTATTTTTTTACAAGTTACTATTCATGGGTTACTATTCACCCAGTTACTATTCACTCTAGTATTATTCACTCGGGTATTCGGGGCACTTTTTGTGTCGGAGTACTATTCATGGGTTACTATTCACCCAAATTACTATTCACCCAAATATTATTTACTCGGGTATTTGGGGTACATTTTATGTCGGGGTACTATTCACGAGGTATTATTCCTGAAGTACTATTCACAGGGTAATATTCACGGGGTACTATTTACCCAAAAAATATATTTCTTTTCTATACAAATTATTTTTGGTACATGAATATTATTCTTGAATTTTTCTCCACACTGCAGTATCATGTTGACAATTTGGATTTTTTTAAACACTGAATAAATTTAAAGTCTTTAATATTTATTCTTGATTTCGTTTGATTAATGCGTATATCATTGTCATCATCCTCATGCTTATATTGTGATGAAAGTCATCTTTGGCTTACGTGCATAGATAAAATGTTGATTATTGGTTTTACAGTTGTATATCTTTGGCTTACGTGCATAGATGGACTATTGATTATTGGTTTTACAGTTGTATATCTTTGGCTTACGTGCAAAGATGGACAAGTGTATGACATGATCATAACCACTGGTGATAATAACGAATATCCTTGGCCCATAGTGCATGGATAATTCGATGATGTGATTGGCAGGATCATGACCAATAGTTAACAGTTGAATGTCTTTGGCCGTAGTGCACTGACAGACAATTGATTGGTATGATCATGACCATTGGTTTTATAGTTGAATATCTTTGGCCCGTAGTGCAAAGGTAGACAACTGATTGGTATGATCATTGTTATTACATTTGAATATCTTTAGCCCTTGGGGTAAGGATATTGAGTAAGCGTTCTATTAAGCCTTTGTGGCAAGGATAAACTGTTGATTTACATGATTATAAATATGAATTGTGGATTTAACTATAATCTTTGGTGGTTTAGGTGAAGACAGCTGATGATAGTTCTTTTTATCTTGGGTATAATAAAGAATTGTTGTTGAGTATTACAGGAATCAAATATTAACGATGGACTTTTAATCTAAAGGAGATAGTAGACATTATGTTCTACTTGACTCTTCTAATGGATTGCTTATTCCGCTGCAGTTAAACTTGATGTTTATTGTATTTTATCAGTTTAACATTGCTGAAGGCTAAGGATAATTTATTCTGCATTATCTTAGTCATAATATTTCTTACTAGGCTAGTTGAGCTCACCCTTTTCTTTCACTTTTCTCTTCAGGAAATGAGAATATAGTTGGGACGAGTCGGGAAATGGAGTGACGGTCCAGGATAAGTGGCTTTAGTAGTCCTCACTAATCTGTGAAATAGTGTGATAGTAATTATAATGAGGACTCCATTGAGTGTGGATATTGTCTAGAAGGCAATATTCGTGTTTAAACTCTCAGCTGTGTTTTGTTGTATTTTGCACGACAATTGTATAATTAAGTTGTATTTGAATTTATGTACCATGTATCTGGCGACCCAAGATGGGTGATGTATACCTGTTTTGGGGGCGTCACAATTGGTATCAAAGCTTAAGGATATGATCCCTGGCTGAGATGTGAGACGAGAACTAGGAGGTGAGAGACGGAGAATTCCTTCGCTAGTATGACCTACCTAAGTTTATTTGGTATTTAATTAGTCGGTCAGAGTATAGGGATAATATGTTAATTGGTTTAATTAACCCTTATTTTATTGCAGTTTTTAAGAATGGCAGCTGAGAACGGTAACAATGGAGTGAATGAGATCGTGGAGACACCTCTAATATCAAACCAGGATAATGTGATGTTAAGCGAAAAAGGAATTAGAGATATACATGTGGTGAGTGAAGAATTGATAGTTGCACTCGAGATAGTCGCAGAGGTAGCAGCTGAGAGTGAGGAAGAAGAGGAACCTGATGAGAATTTATTAGCAGAATTTATGATCAAAATTTAGAATTGCAAAATCGTATTCATAATTTAGAAGAATAGGCTGAAGAACGGCAGGCGGTCGTGGAGCAAAAAGATGCAGCAATTCAAGCTTGTGTTACCCGATATGTGATGCTTGAACAGAAGCACTCTTCGGCAGAGTATAAGATGATAAAGCTGAAATCTGAGCTGAAAGAAGAAACAGCTGAACGAGTGAGAATGAGTGATGCATGGGTAAAAGCTGCACGACATATTGATATTATGGTAACAGATGTCCGATCTAAGAAGGCTAAAATAGATGATATGTATTTCTCTTTTTGGACATCAATTGAGAGAACCCAACATTGAGTCTTAAATTATCCTATACATTGCGGTCAACCCCAATTCGATATGGATCAAAGATTAATGATTTAGATCATGAAACAGGAGTATGATGAAGCAGTTGAGGGTGGAATATTCCCTATAGAAAACTCAATTTCAACGGTAGTGATGACACCAAATGCTGCCCCAGACAAGTCAAAGCCGGGTAGTTCAAGGGAGAGTGGTTGTAATGACTTCCCAACAAGTGAGGAACCCAAATGAAGTTATCATGAGTTAGTTAATCATAAATTTTTGCAAAGTTTATACCATATTAGATACTGATTCTACCCATTCTTTTATATCTCTTGTTTGCGCTCAACTTTTACATTTAACTCAGGAAAAATTAGACTTTGACTTATCAGTTGAAACTTCGTTAGGAGAAACCTTCGTTACACCCACTATTTATAAATCTTGTTGATTCAAATCGACACTTTCACGTTACCTGTCGATCTTATCTCTTTGAAAATACTTGCCTTTGATGTGATTTTAGGAATCGATTGGTTAACTACTTATCATGCTTTTCGTAAGGTTGTTAGCTTTCATATTCCTAACCAACCTGTTATGCGAATTCAAGCAACCAAAACTCTAAAGTCAATCACTGTCATATCAATCCATAAGTAAAGAGCCCCGAACATGTCGCTAGTGACTTCCAAGTCTTGGAATACACCAAAGCCAGAATATCTGTAGGGGACGTCGTGAATAGCAGTGGCAAGTTGATAAGTATCAATGTGATGTGTTATCCAACTCTTGGATAAGAGTCACAGTTTTTAAATGATATTTCTATCGTTAATAAATTTCCTGACGTATTCTCGAAGAACTTCCTGGCTTACCCTAGAGTGTGAAATTGAATTTTGTACTGACCCCAGTACAAAACCCATTTCTTCAACCCTTAAATATTTTTGCAACCAAAATGAACGTGTAATGCGCCAAAGACGTTGGCTCGAGCTGTTGAAGATTACAACCATACTATTCAATATTATCGTGGAAAAAGCGAACGTGGTAGCTGATGCATTGAGTAGAATATCGTTTGCGTTTATGAGTGCGACGTTGTTAACACAATGACCCATTTCATATAACTTACAAATGATGAAGATAGAGTTAAAGACTCTAGGGACCCACGTGAAGATAACGAATATACGAGTAGAATCAACTTTAATCGATTAAGTTAAAGCCGCTCAAACTACACACCTGAAGCTGATGAATATGAAGAAGAAGGTTCAAAAAGGCGTTATTCTAAAAGCAAGAGTAGATGAATAGAGGAAATCTCAACCCTTGATTTTATTAGTCTATTTGAAATCTTCGATCAAGTAGGAACTGTGGCCTATAGACTCGTTTCATCGCCAAGTATGTCGCGTGTTCATAATGTTTTTTTTACGTATCAATGTTACGTAAATATGTGGATGACCCGAACCACGTTATTAAATTAGAACTAGACGAAATAGTAGAAGATTTAACGTATGAGGAGATACGTGTTAAAATCTTGGATAAGAAGGATCATATTCAACACTCAAAGGTTATACCTCAAGAGTTAGAATCTGAAATGAAGTCAAGGTGTCCTCATCATATCACGTACGTGCGTAAATTTTGAGGGCGAAATTTCATAAGTAGGGGAGATTGTAAGACCCCAAATTTTATGAAATGAAAGTATTCAATTTTCTTATAATTATTATTTTATTTCGTAAATGGTTAAATTTATAAAGAGTTAAAGTTAAGGGTGATATGTGAAATTTTTTACAAAGTATTCAAGTTGTTATAAAATATTCGTTTGGTCGGGGAATATTCTTTTTGTCGGGGAATATCTGTACGACGGTACAATCATTGGTGAACCCCACAACGGAAGTATTGTCGTAGTAAAAAAACGACAGAATTATCTTTTTATAAAAATAACGGCTAAAGTGTTACCGTTAAAAACTGTTAAACTACCCGGTAGTAAAAGTACAGTAATACGCGTGGTTGCATAGTAGCACACGATATTGGTTATTGATGCTTACGTGAGAAGTCATTCAGTTATACTCAATTATTGTTACAGTAATTGTTGCATTATATTTCTCATATTATTGATTCGATTATTGTCACAGTATCATCTGTATAATATGATATATTATTAAATCAATAATTCAGATGACAAAATTATTCATATTATTAAATTACAATATTTACAATGTCTAGAAGTTCTGTCAAGGAGAGGTTTGGTCATCTAATTGCGCGCCAATAAGAAAAATCCTTATCGGAAAGCCCCCTCTTTTCTGGGAACGACCTGGTTGTTAAATATTGTGAGTTATAATATTAATGATGAATGTTATTAAAAATCAAAGTTGATTTTGGAGTTAAATTTGGAGACGCGGACGTGATATTTGAGTCTGAAACGATGAATTAGTAGAAATATATTATAAACACAAAATTTGCTGGGGTTAACTTTTTGGTCAAAAAAGTAAATAGTTGACTTTTTTTGGAAAAAAGTCAAACTTCGAAATTTTAAAAATGAAATTTTTGAGAAAAATATTTCCATTGTGTTGGGATTGTTAGTGTTAGTGGAAATCGACATTTATTTCGATAATAATTGATGTCTGGAGGTTATATTGACCAATCGGGTAATTAATCGAATAAATGTGCAAGTAATTGCTATTAATTCACATATGTGTACTATTGATTCACATTCATTTACTATTAGGGGAGTTGGTGCAAGATTGATAATACTTGAATGACTAAGTTAAAGATGGAGGTACTATACTGTTATTCATATTTTCACATGATTATAACTATTGAATCACATGATTGAACTATTGATTCACATTATTTACTATTAGGGGAGGTGGTGCAAGTTTGATAATACTTGCAGGACTAAATTAAAAATGAAAAAAAGTTGGAGGTATTGTATTGTAATTTTTCGACCCCCAAAACGTGCAATTATTGAAAATATATTTTTCTATAAATAGAAGCTCATTCTTCCTTCATTTCTCACTAATTCACTAAAGCTATAAAGCAATTATTATAGAGAGAAATTATAGAGAGAAAGAAGAAGAGAAGTCTGCTACCTCACTATTCCAGTATCCAGTTTCTTCTAAGGTAAGGGGTACTATTTCTTTCGTATTCATGAAGAGAGCTATTGTTATTCCATTCCTTATTATTCTGTTGGAATAACATGTATACGCGGACTACCGTATACATGGTGAAATTCTTCTGTTATTCCATTCTTTATTATTATATTGGAATAACCTGTCTATGCGAAGTACTGCATACATGGTGAAATTCTTCTGTTATTCCATTATTTATTATTCTGTTGGAATAACCTGTCTGTGCGATCTATCGCATGCCTGGTGAATTCTGTTGTTATTCCATTCTTTATTATTTTGTTAGAATATCCTGTCTGTTCGGATTATGCATGACCTGGTTCCATTCTTTATTATTCTAGTGGAATATCCTGTCTATGCGTATTACGCATGACCGGGTTTCATTATTTATTATTATGTTGGAATAACCTGTCTGTGCAGTCTATCGCATGCCTGATGAATTCTTCTGTTATTCCATTCTTTATTATTCTGTTGGAATAACCTGTCTACGTGGATTACCGCATTCATGGTGAATGATCCTTTGTATTCATTTTTTTTTATTAAATTAGGGAAATGATCTGTCTACGTGGATTACCGCATGACGGGTGAAAATCCATTTACAGTTTCGTATATTCTATTATACTCGTATGAGATATCATTTCTTTTGTACTCGTCATGGAATATTATTTTCTTTGGTATTTTTTATGAGTTATTATTCACAGGTTACTATTCACCCAGTTACTATTCACTCTAGTATTATTCACTTAGGTATTCGGGGCACTTTTTGTGTCAGAGTACTATTTACGAGTTACTATTCATGAGTTACTATTCACCCAAATTACTATTCACCCGAATATTATTCACTCGGGTATTTGGGGTACTTTTCATATCGTGGTACTATTCACGAAGTACTATTCCCGAAGTACTATTCACAGGGTACTATTCACGGGGTATTATTTAACCGAAGAATATATTTCTTTTCTGTCCAAATTATTTTTGGTACATGAATATTATTCTTGAATTTTTCTCCACATAGCAGTATCATGTTGACAATTTGGATTTTTTAAACACTGAATAAATTTAAAGTCTTTAATATTTATCCTTAATTTCGTTTGATTAATGCTTATATCATTGTCATCATCCTCATGCTTATATTGTGATGAAAGTCATTTTTGGCTTACGTGCATAGATAAACTGTTGATTATTGGTTTTATAGTTGTATATCTTTGGCTTATGTGCATAGATGGACTATTGATTATTGGTTTTACAGTTGTATATCTTTGGCTTACGTTCATAGATGGACAGGTGTATGACATGATCATAACCACTGGTGATAATAACGAATATCCTTGGCCCGTAGTGCATGGATAATTCGATGATGTGATTGGCAGGATCATGACCATTAGTTAACAGTTGAATGTCTTTGGCCGTAGTGCACTAACAGACAATTGATTGGTATGATCATGACCATTGGTTTTATAGTTGAATATTCAACTGATTGGTATGATCATTGTTATTACATTTGAATATCTTTATCCCTTGGGATAAAGATATTGAGTAAACGTTCTATTAAGCGTTTGTGGCAAGGAGAAACTGTTGATTTACATGATTATAAATATAAATTGTGGATTTAACTATAATCTTTGGTGGTTTAGGTGAAGACATGTGATGATAGTTCTTTTTATCTTGGGTATAATAAAGAACTATTGTTGAGTATTACAAGAATGAAATATTAACGATGGACTTTTAATCTAAAAGGGATAGTAGACATTATGTTTTACTTGACTCTTCTAATGGATTGCTTATTCCGCTGTAGTTAAACTTAATCTTTATTGTATTTTATCAGTTTAACATTGTTGAAGGCTAAGGATAATTTATTATGCATTATCTTAGTCATAATATTTCTTACTGGGCTAGTTGAGCTCAACCTTTTCTTTCACTGTTCTCTTCAGGAAATGAGAATATAGCTAGGACGAGTCGGGGAATGGAGTGACGGTCCAGGATAAGTGGCTTTAGTAGTCCTCAATATTTTGTGAAATTGTGTGATAGTAATTGTAATGTGGACTCCTTTTAGTGTGGATATTGTCTAGAAGGCAATATTCGTGTTTAAACTCTCAGCTGTGTTTTGTCGTATTTTGCACGACAGTTATATAATTAAGTTGTATTTGAATTTATGTACCATGTATTTGGCGACCCAAGATGAGTGATGTATACCTGTTTTGGGGGCTTCACAAAATGGGTTTTTGTACTGGGGTCAATACAAAATTAAATTTCACGCTCTGGGGGTTGGCCAGGAAGTTCTTCAAGGAATATGTCAGGAAATTTATTAACAATAGAAATATCATTCAAATCTGACGTATTTTTATTTAAATCCATGACATGGGCTAAGAAAGCTTGACATCCGTTTTTCAATAAACGAATAGCTTTATTACTTGATATGACAGTGATTGATTTTAGTGGTTTGGTTGCTTGAATTCTAATAATAGGTTTGTTAGGAATATGAAAGCTAACAACCTTACGAAAACAATCGATTTTAACATGATGAGTAGTTAACCAATCAATCCCTAAAATCACATCAAATGTAAGTATTTTCATGGAAATAAGATCGACAGGTAACGTGCGGTTACCGATTTGAATCAAACAAGACTTATAAACCGTGGATGTAATGAAGGTTTCTCCCAACGAAGTTTCAACAGATAAGTCAAAGTCTAATTTCTCCGGAGTCAAATTTAAACGTTGAGCGCAAATAGGAGAAATAAAGGAATGGGTAGAACCGGTATCAAATAAAGTATAAACTTCGCTAGAGTTTATGATTAGCTTACCCGTGATCACCTCGTTCGGATTCCTCGCTTTTTGGGAGGTTATGACAAATGCTCTCCCTTGAACTACCAGTTTTGTCTTGTCTAGGACACCCTTGGATGCCTCCATTCCAGCTGGACTTGAATTTGGTGTACGACAAAATCGGGCTAGGTGACCTTCTTTTCCACAATTATAACATGCTTTGGACTATATCGTGCAGTTTGGACTTATGTGTCCTTCCCCTCTATATTTGTAGTATACGACCGACGGTCGTTCTCCTTCCTTAACAACAGGTGCTGGTGCTGACGTCTTTCCATCATTATTGAATCTCCTCTTCTTGAATTGTCCACTCTTATTGTCATGGCCATGATTACCACCGAAGTGATTACCATTTCTGGCATGTTGATTCCCTCCACGTTTGTTGTCACCGCTTCGATGACTGCTACCACTTGTATTATCGACTTATCGGCTACTCTCTCTTGGTTGGGTTGACTCATTATCGCGCTCCAATAACTGAGCCCTATTCACAACATCTGAATACAAACACGGTTTATGAGAGATAAGGTATTGACGTATCTCGGGTTTCAAACCTCTTAGAAACATCCGCGTCATTCTCTCCTCATTATCAACCAAGTGTGATGCAAATCGAGACAACTCGGCAAACTTAGCTTCGTACTGCGCCACGGTCATATTTTTTTGCTCAAGCTTGATGAACTCTACCTCCTTCATGTGACGAATACTTTTAAGAAAGTACTTGTCGTTGAACAGCTCTTGGAACTTCTCCCAAGACATTTTGAGTGCGGCAGGTTAAGTACGCTTTACAGATTCCCACCAGTAATCTGCCTTTGCTCACACCATGAAGGTGGCAAAGGGAACTTTTTGCTCCTCGGAGCATCCCAAGGCATCAAATATCTTGTTGATCTGCTTTATCCACGTCTCTGCCTTAAGTGGTTTTGGTTCTCCAAAAAACTTCGGTGGTCCCAGCTCCTTGAACTGCTTAGCGGTGACCGTCCGAGAGTTATCAGTGTTTCCACCTACATTTTGGATAGGAGCCGCCTTCGCCTGATGTTGCATGAATTGTATAAAACCTCTGAACATCCTATCGTTCATCATTTGATCGTTGTTGTTTACCTGAGGATTATTGTCTTCCTGTTGCACATTATCCTGGGTATTAATCTGTGGTGACTCAACGGTCTCATGTGCTTTATTGCTTATCTCAACATTTTCGGATGCCATTATCAAATACTGCCACAAAACAAGGGTTAATTATCATATCACATATTATCCCTATACTCTGACCAACTAATTAAATACCAAATAAACTTAGGTAGGTCATACTAGCGAAGGAAATCCCCGTCTCTCCCCTCCTAGTTCTTGTCTCACATCTCAGCCAGGTATCATATCCCTAAGCTTTGATACCAACTATGAAGCCCCCAAAACAGGTATACATCACCCATCTTGAGTCGCCAAATACATGGTACAAAATTCAAATACAACTTAATTATACAATAGTCGTTTAATATACGACAAAACATAATCCAAGAGTTTTAATAGGAATATTATCATCTAGACAATATTCACACTCAATGGAGTCCTCATTATATTTATTGTCACACTATTTAATAGAATAGCGAGGACGATTAATGCTATCATCTGGACCGTCACTCCGTCCCCCGACTAGTCCCGGCTACGTTCTCATTTCCTGAAAGGAACAGTGAAAGAAAGGGTGAGCATAACTAGCCCAGTAAGAAATATTATGACTAAGATAATGCAGGATAAATTATCATTAGCCTTCAACAATGTTAAACTGATAAAATACAATAGACATCAAGTTTAACTACAGCGGAATAACCAATCCATTAGAAGAGTCAAGTAAAGCATGATATCTACTATTTTCAATGATTTAATATGTTTCCATCAATTTTTATCGTTGAGACTCAACTTAATAAATAAACCACATCATCGAATCATCCTTACACTACGGCCAAGGATATTCATGTAATCATCAATGGTCATAAATATACCGAATAATCTCTGGTCATAATCATACCAAAAACTGTCCATCAATACACTACAGGCCACTGAGGACTTTTACCACATCATTTATAACATTATAGGTCATGATTATACCGAATGATCCCTGATCATAATCATACCAAGTCCATCTATGCACGTAAGCCAAAGATGACTTTCATCACAATATAAGCATGAGGATAATGACAATGACATAATAATTCAATAAAACAAGTTCAAGAATAAATGTTAAAGATTTATAAGTTAATTTATCCTGAAATCAATTACGTCCAAATTGTCAACATGATACTGCTTTGTGGAGTAAAATTCAAGAATGCTCAGAAGAATATTTCCATGAAAAGATACTGGATGAAGCGCAAATATCCAGGATATTCTACTAATTTCATGGAGTATAGAAGCCAAAACTTTAACCAACTAAGTATAATAGAATATATGAAACTACAAATAGATTTTTGCCCGCCATGCGGTAATCCAAGTAGACAGATCATTTGCACAGTTTAATAAGAAATGAATACGAAGGATCATTCACCATACATGCGGTAATCCACATAGATAGGTTATTCCAATAGAATAATAAAGAATGGAATAACAGAAGAATTCACCAGGCGTGCGTAATTCGCACAGACAGGTTATTCCAACAGAATAATAAAGAATAGAACCAGGTCATGCGTAAACCGCACAGACAGAATATTCCAACAGAATAATAAAGAATGGAACCAGGTCATGCGTAATCCGCACAAATAGGATATTCCAATAGAATAATATAGAATGGAACCAGGTCATGCGTAATCCGCACAGACAGGATATTCTAACAGAATAATAAAGAATGGAATAACAACAGAATTCACAAGGCATGTGATAGACCGCACAGATAGGTTATTTCAACAGAATAATAAAGAATGGAATAACAGAAAAAATTTCACCATATATGCGGTACTTCTCATTGACAGGTTATTCCAACATAATAATAAAGAATGGAATAACAGCTCTTACGAGTATTGAAAGAAAATAATTCTCTTCATGAATACGAAAGAATAATACCCCTTACCTTAGAAGAAATTGGATATTAGAATAGTTAGGTAGCAGACTTCTCTTCTTCTTTCTCTCTATAATTTCTCTCTATAATAATTGCTCTAAAGATTTAATGAATTGGTGAGAAATGAAGGAAGAATGAACTTCTATTTATAGGAAAATATAGTTTCGATAATTGCACATTTTGGGGCTCGAAATATTACAGTATAATACCTTCCTCTTTTTCTTCATTTTTAATTTAGTCCTGCAAGTATTATCAAACTTGCACCACCTCCCCTAATATATAGTAAATAATGTGAATTAATAGTTCAATCATGTGAATCAATAGTTATAATCATATGAAAATACGAATTATAGTATAGTATCTCCATCTATACCTCTATTTTTAACTTAGTCATACAAGTATTATCAATCTTGCACCAACTCCCCTAATAGTACAAGAATGTGAATCAATAGTACACATGTGAACAAATAGTTATAATCATGTGAATTAATAGCAATTAATTGCTCATTTATCTAGTTAATTACCCCGATTGGTCAATATAACCTCCAGACATCAATTATTATCGAAATAAATGTCGATTTTCACTAACACTAATAATTCCAACACAATGGAACTATCAATTTCATCTTTTATCAACACGAACTTATTCATCATTAATATTATAATTCACAATATTTAACAACTAGGTCGTTCCTAGGAAAGAGGGGGCTTTCCGATAAGGATTTCTCCCTATTAGCGCGCAATTAGATGACCAAACCTCTCATTGACAGAACTTCTAGACATTGTCAATATTGTAAATAATAATATGAATAACTTTGTCGTCTCAATTATTAATTTAATAATATAACATATTATACAGATGATACCGTGACAATAATTGAATCAATAATATGAGGGATATGATGCGGCAATTACTGTAGCAATAATTGAGTATAACTGACTGACTTCTTACGTAAGTATCAATAATCAATACCGTGTGATACTATACAACCACGCGTATTACTGTACTTTTACTACCGAGTAGTTCAACAGTTTAACGGTAACACTTTTTCTGTTATTTTTATAAAAAGATAATTCTGTCATTTTTCTTACTACGACAATACTTCTGTTGTGGGGTCCACCAATGATTGTGCCGTCGTACGGATATTCCCCGACAAAAAGAATATTTCCCGACCAAATGAATATTTTATAACAACTTGCATACTTTGCAAAATTTTTCACATATCACCCTTAACTTTAACCTTTTATCAATTTAACCATTTACGAAATAAAATAATAATTATAAGAAAATTGAATACTTTTATTTCATAAAATTCGGGGTCTTACAGTTGTTGGTATGATTATGACTAGGGATTATTCGGTATAATCATGACTATTGATGATTATATAAATATCCTTGGCCGTGGTGCAGTGATGATTCGATAATGTGATTTATTTATTAAGTTGAGTCTCAGCGATAAAGTTGATAAAAAAACTTTTTAAATCATAGAAGATAGTAGATTTTATGCTCTACTTGACTCATCTAATGGATTGTTAATTTTCGCTGCAGTTGTTGATCTAAAACTTGTTGTATATTG
Source organism: Panax japonicus (assembly GCA_020205505.1). Classification (NCBI taxonomy): domain Eukaryota; kingdom Viridiplantae; phylum Streptophyta; class Magnoliopsida; order Apiales; family Araliaceae; genus Panax; species Panax japonicus. The sequence goes on from CM035110.1 coordinate 52,361,801, forward strand.
TATTTTATCAGTTGTTATACTGTTGAAGGCTAAGGATAATTTATTCTACACTATCTTAGTCATAATATTTCTTACTGAGCTAGTTGAGCACACCTTTTCTTTCATTGTTCTCTTCAGGAAATGAGAATATAGCTGGGACGAGTCGGGGAATGAAATGATGGTCCAGGATTAATGGCTTTAGTAGTCCTCACTATTCTACGGAATAATGTGATAATAATTGTAATGAAGACACCATTGAGTGTGGATATTGTCTAGATGACAATATTCTTGTTTAAACTCTCAGTTATGTTTTGTCGTATTTTACACGACTGTTGTATAATTAAGTTGTATTTGAATTTATGTACCATGTATCTGGCGACTCAAGATGGGTGATGTATACCTGTTTTGGGGGCGTCACATTACTGGAGGGAATCTGTAAAGCGTACTCAACCTATTGCACTGAAGATGTCTTGGGAGAAGTTTCAAGAACTGTTCAACGACAAGTACTTTACCAAAAGTATTCGTCACATGAAGGAGGTAGAGTTCATCAAGCTGGAGCAAAAAAATATGACCGTGTCGCAGTACGAAGCTAAGTTTACCGAGTTGTCCCAATTTGCATCCCACTTAGTTGATAATGAAGAGAGAATGACGCGGATGTTTCTAAGAGGTTTGAAACCCGAGATACGTCAATACCTCATTTCTCACAAACTTTACTTGTATTCAGATGTTGTGAATAGGGCTCAGTTATTAGAGCGTGATAATGAGCCAACCTAACTAAGAGAGAGAAGCCAACAAAATGATAATACCAGTGGTAGCAGTCATAGAAGCAGTGACAACAAACATGGAGGTAATCAACATCCCAGAAATGGTAATCACTTCGGTGGTAATCATGGCCAAGACAATAGGATTAGAAATTTTAAGAAGATGAGATTCAAAAAATGATGGAAAGACTTCAGCACCAATAACTGTTGATAAAGAAGGAGAACGACCATTAATCGTATGCTTCAAATGTGGAAGGGAGGGACACATCAGTCCAAACTGCACGATGCAGTCCAAAGAGTGTTATAATTACGGAAAAAGGTCACCTAGCCCGATTTTGTCGTGCAGTGAAGCCAAGTCCAGTTGGGATGGTGACACCAAATGCCGTCCCAGAGAAGTCAAAGCCAGTAGTTCAAGGGAGAGCGTTTGTCAATCTCTCAAAAAGCGAGGAACCCAAACAAAGTCATCACGAGTAAGCTAATCATAAACTTTAGCGAAGTCTATACCTTATTTGATACCAGTTCTACCCATTCTTTTATTTCTCCTACTTGCGCTCAATGTTTATAAGACTTTGACTTATCTGTTAAAACTCCATTGGGAGAAACCTTTATTACATCCACTGTTTATAAGTCTTGTTTGATTCAAATCGGTAACCGGACATTACCTGTTGATCTCATCTCTTTGAAAATAATTGCATTTGATGTGATTTTAGGGATTGATTGGTTAACTACTCATCATGCTAAAATTGATTATTTTCAAAATGTTGTTAGTTTTCATATTCCTAACCAACTTATTATGCGAATTCAAGAAAGCAAACCACTAAAGTTAATCACAATCATATCAAGCCATAAAGCTATTCGTTTTATTGAAAATTGATGTCAAGCTTTCTTAGCCCATGTCACGGATTTAAACAAAAATACGTCAGATTTGAATGATATTTCTTTTGTTAATAAATTTCCTGACGTATTCCCCGAAGAACTTCCTGGCCTACCCGCGGAGGGTGAAATCAAGTTTGGTATTGACCTTGAACCCGGTATAAAACCCATTTTCAAAGCCCAATATCGAATGGCTCCTATTGAACTTCAGGAGTTAAAAACCCAACTACAGATATTGTTAGACATCAGTTTTATTCGTTCTAGTACGTCTCCTTGGGGTGCTCCTGCTCTATTTGTGAAGAAGAAAGATAGAAGTATGCGACTTTGTATTGACTATCGGGAGTTGAATAATGTCACCATCAATAATAGGTACCCGTTGCCTCGCATTGATGACCTTTTTGACCAGTTGTAAGGCGCCAAATTCTTTTCAAAGATCGATCTTCGTTTTGGATATCATCAGTTAAAGACTAAAATCGATGACATTCCAAAGAATGCTTTCAGAACTCGGTACGGGCATTACAAATTCCTAGTCATGTCTTTTGGATTTACTAATGCTCCTGCTGTCTTCTTGGATATGATGAATCGAGTATTCAAGGAATATTTGGATCATTTTGTGGTCATATTTATTGATGACATCCTCATATACTCCAAAAACCGTGAAGATCATGAGCAACACTTGAGGGTGATACTCAAAAAGCTTTGTGAAATTAAGCTATATGCTAAGTTGAAGAAATGCGAGTTCTGGCTTGAGAAAGTAGCATTCCTTGGGCACGTGATATCAAATCACAGAATATCTGTTGACCCGGCAAAAATTGAAGCAATTCAAAGCTGGGAGCAACCTAAGTTAGTGACCGAAGTACATAGCTTTTTGGGCTTAGCTGGTTATTATCGGAGATTCGTGGAAGGATTTTCTCGAATCGCTACTCTATTAACTCAGCTGACTCGAAAAGATACACAATTCAGTTGGAGCGAGGAATGTGAGAAGAGTTTTCAAGAACTCAAGAGGAGGCTGATTTCAGCACCTGTTCAGACAATACCATCTGGTTTGGAGGGATTTGTCATCTACAACGATGCTTCAGGCAGAGGGTTAGGATGTGTTCTCATGCAACATGGGAAAGTCATAGCCTATGTCTCATGACAACTTAAAAAATACGAGAGGAATTATCCTACTCATGATCTAGAGTTGGCAGCTGTCGTTTTTGCACTTAAAATCTAAAGGCATTACTTGTATAGAGAGAAAGTGGAGATCTATACGGATAATAAAAGCCTCAAATATTTCTTCACCCAAAAGGAACTCAAGATGCGACAACAACGTTGGCTTGAGCTGTTGAAAGATTACGATCATACCATTCAATACCATCATGGAAAAGCGAACGTAGTAGCTGACGCATTGAGTAGAAGATCATATATGACACCCTCAAAATAGGTATACATCTCCCATTCTGAGTCACCAAATACATGGTACAGAAACAACTATAACTTTATTAATACAATTGTCGTGTAAAATACGACAACACATAAACTGTGAGTTTAAATACAAATAATGTCTTTTATACAATATCCACACTCAAATAAGTCCTCATTATAATTATTGATATATTATTTTACAAAAAATAGTGAGGACTACTAAAACAACTTTCTAGAACCATCATTCCATACCCCGACTAGTACTCGTTACATTCTCGCCTCCTGAGAAGAAAAATTGAACAAAAAGGAAAAGGGTGAGCTCAACTAGCCTAGTAAAGAATATTATGACTAAGATAATATAGAACAAATTATCATTAGTCCTCAAAAAGGAAAAATCTGATAGAATATAATAGACAACAAGTTTCAGATCAATATTCGCAGCGGAAATAACAATCCATTAGAAGAGTTAAGCAGAGAATGAAATCTACTAACATCTATGAATTTAAAAGTCCATCATCAATATTTTTTCTTTGTAACATAAATCAATATTCATCTTGAATCAAATATTAATCAGTTGATCATGTTCATCTCAACACCTATTCATCTGTGCACTATGGCCAAAGATATTCATCAGAAAATCATTCATCTTTGCAATACAGGCCAAAGATATTCAGTTATATCATCATTTAGGACTGAGGATGATGAAAAATATTTTTAAAAAAATAAATCAGTGAGACAAAAGAACAAATATTAGATATTCGTACTTCAGTTTATCTATGTTCAAAAACACCCCATAATATACTATGGTGGAGTAAAATTCAAGAATAATGATCAAAACATGGATACAATCAAAGATAGTAACAAAAATAGACATCGGGGACAAAGAAGAAAAAATTTCATTTTTCGGTGAATAGTGCCGTATACGTGAATAGTGATGTATACGTGAATAGTAACCCCGACACAAAAAGGAAGAAATTTTACAATAAAATTCATATCAATATTTCAACATAATGATATTAGAAGAAATAATATCATTTATAAAAAAAATAACATCCCTTACCTCAAAAAGACAGTACTTCTGACTGGAATACTGGATATAGTGCTGAAGGAACTTGCACCGTATAGCAACACTCAAAGTATCAAAATACTCACAAGAATACGCTCAATAATATAGAGGGAGAAAATTTAGTTTCTGGTGTGATTTTCAATTCTAACCTAAGCACCCTATTTATAGGAAAATGCTTAGAACACCAAAGTAGAAAATTTAATAAAATATTATTATTATTTTTAAAATTCCTACGCCCACTTTGAAATTCTGAATTCAGCATGCTTAACAACAAGTGGGGCCCACCAATCTAAAAAAAATGTTTTTTATAAAAATAATAATTAAAACTTCAAAAATTAATTATTCTGGAACTTCAGTAATTCATAATAAATAGCCCTTTTTCAGAAAAAATTGAATCTTATATCCATTCCATATGAAATTCAATTATCTACAACTTTGTAAGTTTAAGTTTTTCCAAATTCCAAGTAGAAATTGACCGAAATCCACATACGGGCGATTTTACAAGCTATAATCCAATTTTAGTCACAAAATAGGACCCACCGACATGCTTAACATGTTTTTAACATTTATTGTAACAAAAATATTCTTCCTCCTCATTTATTCAAATATCACATATTTAATGTAAAAATATCACCATTATTATATTATTATAATATAATAATATATTTAAATGAATTATTTTATCAGAAAAGATAAAATATCAATTTTCAACAATTGTCATTTTTTTTAAAATTCCTCCATTTCTATCCACATAAATAAATATTTTTCTTATCATATAAATCAATAATTAATTATTCATAAATAATATTACAGAATCACAATAATGACAACCAGGTCATTCCCAGGAAAGAGAGGGCTTTCCAATAAGGATTTCTCTTTACTGACGCGCAATTAGGTGACCAAACCTCTCCTTAGACAGAACTTCCTTAGACATTGCCAATAATGCTACCTAATAATATTATTCAAATAATATGGATTATTGATCTGATAATGGGAAATACCGTGCAGTGACAATTATTGAAACAACAATAATATAAAATATCAATGTAGCAATTTTTGAATCAATAAAATATTAAACAGTAATTACTGTACCAATTATTGAGTATCGCATTCTTATGTAAGAATCAATAATTGGTGCAATACTATAAGACCCCGAATTTTATGAAATAAAAGTATTCAATTTTCTTTCTATTTAGTAAATGGTTAAATTGATTAAATTTTAAAGTTAAGGGTGATATGTGAAATTTTTTTAAAGTAAACAACTTGTCATAAAATAATCGATGATAAAAGTATAGTAATATGCGTGGTTGCATAGTAGCACACTGTATTAATTATTGATGCTTACGTGAGAAGTCACTCAGTTATACTCAATTATTATTACAGTAATTGCTGCATCATATCTCTCATATTATTAATTCAATTATTGTCACAGTATCATCTGCATAATATGTTATATTATTAAATCAATAATTGAGACGACAAAGTTATTCATATTATTATTTGCAATATTAACAATGTCTAGAAATTCTGTCAAGGAGAGGTTAGATAATCTAATTGCGCGCCAATAGGGAGAAATCCTTATCAGAAAGACCCCTCTTTCTTGGGAACGACCTGGTTGTTAAATATTGTTCGTTATAATATTAATGATGAATTAGTTCGTGTTGATTAAAGATGAAATTTATAGTTCCATTGTGTGAGAATTATTAGTGTTAGTGGAAATCGACATTTATTTCGATAATAATTGATGTCTGGAGGTTATATTGACCAATCGGGTAAATCACCGGATAAATGAGAAATTAATTGCTATTAATTCACATGCTTATAACTATATGTTCACATGTGTGTACTATTGATTCACAAGATTTACTATTAGGGGAGTTAGTGCAAGATTTATAATACTTGCATGACTAAATTAAAAATGAAGGTATAAATGAAGGTACTATACTGTAATTATTTTTTTCAAATGTTTAAAACTATTGAGTCACATGATTTACTATTGATTCACATGATTTACTATTAGGGGAGGTGGTGCAAGTTTGATAATACTTGCAGGACTAAATTAAAAATAAAGAAAAAGAGAAAGGTATTATACTATAATATTTCGAGTCCCAAAATGTGCAATTATTGAAACTATATTTTCCTATAAATAGAAGCTCATTCTTCCTTCATTTCTCACCAATTCACTAAGTCTCACAAGAGCAATTATTATAGAAAAATTATAGAGAGAAAGAAGAAGAGAAGTCTGCTACCTCACTATTCCAGTATCCAGTTTTCTTCTAAGGTATGGGGTATTATTTATTTCGTATTCATGAAGAGAGTTATTTTCTTTAAATACTCATAAAGGTTATTATTCCATTCTTTATTATTCTGTTAGAATAACCTGTCTATGCGAATTATCGCATGCATGGTGAATTTCTTTTGTTATTCCATTCTTTATTATTATGTTAGAATAACCTGCCTACGCGGATTACCACATGCATGATGAATTCTTCTATTATTCCATTCTTTATTATTCTGTTGGAATAACCTGTCTACGCGGACTACCGCATGCCTGGTGAATTCTTTTATTATTTCATTCTTTATTATTTTGTTGGAATAACCTGTCTATGCGGACAACCGCATGCCTGGTGAATTCTTTTGTTATTCCATTCTTTAATATTCTGTTGGAATAACCTGTCTACGCGGACTACTGCGTGCATGGTGAATTCTTCTGTTATTCCATTCTTTATTATTCTGTTGGAATAACCTGTCTACGCGTATTACAGCATGCATGGTGAATTCTTCTGTTATTCCATTCTTTATTATTCTGTTGGAATAACCTGTTTACGCGGACTACCGCATGCATGGTGAATGACCCTTCGTATTCATTCCTTATTAAATTGTGAAAATGATCTGTCTACGTGGATTATCGCATGGCGGGTGAAAATCTATTTGCAGTTTCATATATTTTATTATACTCATTTGGTTAAAGTTTTGGCTTCTATACTCCATGAAATTAGTAGAATATCCTTGATATTTGCGCTTCATCCAGTATCTTTTCATGAAAACATTCTTCTAAGCATTCTTAAATTTTACTCCACAAAATAGTATCATGTTGACAATTTGGACGTTATTGATTTCTGGAAAAATTAAATTATAAATCTTTAAAATTTATCCTTGAACTTGTTTTATTGAATTGTTATGTCATGGTCATCATCCTCATGCTTATATTGTGATGAAAGTCATCTTTGGCTTACGTGCATAGATGGACTTGGTATTATTATGACCAAGTATTATTCGGTATAATCATGACCATAATGTAATGAATGATGTGGTAAAAGTCCTCAATGGCCTGTAGTTCATTGATGGACAGTTGTTGGTATGATTATAACCAGAGATTATTCGGTATAATCATGACCATTGATGATTACATGGATATCCTTGGTCGTGGTGCAGGGATGATTCGATGATGTTGTTTATTTATTAAGCTGAGTCTCAACGATAAAGTTGATGAAAAAACTTTTTAAATCATAGAAGATAGTAGATTTTATGCTCTACCTAACTTTTCTAATGGATTGCTTATTCCGTTGCAGTTGTTGATCTAAAACTTGTTGTCTATTGTATTCTATCAGTTGTTATACTATTGAAGGCTAAGGATAATTTATTCTGTATTATCTTAGTCATAATATTTCTTACTGGGCTAGTTGAGCTCATCCTTTTTCTTTCTTTTACTCTTCAGGAAATGAAAATATAGATGGGACTAGTCGGGGAACGGAGTGACGGTCCGGGATGGTTATTTTAGCAGTTCTCACTACTTAGGGTGATAATAAGTGTAATGAGGATTGAATTTGAGTTTGTATACTGTCTATGAGACAATATTCATGTAAAAACTCAGCTATATTTTGTCGTATTTTGCATGACAGTTGTATAATTAAGTTTGTAGTTGATTTTTGTACCATGTATCTGGCGACTCAAGATGGGTGATGTATACCTATTTTGGGGGCGTCACAAATACCGTGTGCTACTGTGCAACAACGCATATTACTGTGTTTTAACCACCGGGTATTCCAACAGTGTTAACGGTAATAACTACGCTGTTATTTATAAAAACTCATACTTGTCATTTTCTTCATCCAATCGCTTTTCGTTATGGGGCCCACACAAGGCTGTTCCGTCGTACGAATATTCCACGACCAAACGAATATTCCCTGACAATAATGAATATTTTATAATCACTTGCTTATTTAAGATATTTGCGCATTTTACCCATAATTAACCACATTAATCAAATCAACCCTTACTATTTCAAAATAATAAATAGAGAAAATTCAATTTAATTTATAATAAGTTGGGGTCTTACATCATATGCGGGTATGAGTGCGATATTGTCAACGCAAAGACCCATTTTGTATGACATACAAATGATGGAGATAGATTTAAAGACTCCAGGGACCCACATGATGATGGCAAATATATGAGTAGAACCGACTTTAATCGATAAAGTTAAAGTTGCTCAAGCTACAGACCCAGAGATGATGCGTATGAGTAAGAAAGTACAAGAAGGTACTATCTCGGAAGCAAGAATCGATGAAGAAGGAATACTTCGAGTCAACTCCTGACTTTGTGTTCCTAACGAACCTGATTTAAAGTATAAGATCATGATGGAAGTGCACAACACACCATTTGCAATCCATCTTGGGAGTACCAAAATGTATCGTGATCTTTGACATACATTTTGGAGGAGAAATATGAAAAGAGAGATCGCGGAGTTTATCTCAATGTGTTTAACGTGTCAACGAGTCAAGGTGGAGCATCAAGTGCCAAAAGGTTCATTGCAACCACTTGAAATTCTAGAATGGAAGTGGGAGCACATTACCATTGACTTCATTACTGGTCTTCCCAAGGTTTCTCAAGTCATAGATGCAATTTGGGTCATTGTTGATAGATTAACCAAGTCTGCTCATTTCTTACCTATACGAAACAATTATTCACTTGAACATCATGCTCTTATTTACATAAATGAGATTGTAAGACTGCATGGTATGCCAGTATCCATAGTTTCTGATCGAGATCCAAGATTCACTTCACTATTTTGGGTTAGTTTGCAAAAAAGCTATTGGCACGGATTTACGATTCAGTTCGGCATATCATCCTCAAACGGACGGGCAGTCGGAGAGTACTATTCAAAATCTTGAAGATTTATTAAGACTTTGTGTCCTTGACTTCAAAGGAAGTTGGGATAAGTTCTTGCCATTGGTGGAGTTTTCCTACAACAATAGTTATCAAGCAAGTATTGGCATGAATCCATTCGAGGCGTTGTATGGATGCAAGTTTCGTTCTCCAGTATGCTGGGATGAGGTGGGTGAAGCAACGTTGTTGGGACCGGAATTGGTATGCATGACAACGGAAAAGATTCAAATGATCCAACAACGTATAAAGATCTCACAAGATCGACAAAAGAGTTATGCTGATCTTCATCGAAAGGACGTAGAATTCAATGTTGGAGAGCATGTGTTGTTACGTGTTGCTCCATGGAAAGGATTTACAAGATTTGGAAAGAGGGGAAAGCTCAATCCTCGATTCATTGGCCCATTTGAAATCCTCGATCGAGTAGGAACTGTGGCCTATAGACTCGCCTTACCGCCAAGTATGTCTCGTGTTCATAACGTTTTTCACATATCTATGTTACGTAAATATGTGAAAGACCCGAACCATATTATTGAATTAGAACTGGACGAGATAGCGGAAAATTTAATGTATGAGGAGGTACCTGTTAAAATATTGGATAAGAAGGATCTTATTCTACCCTCCAAGGTTATACCTCAAGTCAAAGTTTTGTGGACAAACCATGATGTTGAGGTAATGACCTAGGAGTTAGAATCTGAAATGAAGTCAAGGTATCCTCACCTCTTTGACATACCAGGTACGTACCCTAAGTTTTTGAGGATAAAATTTCATAAGAAGGGGAGGTTTTAAAACCCCAACTTTTATAAATAAAGATTTTTTTTCTCCAAATATATTTTGGAATATTATGGTGTGGATTTGATATAATGTTATAGTTGTGGGTAATATTTACAAATTTTACAAAGTAAGCAAGTTGTAATAAAAAATTCGATTGGTCGGGGAATATTCTTTTTAACAGGGAATATTCGTACGATGGCAAAATCATTGATGGACCCCACAACGGAACTATTGTCGGAGTTAGAAAATGACATAAATGTCTTTTTATAAAAATAACGACAAAATTTTTACCGTTAAACTATTTAAATACCCGGTGGTAAAAGTACAGTAATATGTATAGTTGCATAGTAACACACGGTATTGATTATTGATACTTACGGGAGAACTCACTTAGTTATACTCAATTATTGCTATAATAATTGTTGCATAATATCTCTTATATTATTGATTCAATTATTGTCACAGTATCATATACATAATATTTATATTTTTTAAATTAATAATTGAGACGACAAAGTTATTCATATTATTATTTGCAATATTAACGATGTCTAGAAAGTTTTGTCGATGAAAGGGGTTTGGTCACCTAATTGCGTGCCAATAAGGAGAAATCCTTATAGAAAAGCCCTCTCTTTCCTGAGAATGATCTGGTTGTTAAATATTGTGTGTTATAATATTAATGATGAATAAGTTAGTGTTGATTAAAGATGAATTTGATATTTTTATTTTGTTGGGATTATTAGTGTTGGTGGAAATCAACAATTATTTCGATAATAATTGATTTATAGAGGTTAAATTAACCAATCGTGTAATTAATTAGATAAATGAGCAATTAATTGCTATTAGTTCACATGCATATAACTATTTGTTCACATGATTAGAACTATTGAATCATATGATGTACTATTAGGGGAGGTGGTGCAAGTTTGATAATACTTGTAGGACTAAATTAAAAATAGAGGAAAATATGAATGTACTATATTGTAATAATTCGAGCCCAAAAACGTACAATTATCGAAACTATGTTTTCCTATAAATAGAAGCTCATTTGTCTTTCATTTTCTCCAATTCACTAAGACTCACAAGAGCAATTATAAAGAGAGAAGCTATAGAGAGAAAGAAGAAGAGTATTCTACTACTTCACTATTCCAGTATCTAGTCTTCTTCTAAGGTAAGAGATATTATTTTTGTTAAGTATTTGTAAGAAATAATATTTTCTTCCATACTCTGTAGTATATGAGTAATATTATTTTGTTTCATATTCCTAATTCTACACTCATTCTGTTAGAGTATTGCTTCTATACTCCGTGAAATTAGTAGAATATCCTTGATATTTGTGCTTCATCCAGTTTTTTTTATGAAAATATTATTCTAAGCATTCTTGATAATTATTGATCTTTTCATGCCGAAATAATATTCACAGGGTACTATTCATAAAATATTATTCACGGGGTACTATTCACAAAGTACTATTTAAGGGTACTATTCGCAAAGTACTATTCTTGGGTACTATTCACAAAATACTATTCATGAGTACTATTCATGAAGTACTATTTACGAGGTATTATTCACTTAGATATTGTTCACCCAAGGTACTTTTCATGACAAAAATTGATTTCTTTGTTGTCCAAATCATTTTTGATACAATATTATTCTTGAATTTTACTCCACAAAGCAGTATCATGTTGATAATTTAGACATTATTGAATCCTGGATAAATTAAATTATAAATCTTTAAAAATCTATCCTTTATTTTATTTTAATTGAATTCTTATATCATTGTCATCATCCTCATGCTTATATTGTGATGAAAGTCATCTCTGGCTTATGTGCATAGATGGACTGTTCATTGGTATGATTATAACAAGGGATTATTCGGTATAATCATGACCGTAATGTTTATAAATGATGTGGTAAAAGTCCTCATTGGCTCGTAGTGCATTGATGGACAGTGGTTGGCATGATCATAACCATTGGTGAAAACACGAATACCCTTGGGCCGTAGTGCTTGGATATTTAGTGGTTGCGATACTAATTAATGAATATCCTTGGCTCATAGTGCATGGATAATTCAGTGATGTGTTTATTTATTAAGCTGAGTCTTAGCGATAAAATTGATGATAAACTCTTAAATCATAGAAGATAGTAGATATCATGCTCTACTTGACTCTTCTAATGGATTGCTTTTTCTGCTGCAGTTAAACTTGATGTTTATTATATTTTTATCAGTATAACATTGTTGAAGGCTAATAATAATTTATTATGCATTATCTTAGTCATAATATTTCTTACTGGGCTAGTTGAGCTCACCCTTTTGCTTTCATTGTTCTCTTCAGGAAATGAGAACGTAGCCGGGACTAGTCGGGGAACAGAGTGATGATCCGAGATGGTTGTTTTAACAGTCCTCACTATTTAGTGTGATAATAAATGTAACGAGGATTGAATTTGAGTTTGGATATTGTCTATGAGATATTATTCGTGTAAAAACTCTCAGCTCATATTGTATAATTAAGGTTGTATTTGTATTCAGTACCATGTATTTGGCGACCCAAGATGGGTGTTGTATACCTATTTTGGGGGCCTCACATAGGATGCTTTAAGCTGATCACCTGTTGTACTCGTTCTGTAGAATTATTAGTAATATCACTGTTAATTCTAGGAGATGTTCATAGTCCTTAGTGACTGCTCAGTATTCATTACTTTGAAATTTTGAATTGATTAATCGTTGAATATTATTGATATTTCCTGTCCATGGCGACTATTGTTGAGAATCATTGATACTTCTTGCTATCTTGAACTATCATTATTGATATACCCTTGAGAAATTTAAAACTACATTGATTACCTTTTTTGCTATATTACTTGTTGGACAAAATTGTTGCTCATCCTTGCTTTCATAAAACTTTTAGTGAAGGCATAACGTGGTGAACCCTCGGGCAAAGACAAGGGTAAAGAGAAAGCTTTGGAGTAGATAGTTTCATAGTACTAGGAACTTATTATTATTTGGTTGTAGAAGAACTTATTTATATTAAGCTATGTTTAGTTTAAGTTGTATTGTATTAGTCACGGTTGCGAGACTTTGGGACAAGAATAATTATGTTATATCAATGTAATTTATTCTATTATTCTGTTGTGTGAAATGTTGATTTATTATTAGAGTTAGCACGTGACAACCAAATTTGAGACAAGTGTAGTTTAAATTTGGGGGCATCACAGAGGATACAAATATGGGTATTATAAAAAAATTTAAGATTTTTCATGATATATATAGGTTACAATTATTTTAAAATACAAAAAATAAGCTACAATGTGAGTATGATAGAATTGGGGGTGGGGTGGGGTGGGGTGGGGTGGGGTGGGGAGTATTTTGTTTTATTTTGTTATGCTTGTGTTTATGGGATCCGGATCCTCTATGAGGATTTCTCTGTGAGGATCTTGTGAGGGTTTTGTTGTGGGATTGACAACACATTAAAAAGGAGATCCAATGGCTCACAACTCATTTACTTGTCTGTATATCAAAACGACGTCGTTTTGATATGAATTTTTTTTACTTTCTTTAAATTTTTCCCAGATTGTTTACCCCAATTTTTTTTTCTTTAATTTTTTTTTTCAACCGGCTTAAAGAATCATAATGAAAACTCAATTTTTTTAATAGGATAAAAATTGTCAATTGGATTTATTTTTTTAAAGAGCAAAGAATAATATTATTAGCCTTTGACAAAGATACAAAGATTAATAACTCTATTGATTCCAAAGTACCAAAAAATATGATTAATAAAACGTCACAACTAGATTAGACCCATTACAACCATGAAAAAAGCCATGTCGCTCATAACTAATAAGATTTAGCAAACAAACGGCGTTTGGTGGCTTCTAATTTTCTGTTAACTCGTAAAACAAATTACTATCAAAACGATGTCGCTTTGATACACAAACAAAAAAAGAATTATAAATCATTAGATCTTTTTTTTAATATGTTATCAACCCCACAATAAAACCCTCATAATCTTCACAAAAAATTCTCATAAAAAATCCAGATCCGTGTTTATGTTCCTTTATGTTGGTGTTGAAGGAGAGCATCTTTTGAGCTTGGGAAAGATTTGATTGCTTTTTCCAATAAATAAAAGAAAATAAAAGAAGGACAAAAGAAGTGACACATTCATTGGAAAAAGTGGGACAAAAAGCATAGTAATAACAGGGATTTATTTTCCCTAGGAATGGAAAATGAAGATTTGGGTTTGTTGGGATAAAATTATCAATAAATCTACTATCACATAAAAATCATTCACATACTCTTTATATATACTCACATACTGTTCATATATTAATATTGGCCTTAGGCCAAAGTAAATCATGTGGGTCATATTAATATGTGTATGAGTATATGTGATCGATAGTAATATTACTCTAAAATCATGATCTAATGTGTTTGAATAGAGAGCAGATCATCTGTTCTTAATTTTTCTGTCTCCTTGTGTTCCTCCACTTAAATTTTGACACATAATCTCTTATTTAATACTAATTAATTTTAAAATTACATAAAAGGACATATATCAAAATTTAAATGAAGGACACAAAAAAATAAAAAATTTGGGGACAGAAGATTTGCTATTGTCTCGTCTGTATATTCTTCATCCATTCATCTGGGAATTTGGACAAATGAAAGGCATTGATATTGACGAAGATCTGGGAATTTGGACAAAAGCATTGATATTGATCGAGTGTGGTAGATTCAGGTTGTCTCCTTTTGGCGGACTTGGGCCCCATAGATACGCTGCTACAAACAAACTTATTCTCACTAGTCATTTCGATCGTGAGCCTTTGTCCTATTTGTTTGACTACTTCCGTTCCCTTTTGAGAATTATTATTAAAACTGAAATTAATAATATTTCTCTTTCAAAAATAAAGAAAATTCTCTTTAAAATTATACAAAAACGTGTAATATATACTTCTAATTTTATTTATTTATATACTTTATGTTTTGGTTAAATATATTTTTGTCAAAAGTATTAATGTTTTTATTTTATCAAAAGTGCTTTCAACAAAAGTATCTACTTGTTGAAAGTATTTTGAATTGTCACTCGACACTATCATATTTAATTTAAAAATTGTTTTTACACAACTGTAAGTGCAATTAAACGAGTTTTGAATCATTGTGAAGTAGTCATTTCGACCAAAATCCGTTCTATAATTAAATATACATATATTTTTAGATTGTAAAATAGCATATAATTAAATATATTATTGTTAATACTCTGGACATTTATTATTAGAGAATTGATTGATATTTTTATAAGTAAATTTGATAGCTTCACAAGTTCTTCTCTCACGTGAGGTGGACCTCATTTACTATTCATGTGACGAAGAAGTAGACCTCTACTATTAACCATCACCTTTGACTTATATTTTTATAAAAAATGATTTTTTAAAAGTATTATGACGTTCATTAACCGTTAACCCTATTATTAATTTTTTAAAAGTATACAACTCGGGACTAAAAAAAATAGTTAGGATAACACACATCCATGTCGTTTGTATATTGAATACCCGTATAACCATCGAAGTCATTACAAGATTGATTATTTTCAAAACTAATCAGTATCATAATTGGAAATGGAATGTTTGGACATCATAAATGGTATGGTTCATGCACCACTTCAAATTAGGAGAAATTAGGTTTAATAGATAGTGAAAGAATTATGGATAAATGCATGCATTCAATCTTGAGTGAAAAAATTGGACCACCCTATAGTTAAAATAATATTTAATTTTAAACAAATGCAAAAATGTTTTTATGAAACCTTACGGGCAAAGGTGTAAACAAGTTGTAGCTTTGTGTCACAAGTTATAGCTCAAGTTTTGAAACATTATATTGCCTAATGATCCGAGCCCTTTGGGCCTTGGCATATCATCTAGGTTATTTTAATAAAAGACTATTATCTCCATTTTAAAATTAAAGATAAATTTGCAAAACGACAATTTTTAAGGATAATTTATATTCTCAAATATAGCTGTAGTATTAACTAAAATTTTTGTTACAGTGGTGTAATATTGAAAATGATGGCGAAAAAGTAATGACAAATTAGGAATATATATATATATAGAGGCCGGATCCTGTCCGGACTCCCGGACAGGTTTAAAATCCGGACCTTTTTTTTTTTTGCTTTTTTTTAAAACAACTAAAAAAAATATTATGAAATTGAATTTTTTTTTATAATACAGTGTTTTGGGCGTGATTTGGGTACGTATAACAAAACATTTCTGTACAGTCTGGGCAGACTGTACTTACATTGGTTGGTATAGGTATTAAAAACACACCCAAAATACTGTATTATGGAAAAATTTCAGTTCCATAAATTATTATTTTTAGTAGTTCTACAAAAAAAATAAAAATTTGGGGGTCCGTTTTTGATCAGGTCCGGGAGTCCGGACCTGATCTGGTGTGTATATATATATATTCCTCTTATTTACAAAAATGTCATTCGCGACCCCACTTGTTTTTTTAAAAGAATTTTCAAAACGACGTAGTTTTAATAAATGAGTGTTATTTAGGAGGAGTGTTTTAGATCCGTTATATATATATATATATATATATATATATATATATATATATATATATATATATATATATATATATATATATATATGGGGAGCGATCTATAGCATCTATATGCTATGGGATAAAAACTGACATATAGGCTCTAATCCGTACGTTTTATAGATGAAAGGCTGAGATTTAGTAAGGGAAAATACCGTCCACTAGTATTACTAGCGGACGTAATTAGTATAAAATCCAGACAATTAAGCCCCTCGACATGGTCCGCTAGTATTACTAGCGGAATATAAACAGAAGTTTCATGATAGTCCGCTAGTATTACTAGCGGAATATAAACAGAAGTTTCATGATAGTCCGCTAGTATTACTAGCGGAGTATAAACAGAATGATCCCTGTATAGAATTCAGTGTTCATGATCAGTCAAGTCAGCTTTTCAATACATCAATCTACATGTTTATGGCACCAGCAGCACCTGAACTAATCAATTACAGACCACAGTTAGATAGGCACACTCATAATTGAATTGAGAAGGCCCATTCTGGTATAATTCCTTGCAGTTCAA
This sequence comes from Panax japonicus, assembly GCA_020205505.1. NCBI lineage: Eukaryota > Viridiplantae > Streptophyta > Magnoliopsida > Apiales > Araliaceae > Panax > Panax japonicus. Next base: position 52,378,945 of record CM035110.1, read on the forward strand.
TATTGAGATGTAATTATCTACAGTGCCCATTCTCATGTGCAAGACTAGTAACAGACTGACTACGAATTGGATAAACAAACAATAACCTTCCAGAAGCAGTAAAGCCCATTGTACTTGAAAGAGTCGAAGAAAATCGCACTCCATTCTTTAAAATCTACAAAACAAGACATCTCAAAGTAAGCAAAATTTTCATGTCGTATAATATAAGAATGAGGACTGTAAAAAATATTCACAACGACTGCACCCAAAAAGATCCAATATATTTAGAACTAGGAGCAAGATAAGTGAACCCATAGAATTATGATAGGAATATGAATAGCCTCCAAACCTTAATACGGAAATCAACATAGAATATCTATTTGTCAGCCCAAAGGATTTCCATAGCATGGTTTGCAGAACACTACACGAACTATTCCTGTGTTTTAATTCCGAGAACTTCGAGATTTCCAGGTGATTTGCAGATGTCGATTGTTGCTCGAACTTGCAGGTGATTTTCAGATGTTGCGAATTCGAGAAACTGCACGTGTTTTGGCTCCTTTGCAGATGTCGCGAATGGCTCGAACTGCACGTGATTCTAGGGTTAGGGTTCCAAGGTTTTCGCCCAAATCGCTTGACTCAGTTCGCACGATTCCTCTGTAATCGTTTTACCTTTGGCTAATTGCTTTGTATTAAGGGGCTAATTGCTTTGTCTTAAGGGGCATAAGTGTCAGGGATTTTGATTAATTACGTCCGCTAGTAATACTAGCGGACGGTATTTTCCCATACTAAAATCCCAGCCTTTCATCAATAAAACGGACGGATTAGGGACTATATGCCACTTTTTATCCCATAGCATATAGATTCTATGGATCGCTCCCCTATATATATATATATATATATATATATATATATATATATATATATATATATATATATATATATATATGGGCAATGATCCATAACATCTATTTGCTATAGATCAAAAAGTGGCATATAACATCTTAACCATCCGTTTATTAAATTAATGGCTGAGATATGATTTAAAAAATCACTGTCCGCTAGTCTTACTAGCGGACGTAGTTAATAAATTTTTAGCCAATTCGTTGGAATTAGTCCTTCACCTTTGACCAACTTTAATGCCCTGTCGTCAGCAACTTAATTTTCTGAACCAATTCTACCAAGTTCTTCCGGCAAAGATAACATAAACAGTTCCCTGGTTGATGAAACTACAGAAGATAGCCATCATGAGGATCCTGCATCTAGTCTTCCAGACTTTCCTTGGGGTGATAGGGATGGAAGTGATTTCAGTGCTAGTGACACTCAAGGAAATTCTCAACCTTTAGTTTGGGCAGAAAGCTAAACTAGAAATGTTACTTGGGGAGATACCTCTGCTAGTGTGTCCAGACCAGAGCGGGGAGACATCTCTATTGATATCAATGACCGATTCCCTCGTGATTTCCTGTCTGATATATTCTCAAAAGCTATGGTTTTCGAGGATTCTTCTGGTATTCCCCTGTAGAAAGATGGTGCTTTAAGCTTGAACATAGCCAATCATGAGCCTAAACACTGGTTGTTTTTCCAGAAATTGGCAAGAGATGAGTTTGGTCAAAAGGATATTTCACTTATTGACCAAGATCATCTTGGTTTTTCCTCTAGACTCCCAAACATTGAAGAAACAACTTAGAAATGGGTCCATCCGCTAGTATGACTAGCGGATAGCTTAGTAATAGATGTACAATATTCGGCACATGGGCTAAAAATTACATTAACTACGTCCGCTAGTAAGACTAGCGGACAGAGATTTCCTAAATCAAATCTCAGTCATTCATTTAACAAACAGATGGTTAAGATTCTATATGCTACTTTTTTGATCCATAACAAATAGATGCTATGGATCATTCCCATACACATATATATATAATTTTGGAACATAGGGAGTATATATTTTTTCCTTTGCCAAAAAACAAAGAAGATTGCAAAAGAAGGAATCAACCACATTAAAATACCTTCTAGCGTCGGGCCGAATGGAGTTTGGGTCCAGCCAGAAATGATACCAAACCAGCCCATATCAAGAAACCCCTTCACATTAGGGTTAGGCTCGAGAAAATTTTGAAACTGGCCCAACCCAACTGATTAAAACTACCCGAAAATGATGGATCTTATGACTATATGTTAATTGCTTTGTTTCAAATTACATGGATTAAGATTAATTACATATATTAGTACCTTTTTGAAAATAATTACAAAAATTATACATCCATAAAATAATTACAAAAACATTACACTTTTTTATTTTTATTTACAATATTATTTCAATTATAAGTCCTTAATTTAAGGGATTAATATTAATGGGCTGACATGACATATGTTTATTTTTTGAAAAGCGTGATAATCGTCATCTATTTTCTGTGTAGGACTCTTCCGCCCTAACTACTTCTCTCTCTCCGCTCGAAGCCACTCGTCATCCTCATCTTCCACCGCTGCCGCAACACTGTCTCAACTCTGACACAAATGAAACGGGTAGGTCTAGTTCCATATAGATTGGCTCTGACACAAGCATATATATTGGCTCTGCCAAAAGAATTTTAGAAAGCAACTTGAGGAGAAAGTTTGGAAGATTTACCATATAGATTGGCTCTGACATAAGCATTCAGTAGAATGATTCGATCCATGCCATTCCAATCGTCATCTGTCAAATTATTAGTCTTAGAATAGAGATATGACACCATGTCTTTGTGCCCAAACAGAGCATCGATAAAGAGTGGTGACATATGATTGTTGCACAGATCCTTAGAAAGTCGTTATTCTTTTTCACCAATACTTGAGCAATTTTGACGGTTCCCGCTGTTGTTGCTAAATAGAGAGCCGTGTTTCAATTTTTGTTTTGAAGTTCCAAGTCCAAGGTAACCAATCCATATCCTCTTGATGTTGTTCGGAAAGAGATCATGGCGACAAATGTCATTGGAAGAAGCTCAAGTTCATAGCCAGAAGATATTTCCAACCCAAAATTTTTTAAAGTTGTGTTAATTTAAATTTTGTTATTGTTACTATCATATAACTGCTTGGTTACTTCTGCATTATGTTTTGGTTATTGTTAACTTGTGATTCGAATACCATTTTTGTTACCTTAATTTAGTATTTTGGTTACTTTTTTATGTTGTTATGGTTACCATGTATTTGCTTAGTATGCATGGTTGACTAAACTGGTTTTGGTGTACATGTTGTTTATGTATTGGTTACCATAAATATATGTTTTGGTTACTAACATATAACTGTTTGGTTACTTCATTAGTATATTTTTTGTTACTGTTAGCTTATGATATGGATACCATTCTTTTTTCCACAATAGGGATTTTGGTTACTTTTATATGTTGTTTTGGTTACAATGTATTAGCCTAGTATACATTGGTTGACTAAACTAGGTTTGGTCTACATGTTGTTTATGTGTTGGTTACCATTAAAACATGGTTTGGTTACTATCATATAACTGTTTGGTTACTTCTTTAATATATTTTTTGGTATACATATTTTTGTTTTGGTGACCTTTAAATTATGTTTTGGTTAATATTATATATAACTGTTTGTTTACTGCATAAAATGGTCTGTACTACATGTTGTTTATATTTTGGTTACTATTAGATTATATAATATAACTTTTTGGTTACTGCTTTATTATGGTATGGTTAATGTTATATTATGATATAATAACTATTATTGTGCAGTCAATGTGGGATGTTGGTTATTTGTTATAGTTTGTTTTGGCTACTGTATAATTGTTATATTATGTTTTGGTTAGTATGCTCTTATATGTTGGTCACTGCTTAACCGTTTATGTTATAAATATTGTTTATATCTGGTTACTAATGACTGTGTAAATCTGATTTTGTTTATTTACAGTTTTGGGATCTTTACTATGAGGAATGCAACAGAAAATTCATTAGAAAAGTTATATATTGGTGTGACATGGAAGTCCCCAGGATTATTACCAAGAAATTGATCCCAAATCAGTTGGAGAAGTTTAAGGCATCATTAGTTTGTGGATGTATTATTTTTATAAATAATGAACCCAAGTCATAATAGACCATGTATTTTCTTAGTATACATTGATGTATTAATTTTGTAAATTCCTTCAAATATCTTGTACAAGGGTTATGCTCTTCTAGAAAAGTCATTGGAAAAGTTATGGTTAAATGTACATGTGAGAGTATACATGGGTTGCCTAAACTTGGTTGGATATACAGGTTGTTTCTGTTTTGGTTACCATTAAAACATGTTCTGGTTACTAACAAGCTTGTAACTATCTATAATAATTATCTATGATAATTATCTGGTTACTAACAAGCTTGTAGATAAATAGGACACTCACACATGTACATTTAACAATTGATGTTTGTCCTAATACAAGCTTGTAACTATCTGATTACTAATAACAGTAACCATAATGTAATATAATAAAACAGTAATCACATAATTATATGATAGTAACCATAACAGGTTTTAATGGTAACCAAAATATAAAATGTTTCAGAACAGTTACCAATTGTTCAATGTATTTGTTTACTTTATATTGATAACTCATGATGGATTAAAAAAATAAAATATTAATCAACATCAATTTTGGTTACTGTACACCATCAAAAATGTTACCAACCATGTGGTTAATAGTTACTAACAGTAAACAATTATATATTCCTGTAAACAATTAAATTTGTTGTATTGGTTACTGTAAGTCTCCATTGTCTAACAACTAAATAAACATTGTAAAGTAACCAAATCAATATTAGACAGTAACCAAATTACATAATCTCAGTAACCAGAAAATAAACCAAATTTTTTACATGCAAATTTGCAGGCCTAAATGATGGAATTTGACCAAAAAACCATGCAGTTCACCAGCAAAGCTTATGATTTTTGATCGTTGACTCGTTTCCGATGAAATTAGGCTCCGAAAATGCCAAAATCCAACACTCCAAACTTGACAGAAATTGTCAAATGGTCACTGGATTATCATGTTTTGCACTGCATATCATGTTTCACATCTCTCTGAACGAACAAGTTAATGGAAATAGTATGTTGGTAACTTCAAATTTGGTGTATTGGTTACTATCAGTCCATGTACCGTTGAAATAAAGTACAACTAGAATCATCTCCATTGTCTGACAACAGAATAAGTATTGTAAAGTAACCAAATCAATGTTAGCTAGTAACCAAACTACATGATGTTGGTATCCAGAACATAAAACACATTTGTACATTCATTTTATAATAGAAATAATCAGTATATTGATATTTGTTACCAATTAAATTATAACAGTTGTATGCAGGTAACCAATGTAGCCAATAAGTAACCACCATATTAAAACAAACCAAAATCATGACAACATTATACATTAATCATGACAACATTATACAGTAACTAAATCCATTTTAGATTGTAACCAACACATATTTATTTAGTAACCACATGATAAATACATTCTGCATTGCATTTTTATAGTAAAAAATAACCAGTATAATTTGTTTGTTACCAACTAAAGGCAAGCTTTTGTAAGAATGTAACCAATGTATATAACAAGTAACCATTAATATAAGAAACATAAGTAGAAGTGTACATTAATATGCTTCAACAACCAATATTACAGTAACCAATTAATCTCTGCAGTAAGTAAGTTTGCATTAGTCAGTAACCAAGTCAGCATTAGTCAGTAACCAAGTTAGCATTAATCAGTTACCAAGTCAGCATTAGTCACTAAATAATTTTACATAGTAACCAAGTTAGCACTATAATTTTACACAGTAACCAAGACAACATTAGTCAGTAACCATTATAATGTTATACAGTAACCGAGTCAACATTAGTCAGTAACCAATATATTGTTATACAATAACCAAAAAAGTATTAGGTAGTATAATGTTATTCAGTAACCAATACAACATTAGACAGTAACCAACAGTTGCAGGAAGGTAACCAATGTATTTGATTAGTAACCATTAATATAAAAAAATCAGTAGAACTCATTTAAAATTTATAAAGTAATCAAATAAACATTATTTTGCAAACAAATACACAATAAATAGTAACCAATTTATATCTATTTAGTAACCATAATATAAATAAAACATATCAGTGAATCAAGTAATCGTTATAGGAATTCGTAGTAACCATTTTAAGTGTGAAAAATTTAAGAAAGGTAATCAATATAGGAATTCGTAGTAACCATAGGAAACTATATGTACAACAATTTTAAACTTACATACCTCTGTATTCAGTTTTATATCGAAGTTGATGTGATATTGTATGCTTTTTTGCGATCTCAGAGTGTCATCACGAGAAAAATTTCCGTCTTCTCCGATCTCAGATGTGTGTCGTGATAGAAGATTTGGATTTCTCCGATTTCAAAGATGAATGTTATGTTCAGTCGCTTGATTCTAGGAGCGGTTGGAGATGAGAGAGTCGGTAACTGACGTGTAGGGAGAAAAAAGATTTGTAATTTTAGCAAGCCTAATATTATGTTGCGTTATTTTTGTAATTATGTTGTTTATGTTTTATTTTTGTAAATACTTTCTAATTGTTGTATATTAGTGTTAAGGATCCTAATTATAATTAATAATATTTTATGATACGTTTGTGAGTTTGGAGAGATGGAAATGGAAAGTATAAGAGGAAATGGATTATAATTTTCCTTTCATGTTTGTGAGTTTTAGAAAGGAAGAGAATGAATGAGATTTTAATTATAATTTTTTATTGTTTGTCAGTTTAGAAGTAATGAAAGGAATAGGAGAATAATTTTTATTTCTAAACTACATTATTATTATATTACCTTTACATATAAATATAATAAATAATATAATTTAATAATGTCTAGCAGTTAAATATATTTTACTCAATTTTTTTATACTTTACTGCATACACACCTATATTCCAATCAATAAGGATTGAAAAATAGAGTATAAAATTAACATAATTGTCCAAAAAGCAAATATAAAATGTCTTAATTACACTGGGTAGAAAAAACGACATCGTTGCTTATAAACGATGTCCACTTCCTTCACTAGTGAACCATGCTAGTTATTTGATTCAAATTTATGAGGTGGGCCCACCCAACAATAGCATCTTTTTATTAAAGAAAGAAAAACGTGTGTATCGGTGACATGGAAACCTATGCCACTTCATCCCTATTTTCCTTTCAAAAATTGGTACTTAGAATATTGAGAACAGTTTTTTTTATTTCTATTCATATTTTGTAGTGTATTTGGGTCATTGTGTAGAATAGAAATTCAATTTTTCACTATGTACTCAATAGGTTCCTTATATTAATTCATTAAATAATAAATTTGAAATATAAAAGTTCAAATTTGCAAGTTCCAACAGTCAAAGCATATTTTGACCGTTGTAACTATTTTTATTTAAAAATAATTGTTGTTTGAATTTAAAAATACTATTATTTTAATTTAAAAATAGATGTTGCTAGAAATCAAAAAGTGCAACGATCAATGTTTTAATTTAGAATTCTTCTCCTACTTATAACATCACAAATAATTTAATTTTTTTGAAAAAGACATCAACATCTCTTACTTACTCTGCTGAACAAGAGGTTATAAATGAAAATTGTTTCACCCCATGGAAGGAGAAATTTCATAGAGAAAAGGCAAAGCGAAGACACATTGAGATTTTGTTCTCGGTCGTGTTTATATCGATTGTGATCGTAAGATGGGCCATGAAAACTTGGTACAAGATTACTTCTCTCCAACCCCCGACATTTCCTCACAGGTTATTTCGAAAACAATTTCGCTTGAGTCGTAATTTATTCCTTCACATTCATGATGTTGTTTTGTCTTATGATGAATATTTTGTGCAATGTCAAAATGTTTCACGCATAGAGGGCTTATCTTCGTTACAAAAAGTCACTGTAGCACTAGAATGTTGTGTTATGGACTTTTTGGTGATATGGTGGATGAGTATATTCGGTTTGCAGAAAGCGCAACAAATGAGGCACTGAAAAAAATTTGTTGAAGCAGTGATTAACTTTTTCGGTGATCAATACAAGTGTGACCTATACAAGTCACTGGAGAAAAAGTAACTATTATTTGTTTGAAGAAGTTTCTGCTCCAATAGTAGATTGTGGGTATGAACACTTTGATTATTATCAATTCATTGCGGGACGTGAAATGTTAAAAGATAAAATTATGCATCGTCATCTTCAGGAAGACTTAATTGATCATCTATGGGAGAGGCACAAAAATGTTGAGTAATTGTGGTTCTACTTATGTAATTAATGTCTAAGTTCTATTGTTATGTTTGAATTTTCTAATATAATGTTAAGTATTTGTATTTTGTTTAAATATAATGTCAAGCATTTATATAATATCATAATAAAATTTCTTAAAGCAATTGTAGGTTAAAATAAGTCCAAAGCAATTGCAAATTAAAATAAGTCCAAAGAAACTTCAATTACCACAAGTCCAAAGCCAATTGCCTATTACAATAAGTCCAAATAAACTTCAATTGCCAATTATAATAAGTCTAAAGAAACTTTAATTAACATAAGTCCAAACAAACTTCAAAAACTACAAGTCCAGAGATATTGAAATTTGAGCTAAGAAAAAAATAGAAACAACTACAATTATTACAAGTCCATAGAAAGTTAGATAGGACAAATATATTGTAAGACCCCAACTTTTATGAATAAAGAATAATTTTCTCGAAATATATTTTTGAATATTATGGTGTGGATTTGATATAATGTTATAGTTGTGGGTAATATTTATAAATTTTGCAAAGTAAGCAAGTTGTTATAAAATATTCGATTGGTAGAGGAATATACGTTTTATCAGGGAATATTCGTACGACGGCACAATCATTGGTGGACCCAACAACGGAAGTATTGTCGTAATTAGAAAATGACAGAATTATCTTTTTATAAAAATAACGGCGAAAGTGTTACCGTTAAAACCGTTGAACTACCCGGTAGTAAAAGTACAGTAATACGCATAGTTGCATAGTAGCACACGGTATTGATTATTGATGCTTACGTGAGAAGTTACTCAGTTATACTTAATTATTTCTACAGTAAATACTGCATCATATCTCTCATATTATTGATTCAATTATTTTCACAGCATCATGTGCATAATATATATTATTAAATCAATAATTGAGACGACAAAGTTATTCATATTATTATTTGCAATATTGACAATGGCTAGAAGTTCTGTCAAGGAGAGATTTGGTCACCTAATTGCGCATTAATAAGGAGAAATCCTTATCGGAAAGCCCCCTCTTTCCTGGGAACGACCTGATTGTTAAATATTGTGAATTATAATATTAATGATGAATAAGTTCGTGTTGATTAAAGATGAAATGGATAGTTCCATTGCGTTGTAATTATTAGTGTTAGTGAAAATTGACATTTATTTCGATAATAATTGATGTCTTGAGGTTTGTTGACCAATCGGGTAATTAACCAGATAAATGAGCAATTAATTGCTATTAATTCATATGATTATAACTATTTATTCACATGTGTGTACTATTAATTCACATTCTTGTACTATTAGGGGAGGTGGTGCAAGATTGATAATACTTGCATGACTAAGTTAAAAATGGAGGTATAGATGGAGATACTATACAGTAATTCATATTTTCACATGATTATAACTATTGATTTGCATGATTAAACTATTGATTCACATTATTTACTATTAGGGGAGGTGGTGTAAGTTTGATAATACTTGCAGGACTAAATTAAAAAATGAAGAAAAAGATGAAGGTATTATACTGTAATATTTCGAGCCCCAAAATGTGTAATTATCGAAACTATATTTTCCTATAAATAGAAGCTCATTCTTCCTTCATTTCTCACCAATTCACTAAAGCTATAGAACAATTATTATAGAGAGAAATTATAGAGAGAAAGAAGAAGAGAAGTCTACTACCTCACTATTCCAGTATCCTGTTTTCTTCTAAGGTAAGGGGTACTATTCTTTCGTATTCATGAAGAGACTTATTTTCTTTCAATACTCGTAAGGGTTGTTATTCCATTCTTTATTATTATGTTGGAATAACTTGTCTATGCGAAGTACCGCATATATGGTGAAATTCTTCTGTTATTCCATTCTTTATTATTCTGTTGGAATAACCTGTTTGTGCGGTCTATCGCATGCCTGGTGAATTCTATTGTTATTTCATTCTTTATTATTTTGTTGGAATATCCTGTTTGTGCGAATTATGCATGACCTGGTTCCATTCTTTATTATTCTGTTGGGAATAACCTGTCTGTGCGGTCTATCGCATGCATGGTGAATTCTTCTATTATTCCATTCTTTATTATTCTATTGGAATAACCTGTCTATGTGGATTACCAATTGCATGGTGAATGATCCTTTGTAGTCATTCCTTATTAAATTGTGGAAATGATCTGTCTACGTGAATTACCGTATTGCGGGCAAAAATCCATTTGCAATTTCATATATCATATTATACTCAGCTGGTTAAAGTTTTGGCTTCTATACTCCATGAAATTAGTAGAATATCCTGGATATTTGCGCTTCATCCAGTATCTTTTCATGGAAATATTCTTCTGAGCATTCTTGAATTTTACTCCACAAAGCAGTATCATGTTGACAATTTAGACGTTATTGATTTATGGATAAATTAAATTATAAATCTTTAAAATTTATCTTTGAACTTGTTTTATTGAATTATTATGTCATTGTCATCATCCTCATGCTTATATTGTAATTAAAGTCATCATTGGCTTACGTGCATAGATGGACTTGATATGATTATGATAAGAGATTATTTGGTATAATCATGACCGTAATGTGACGAATGATGTGGTGAAAGTCCTCATTGGCCTGTAGTTCATTAATGGACAGTTGTTGTTATAATTATGACCATGGATTATTCGGTATAATCATGACCATTGATGATTACATGAATATCCTTGGCCGTGGTGCAGGGATGATGTGGTTTATTTATTAAATTGAGTCTCAACAATAAAGTTGATGAAAATCTTTTTAAATCATAGAAGATAGTAGATTTTATGCTCTACTTAACTCTTCTAATGGATTGCTTATTCCGTTGCAGTTGTTGATCTAAAACTTGTTGTCTATTATATTCTATCAGTTGTTATAGTGTTGAAGACTAAGGATAATTTATTCTGCATTATCTTAGTCATAATATTTGTGACGCCCCCAAAATAGGTATACATCACCCATCTTGAGTAGCCAAATACATGGTACAAAATTCAAATACAACTTAGTAATACAACTGTCGTGTAAAATACGACAAAACATAAACTGAGAGTTTTAATAAGAATATTGTCAACTAGACAATATTCACACTCAAAGGAGTCCTCATTACATTTATTGTCACACTATTTAACAGAATAGTGAGGACTATTATTGATATCATCTGGACCGTCACTCCGTTCCCTAACTCGTCCTAGCTATATTCTCATTTCCTGAAGAGAACAGTGAAAGAAAGGGTGAGCTCAACTAGCCCAGTAAGAAATATTATGACTAAGATAATTCAGAATAAATTATCCTTAGCCTTCAACAGTATAACAACTGATAGAATATAATAGACAACAAGTTTTAGATCAACAACTGCAGCAGAATAAACAATCCATTAGAAGAGTCAAGTAGAGTATACAATCTACTATCTTCTATGATTTAAAAAGTTTTTCATCAACTTTATCGCTGAGACTCAGCTTAATAAATAAAATCGAATCAATCTTGTACCACGACCAAGGATATTCATGTAATCATCAATGGTCATGATTATACCGAATAATCCCTGGTCATAATCATACCAACAACTGTCCATCAATGAACTACAGGCCAATGAAGACTTTTACCACATCTTTCGTCACATTATGGTCATGATTATACCAAATAATTCCTGGTCATAATCATACCAAGTCCATCTATGCACATAAGCCAAAGATAACTTTCATCACAATATAAACATGAGGATGATGACAATGACATAATAATTCAATAAAACAAGTTCAAGGATAAATTTTAAAGATTTATAAATTAATTTATCCAGGAACCAATAACGTCCAAATTGTCAACATGATACTGCTTTGTGGAGTAAAATTCAAGAATGTTCAGAAGAATATTTCTATGAAAAGATACTGGATGAAGCGCAAATATCCAGGATATTCTACTAATTTCATGGAGTATAGAAGCCAAAAACTTTAACTAACTGAGTATAATAGAATATATGAAACTGCAAGTCGATTTTCGCCCATCATGCGATAATCCACTTAGACAGATCATTTTCACAATTTAATAAGGAATGAATACAAAGGATCATTCACCATGCATGCAATAATCCACATAGACAGGTTATTCCAACAGAATAATAAAGGATGGAATAACAGAAGAATTCACCATGCATGCGATAGACCGCACAGACAGGTTATTCCCAACAGAATAATAAAGAATGGAACCAAGTCATGCGTTATCCGCACAAATAGGATATTCCAACAGAATAATAAAGAATGGAGCCAGGTCATGTGTAATTCTCATAGAAAAGATATTCTAACAAAATAATAAAGAATGGAATAACAACAGAATTCACCAGGCATGCGATAGACCGCACAGACACGTTAATCCAACAGAATAATAAAGATTGGAATAACATAAGAATTTCACCATGTATGCGGTACTTCGCATAGACATGTTATTCTAACATAATAATAAAGAATGGAATAACAACCTTTACGAGTATTGAAAGAAAATAACTCTCTTCATGAATACGAAAGAATAATACCCCTTACCTTAGAAAAAACTGGATACTAGAATAGTGAGGTAGCAGACTTCTCTTCTTCTTTCTCTCTATAATTTTTCTCTATAATAATTGCTCTATAACTTTAGTAAATTGGTGAGAAATGAAGGAAGAATGAGCTTCTATTTATAAAAAAATATAGTTTCGATAATTACACGTTTTAGGGTGTCAAAATATTACAGAATAAAACCTTCCTCTTTTCCTTTATTTTTAATTTAGTCCTGCAAGTATTATCAATCTTGCACCACCTCCCCTAATAGTACAGGAATGTGAATTAATAGTACACACATGTGAACAAATAGTTATAATCATGTGAATTAATAGCAATTAATTCCTCATTTATCCGATTAATTACCCGAATGGTCAATATAACCTCTAGCATCAATTATTATCGAAATAAATGTCGATTTTCACTAACACTAATAATTTCAACACAATGGAACTATCAATTTCATCTTTAATCAACACGAACTTATTCATCATTAATATTATAACTCACAATATTTAACAACCAGGTCGTTCCCAGGAAAGTGGGGGCTTTTCGATAAGGATTTCTCCTTATTGGCGCGTAATTAGATGACCAAACCTCTCATTGACAGAACTTCTAGATATTATAAATATTGTAATTTAATAATATGAATAACTGTGACGCCCCCAAAATTAGGTATACATCACCCATCTTGGGTCGCCAGATACATGGTACAGAATTCAAATACAACTTACTAATACAACTATCGTGTACAATACGACAAAACATAAACTGTGAGTTTGAATACAAATATTGTCTACTAGAGATTATACAAACTCAAAAGGAGTCCTCATTACAATTATTATCACACTATTTCACAGAATAGTGAGGACTACTAATGCTATCCTCTGGACCATTACTCCGTTCCCCGACTCGTCCCAACTATATTCTCATTTCCTGAAGAGAACAGTGAAAGAAAGGGTGAGCTCAACTAGCCCAGTAAGAAATATTATGACTAAGATAATGCAGAATAAATTATCATTAGCCTTCAACAGTGTTAAACTGATAAAATATAATAAACATCAAGTTTAACTGCAGCGGAACCAGCAATCCATTAAAAGAGTCAAGTAGAAAATAAAATCTACTATCTTTTATGATTTAAAAGGTTTTTCATAACTGTTATAGCTGAGACCCAGCTTAATAAATATTCCACATCATCGAATCACCCATGCACTACGACCAAGGATATTCTTTAGTATCACGACCACAATTATTCATGCACTACGGCCGAGAATATTTGTGTATTCATTAATGGTCATGATCGTGCCAACAACTTTCCATCAATGCACTACGATAAATGAGACTTTTACCACATCATTTGTAACATTACGGTCATGATTACACCGAATAATCCCTGGTCATAATCATACCAAGTCCATCCATGCTCTACAGGCCATAGATGACTTTAAAAAAAATATAAACATGAGGATGATGACAATGATATAAGAATTCAATAAAACAAGTTCAAGAATTATTTTATCCAAAAATTATTAACGTCCAAATTGTCAACATGATACTGTTTTATAGAGTAAAATTCAAGAATGATCAGAAGAATATTTCCATGAAAGGATACTGGATGAAGCGCAAATATCAAGGATATTCCACTAATTTCATGGAGTATAGAAGTCAGAATTTTAATCAACTGAGTAATACCAAATATAATAACAAAAGGTATCACCATGCATGCGATAGAGACCACAAAGACAGGTTATTCCAGCAGAATAATAATAACGGAACCAGGTCAGGTTAAATTCACACCGACAGGATGTTCCAGCAGAATAGTAAATACGGAATAGTAAATGATGGAACCAGGTCCGGCATATAGCACAGACATGATATTCCGACAGAAATATAAAGACGGAATAGTAAATGGAACCAGGTCCGGTGTAAAACACACAGACAGGATGTTCCAACAGAATAATAGAAGAATGTCACCAAGTATAGGGTAAACCGCGTATACAGGTTATTCCAACAGAATAATAATGAATGGAATAACATAAGTTCTCCTCAAGAAGAAAGAATAACACCCCTTACGAGTACAACAAATAATATTCCCTACCTTAGAAGAACTGGATATAAGTGAAGTAACAGAATACTTTTCTTCTTTCTCTCTAGAGTTTCAGTGAATTCGTAAGAAATAATGAAGGAATGAGCTTTCTATTTATAGAAAAATTGAGGGTGGTTCTTGGTCTTAACGAAGGGTCAAAATGACTCTTGGTAATATTGAAGAGACAACTACTATTTGTGAAGGGGTAATTAACCCTTGGAACACCGAAGAGGCAGTTAACTCTTGGTAATATTGAAGGGACAACTACTATTGACGAAGGCAACTACTATTGACGAAGGTAATTACTATTTATGAAGGTAATTACTATTTACAAAGGTAATTACTATTTACGAAAGAGACTCTTAGATGACGACATATGGCCCCCCCATAAATAATTAAACTTATCACCAACGTCTCATAATAGACTCTTTATATACATCAAGGATTGAATAAAAATTACCAGAAATCATTTTATTTTTTAATCAACACATATTTAATCTTTCAACAATTATTAATCATTATAACTTGTCGTCTCAATTATTGTTTAAATAATATAACATATTAAACAGATGATACTGTGACAATAATTGAATCAATAATATAAGAGATATGATGCAGCAATTACTGTAGCAATAATTGAGTATAGCTGAGTGACTTCTCACGTAAGCATCAATAATCAATACCGTGTGCTACTATGCAACCACGCGTATTACTGTACTTTTACTACCGAGTAGTTCAACAGTTTTAACGGTAACACCTCCGCCGTTATTTTCATAAAGTATTTTTGTCGTTTTCTCAATCCGATAATAATTCCGTTGTGGGGTCCACCAATGATTGTGTCGTCGTACGAATATTCCCCGATAAAAAGAATATTCCCCGACCAAACAAATATTTTATAACAACTTGCATACTTTGCAACATTTATAAATATTACCCACAACTATAACATTATATCAAATCCACACCATAATTTTCAAAAATATAATTCGAGAAAATTAAATATTTATTCATAAAATCTGGGGTCTCACAATAACTATGTCATCTCAATTATTGATTTAATAATATATCATATTATGCAGATGATACTATGACAATAATTGAATTAATAATATGAGAGATATGATGCAACAATTACTGTAGCAATAATTGAGTATAACTGAGTGACTTCTCACGTAAGCATCAATAACCAATACCGTGTGCTACTATGCAACCACGCATATTAGTGTACTTTTACTACCGGGTAGTTCAACAGTTTTAACGGTAACACTTCCGCCGTTATTTTTATAAAAAGATAATTCTGTCGTTTTCTTACTACGATAATACTTCCGTTGTGGGGTCCACCAATGATTTTGTCGTCGTACGAATATTCCCTGTTAAAACGAATATTCCCTGACCAATCGAATATTATATAACCATTTGCTTACTTTGCAAAATTTGTAAATATTACCCACACCTATAACATTATTACAAATCCACACCATAATATTCAAAAATATATTTCGAGAAAATTATTCTTTATTCATAAAAGTTGGGGTCGTACAACCTCCCCTTTTTATGAAATTTTGTCCTCGAAATTAGGTTACATATCTGGTATATCGAAGAGGTGAGGATATCTTGACTTCATCTCAGATTCTAACTCCCAGGTCATTTCCTCCACATCGTGGTTTCTCCATAAAACTTTGACTTGAGGTATAACCTTGGAGCGTAGAATATGATCCTTCTTATCCACGATTTTAACAGGTAACTCTTCATATGTTAAATATTCCTCTATCTCATCTGGTTCTAGTTTAATAATATGGTTCGGGTCTTTCACATATCTACGTAACATAGATATGTGAAAAACGTTATGAACACGAGACATACTTGGCGGTAAGGCGAGTCTATAGGCCACAGTTCCTACTCGATCGAGGATTAAAAATGGGCCAATGAATCAAGGATTGAGCTTTCCTTTCTTTCCAAATCTCGTAACTCCTTTCCATGGAGCAACACGTAACAACACATGATCTCCAATATTGAATTCTACGTCCTTTCGATGAAGATCAACATAACTCTTTTGTCGATCTTGTGAGATTTTTATACGTTGTTGGATCATTTGAATCTTTTCCGTAGTCATACGTATCAAATCTGGTCCCAACAACGTTGCTTCACCCACCTCATCCCAGCATACTAGAGAACGACACTTTCTTTCATACAACGCCTCAAATGGAGTCATGCCAATAATTGCTTGATAACTATTGTTGTAGGAAAACTTCACCAATGGTAAGAACTTGTTCCAACTTTCCTTGAAGTCAAGGACACAGAGTCTTAATAAATCTTGGGTCTCGATCAGAAACTATGGATACTGGCATACCATGCAATCTTACAATATGGTTTATGTACATACTAGCAAGACGTTTAAGTGTATAAGTTTCTCGTATCGATAAAAAATGAGCAGACTTGGTCAATCTATCAACAATGACCCAAATTGCATCTATGCCTTGAGAAACCTTGGGAATACCAGTAACGAAATCCATGGTAATGTGCTCCCACTTCCATTCTGGAATTTTAAGTGGTTGCAATAGACCTTTTGGTACTTGATGGTCCGCCTTGACTTGTTGACAAGTTAGACACCTTGAGATAAACCCCGCAATCTCTCTCTTCATATTGCTCCACCAAAATGTATGTCGAAGATCACGATACATTTTGGTACTCCCATGATGGATTGTAAACGGTGTGTTGTGCGCCTCCATCATGATTTTATACTTCAAGTCAGAATTGTTAAGAACACAAAGTTTGGAGTTGACTCAAAGTATTCTTTCTTCATCGATTCTTGCTTCTGGAATAGCACCTTCTTGCACTTTCTTCTTCATACGCATCAGCTCCAGGTCCATAAATTGAGCAGCTTTAACTTTATCAATTAAAGTCGGTTCTATTCGTATATTCGCTATCATCACATGGGTCCCTGGAGTCTTTAAATCTATTTCCATCCTTTCCAAGTCATATAAAATGGGCCTTTTCGTTGACAATATTGCACTCGTACCCGCATATGATCTTCTACTCAATGCGTCAGCTACAACGTTCAATTTTCTAGGATGGTATTGGATGGTATGATCATAATCTTTCAATAAATCAAGCCATCGTCGTTGCCCCATGTTGAGTTCCTTGTGAGTGCTGAAATATTTGAGGTTTTTATGATCCGTATAGATCTCCACCTTCTCTCCATACAGGTAATGCCTCCAAATCTTAAGCGCAAAAACTACTGCTGCCAACTCTAGATCATGAGTAGGATAATTCCTCTCATATTCTTTTAGTTGTCATGAGACATAGGCTATGACTTTCCCATGTTGCATGAGAACACATCCTAACCCTTTGCCTGAAGCATCACTGTAGATGACAAATTCCTCTAAGCCAGATGGTATTATCAGAACAAGTGCTGAAATGAGTCTTCTCTTGAGTTCTTGAAAACTCTTCTCACATTCCCCGCTCCAACCGAACTTTGTATCTTTTCGAGTCAGTTGAGTTAATGGAGTAGCGATTCGAGAAAATCCTTCCACGAATCTCCGATAATAACCAGCTAAGCCAAGAAAGCTATGTACTTCGGTCACTGACTTTGGTTGCTCCCAACTTTGAATTGCTCCAATCTTCACTGGGTCAACAGATATTCCATGATTTGATATCACGTGCCCAAGGAATGCAACTTCCTCAAGCCAGAACTCACATTTCTTCAACTTGGAATATATATAGCTTGTTTTCACGAAGCTTTTGGAGTATCAGCCTCAAGTTTTGTTGTTGGTCGTTTTACCGATCAATATATGCGTGCAAGTATACACGGTCAACAAGTAATAAAAAGTAAGTAAAGTATCGTTCCCACGGAGAATTAACTAATAAAGTTTACCAAGCACTAACCCATAACCATTTCAATCTTATTTAAACAAATGATACAATATAGTGATGAAAACTATGAAACTAAATAATACTAACTATCCCTAGAATGAGACTAGATAATGAAGACATGAGATTACAATTTCCCCTATTGAATCATTCAAATCCACACACTTCATGTTAAGCCAAATTACTTGTACCAGATTGTTAGTCGAGAACACGAAAGTAAAGTACAACCATATCTCAATGTACCATACTTATATCACATATAATCCACAATTGATAGAATACACATGAATACCCACATTACCTAAACCACTATATGTCTATGTGATTTACAAATAATTAGGGTTTAAGCCCAAATTCTCAATTGACTACGAGTGGTGCTTCTGTATATGTCTATCCTAAGCACAAATCATACATCCCATCACAATGTAGCACATACAATCAAAGGCTATCAAGATCAAATCTAAACCCATACTTCGTCTTTCAAGTTCATATGGGTTATTACAGTAATTGATGGCCAATCAACTAAACAAATAAGAATGAATCTTAATAGACAA
The DNA here is from genome assembly GCA_020205505.1 of Panax japonicus. NCBI lineage: Eukaryota > Viridiplantae > Streptophyta > Magnoliopsida > Apiales > Araliaceae > Panax > Panax japonicus. The sequence continues at coordinate 52,398,222 of CM035110.1, forward strand.
TCCCATAACAATCAATAAAACTAACAATGAAGTATGTCAAAATAAACTAAGCAATAGATTCCATTGTAATCTCAAAATAGAGTTTAGCTCATCATAGAATCAAAATCCATAATCCACAATAGATTACACATTTAGAAATAAAGATAGAAGTAAAGAGAAGTTAGGGAATTAGGAATGCAAATCTGATCTCTCTTGCTCCAATTCTGAAATTCCTATGCTCTCCAATTGCTTCAATCTTCAACTCTAATATAATCTAGGGTTCTAATCTAATCTAACCAAGAAAGAGAAGAAAAGAGCATATGTAATATGTCCCCAAGGGTGGAATCACGCTTTTACATCATAAAAATACGTCTAATATATAAGCCCTAATTGAACCCCCCTCTCAGTTACGCTTCAATTGCACTGTTGAGTGAAAAGTCAGAATTGGTCAACATCAGAAGTGGCGCGGCCGCGCAAGAATTTTCCTGAAGTTGGGCGCGGCTTTGATGCCCCCGAATCCGGATCCTCTGATCCCGGTTCGGGCATCACGATAAACTACAAACATCCACCTCTAAACAACATACGATAACTAAAATGCGAAATATAATAAACGTACGTCGTTCATTCAAAAGGTGTTACTAGTCCCAAGATACGATAACCTTAATATCATCTTACAATCATACCCTAAAATAAATATTAGGGTTCACATTACATAATCGTAATTTAAACTAATCATAAGATAAATTATGCTTCTCGTAATAATCCTACATCTTCCCTTTACCCTTGTCCTTTCCCGAGGTCTCGGGCTTAGCTGCAATATAATTCATGATATAGCAAGGATGAGCAACAAGTTTTCTCAACAAGTTTAAGTACAACAATAAGGATATATCATGATGAATGGAAGAATGTCTGGCAATGGGTTCAACAATATAATATCTGAAGGGTTCACCAATATGAATATCATAAGCAAAGATAATGATTGCTTTTAGAATAACTGCTAGTTAAGTAGACTTTGAACTATAACACTCCAATGGAATCAATATCTAATTGACCCTTTGGTTACTGGCTACAGAATAAGTACTTAAGGGGATCAGCCTCACGTACTCTATGTATATGCATAGCATTTAAATCTGTTCATTGTATCTTTATTAGATACCTACAATCCCCTATCATAGAAAGGGGTGTTCTTTCAGTCTAAGAATCCTTACCATCAATTGGTTTGGATAGCTTTTATAAAAATTCATAGGCTTGTCTGACCGGACAAAGGTTCAGACTCTATTACTTACAACACAATAAATTTTGATACTTGCTCAATATAATTTAGAGTAAGTTTAGGAAAACTTGCTTAACAAAAGTAGGGTTCAAGGAACTTGCTTAACAAAAGTAGGGTTCAAGGAACTTGCTTACGGTATGCGTCGAATAAAGTAATGCAAGGGTTTAGGATACTTGCCTGTTTGCTCAGTTACAATATAATTCTAGATTTAATTAACTTGCGTTGAAATGACCTAACATTAACAAGTTGGTCTTTTAATTAGCATTGTAAACTAATACGAGTCTACAGTTAAAAGAATCAAGTCATCACATAGCATGCTTCTCAACACATTATATGACATATTGGTCACACATCACAAAGTAAGTAATCATATAAGCATGCCTTAATACTTCAGACCAAAAACAGAACATCTTGGCAATACTGCAGGACGGTGCAGCTGTGCCTGGTCTAAGCTTAGGGATGGCGCAGTTGCGCTATCCCTTGGCTAGACCAAGGTTGAGCTTTTGCTCTCCTAAATTTAGTCCAACTCTAACATACCAATTACACATATATTTTAACATACGTACATGCTAGTGTTTCACACATAACACATGACCATACTTGAATTCATTACTTCAAGTTTAACTTACAAATTATATGTCATTAAAATATAAAAGGTCATGTAATCATCATGCTTTGTAAATTGGTTGTACACTACTCAATAGTCATGCTAGTATATAGACAACGCATGTATACTTTACTCACATAGTTCATATCCTACAAATTTCCTTTCCTTTATGCCTATGCGTGCATAAGTGGAAACCATACATTAACCAAATGATGTTCATGTCAATATGTCTATAGGCATAATGAATTCTAATACACATGCTTGAATAATCATAACATATTTTACTCATTCCTTGATGATATTAGTTCCCTCATTCTAACTTCCTTTGAATTTAACACTAAGTCAACTTAACATATACATGGCATCTTAACATGTAACTCTCATGCATGCTCAAATGGTCAGATCTTATAAGATAAAGGTCTTGGTCAAGTCCTCTTTGAAAAGCCTTAAGTTTCTTATCTTTGAAATAGTCTTAACCTTCAATCATGTGTGCTAGTGTATTTAACCACTTTAGTCTTGCATTTCACGTCAATATAAACCATATTATCATGTTCATAAAGTCAAAATGCTCACATGATGTGTTCGTGACAAAGTTCACCTTTGAAATCACAAAACTCATTTCAAAACCACAAGTATTATGTCCAATATTGCTATACTTATTCATACTACATGCATGTGCGTACGTGTGCATGTTAAAACAGTTTACAAGCTTGCTATAATAGTGTTCCATCAACTTAGCACAAACAAAAACAGAACAGAACACATCTGTTCTGGTGCAGGACTGGCGCAGCTGCGCTGCACCGTAGTACAAATAGGGCGCATCTGCGCCATGCCTGAGAAAAAACTGATTTCGGGTAACGGCGCAACTGCGCTGCACGCTAGTACAAATAGGGCGCAGCTGCGCTATGCCTGCATCAAAGACAGTAGCTTTGCTCTGTTCGGCAGTTCAGCAACCCGTCATGTAAAAATCCTTATAACATTGCTTCTAACATAACTCAACACACTTATAAGCATATATAACACTAAGAAACATAACCTTAAGCCAAATCATGCCACATTATAAGGAATTTATGAAAATTACAAGAATTTGCTAAAAACCAATTCAAGAACATAAGTTTAGGATTTTATACCTCTTGGAGCTAAATGACTTAATTTCTTTCCTCTAAGCTTGCTTCAAAAATCTTTAGTAACTTAGAACTCTCAATATCAGACTTAAAGAAACAACAAAATTGAATTTGGAGCTAGTATTTATAGAGGGGACTTGGACTAGATAATCACATTACACAAGATTGAAGTCCATGGAGTAATGGAAAGAAACAAAGGATAATCAAGAGTGGTTTAACAACTCTCTACCAACCATATAGCTATCAAATGATCATCTAAGATTATCCATATGAAAGTTACATAAATCAAATGTAGGCTACTGTTCATGTACTAATGAGACACTCTTTTTGGGACAAGGAGCAAGACTCAGCATTTTGCACAAAAAATGAAATGCTAGAATTGGTTTATACCACATATACACATAATATAGAATTTGGTTATCAAATAGGTGTACACAATTCATTTCATATATAGCATAGGTTATAATGATTTAAAGAGCATACAATGTATTTCTTAATTACAAGTATTCAAGTAGTGCACATACATATAATCCATGTACATTTTCTATTATCACCAAATAACATTGTGCATTACTTGCACCATTAATCTAGCAAATACAATCATATCACATAAATTATTAATCTCTTACTCAATAATTATAAATCAACATATTATCAATTAATTACTCATTATTGAAATTAATCAATATAAATAAACTCTTGCTACTATATTCAAGTAAATTTAATATTTAATTATTAATAATCTTATCAATTCCTTGATATTAAAAACTTAGGGTTAGTCCACTAATTTAAATCAACTATTAGTGACTCCCTTTAATCATTTCATAAATTCACATAACCACATAAGGTTTAAATAAACTCACAAAACTAACTCATTAAAATTAAATCACATATTTAATTAATAAGGAGTTTAAAATTTGTTGACGTTACATCCCTCCCCCCTTATAAAAATTCCGTCCTCGGAATTGCAAAAATAAGGTTACTCAAATAAAAATGGATAATTTGCTCTCATTTTCTCTTCTAGCTCCCACGTAGCTTCTTCTACTATGTGATTCTTCCAAAGAATCTTAACGGAATGGATAATTTTATTCCTCAGCTTCTGTTCCTTCCTATCTAGTATCTAGACAGGAACTTCCTCGTAGGATAAGTCTCTCTCGACTTGAATTGGCTCATAGGAGATAACGTGCTTGTAGTCCGATTTATACGGCCGTAATATCGACACATTAAACACGTTATGAATGTGCTCAAGTTCAGGAGGTAAGGCTACCTCGTATGCCACTTCACCGACTCGCCTCAGAATTTCGAATGGTCCTATGAACCTAGGGCTCAACTTGCCCTTCTTCCCAAAATGAATCTTCCCTTTCCAGGGAGACATTTTTAGAAAAGCAAAGCTTTTTACTTTAAAATCTCTCTTCTTGCGATGCAAGTCCGCATACTTCTTCTGGCGATCTTGAGCTCCTACTAATCGTGCTCTTATTACTTTGATGATTTCTACCGTCTGTTGTACCAACTCTGGTCCCAACAATCGACGTTCTCCAACTTCGTCCCAGCATAAGGGCGTTCTATATTTCCTACCATACAGTGCTTTGTATGGCGGCATTCCAATACTGGCGTGATAACTATTGTTATATGCGAATTCTACTAATAGAAGGTGATCCTCCTAACTACCCTTTAAGTTCATCACATAAGCTCGGAGCATGTCTTCAAGTGTCTGAATCGTTCTCTCACTCTGCCCATCGATCTGTGGATGATACGCGGTACTCATTCGTAGTTGTGTCCCCATTTTTTCTTGAAGACTTTTCCAGAAGTTTGATGTGAATCGCGGATCTCTATCTGATACAATAGATACCGGCACCCCATGTCTCGAGATAATTTTCTTAACATACAATTTGGCTAACTGGTCCAAACTATACTTAATCCTAATCAGCAAAAAGTGAGCTGACTTAGTAAGACGATCTACAATTACCCATATGGCGCCGTGCCCTTTCTGCGTTGCTGGAAGTCCCACCACAAAGTCCATTGTGATGTGCTCCCATTTCCACTCTGGAATTTCTAATGGTTGTAATAACCCGCTTGGTTATTGGTGCTCTGCCTTGACTCTCTGACAAGTTAGGCATCTACTCACGCATTCTGCAACCTCTCTCTTCATGTTTGGCCACCAGAAGTGATGACGCAAATCTTGGTACATCTTCGTGCTTCCTGAGTGTATCGAATATCTCGTATTGTGCGCTTCTTGCAAAATCTCTTCTCTCAGTTCTGGTACTAACGGTACCCAAATTCTTCCTTCAAATCGTAGTAGTCCAGTGCTATCAATCTTAAATTTTAATTCATCACCTTCAATCACTCGCTTCCTGATGTTAATGCAATTTTCGTCCTTTTCTTGTGCTTCTTTAACCTTATATAATAGAGTCGGACTCGCTGTCACTGTAAACAATTGTTCATTCGCCTCCCTCGGGTACTTAATCTCCAAGTCTAGTCGTTCGAAATCTTTCACCAATTCTTCTTGATTGGTCAACTTCAATAACTTCTCTCTGCCTTTTTTACTCAAGGCATCTTCCACTACATTTGCTTTTCATGGATGGTACAGAATCTCATAATCACAATCTTTGATCAATTCTAACCATCGATGCAGCCTCATGTTTAATTCTTTCTGCATGAAGATATACTTCAGACTCTTGTGGTCCGTATATATCTCACATTTATCGCCATACAAATAATGCCTCCAAATGTTCAAGGCAAAAACTACCGCTGCTAACTCCAGATCATGAGTCGGATATCCTTTCTCATAATCTTTTTGCTGACATGAAACGTATGCAATGACCCTACCGTGTTGCATCAGTACACAGCCAAGTCCCTTGTGTGACGCATCACTATGCACTACAAACCCTCTCGTGTTGTCCGGTAAAGCCAACACAGGTGCTTGAATAAGCCTCTTCTTCAATTCTAGGAAACTTTCTTCACACTTCTCCATCCAATTGAACTTAAATGTCTTTCTGGTAAGATTGGTCAATGGTGATGCCAATTTCGAAAAATCCTGAATAAATCTTCGATAGTATCCCGCCAATCCTAAAAAACTCATGATTTCTGTCGGCGTCTTCGGCTGCTCCCAATTGATAACCGCTTCTACCTTCGCTAGATCCACCGAAACACCATTCTTGTCAATAACGTGCCCTAAAAATTGCACTCTTTGCAACCAAAACTCATATTTGGAGAATTTTGCATACAGCTTCTCCTTTCTTAATGTCTCCAACACTATCCGAAGATGTTCGGCGTGTTCTTCCTCCGTCTCTAAATATACTAGAATGTCATTGATGAATATGACAACAAACTTATACAGATGCTGCTTGAACACTCTGTTCAACAAATCCATAAAGGCTGTTGGCGCGTTTGTCAAACCAAATGACATCACCAGAAACTCAAAGTGTTCATACCGAGTTCTGAATGTCGTCTTTGGAATATCCTCTGGCCTCACTTTCAGTTGGTGATAACCAGTCCTTAAGTCAATCTTTGAAACGTACTTTGCCCTCTTCAACTGATCGAATAAATCATCTATCCTGGGCAACGGGTACTTGTTCTTAATGGTGACAATGTTCAACTCTCGGTAGTCAATACAAAGTCTTAGCGACCCATCTTTCTTCTTTATGAATAAAACTGGTGCTCCCCAAGGTGATACGCTCGGTCGAATGTATCCCTTATCTAACAAATCTTGTAATTGAGCCATTAGTTCTTTCATCTATACCGGTGCCATACGATACGGCGCTTTGTATACCGGTGCTGTTCCAGGTGCCAAATCAATGACAAACTCAATCTCTCTATCCGGTGGCAATCCCAGAATCTCGTCTGGGAAGACATCAAAGAAATCCCTTACAATAGGTATCTAACTTAGTTCACCTTCGACTCGTCGAGTATCAACCACGTGAGGCAAATAACCTATACAACCCTTCCTAAGCAACCTTTGTGCTTGCACCATCGTCAGACAATGAGATTGTCTCGGCGATTTACTACTATAAAATACCACCTTTGACTTATTCAGAGTCTTAAGGTATACACACTTCTTCTTACAATCTATAACTACTCCGTGAACCGATAACCAATCCAATCCAATCTAAGGATTACATTGAACTCCCCCAAATGAATCGGTATCAAATCCACCTTGAGCTTAAATCCTTACAATTCGGTATAACAATTCCTATGAATGTATTCGACGGGGATAATTTCCTTGTTTGCTACTTCTACGTTCATAGGGTGTTCTAATTTCTCACAGGGTAATTCTAACCGTTTAGCAAATTCTTCAGAAATAAAAGAGCAGGTAACACCCGAATCAAATAACACGTATGCATCTATATCATTGATCGGAATGATACCTGACACTACGTCCTTAGACTTCACCGCATCCTGTACGGTCATGTTGAACGTTCGTGCTGTTGGTCTGTTGGTTTGACTGGCTGGTCCTCCAATGTTCAGCCCATTGTTGTTGTTATTGCGGTTGCCGCTAGCTGCATCACCCTTTTTCTTCTGGCAGTCCTTAATTTGATGGTCTGTGGCTCCACACGAGAAACATCCTCCCTTCTGCTTATTCGGACACTGAAGAGCCATATGCCCCGGTTGTCCGCAATGATAACAAACACTCTTTCCTTTCATGCACTCCCCCGAGTGATTCCACCCACAGTTGTTGCACTTCACACTTTTCTTAGCTTCTACCCCGAAATTATTACCTCCAGAGGATTGGCTCTCTGTCCATTTATGCTTATTGGGGTTGCTGCCTCCACTGCTTCCCCCTTTTTGCCCTTCTTGACCTGCCTTCTTTTCTTGTTTAAATCGCGTGATGGCTTCATTGCCTTTTTTAGCAATGATAGCCATTTCCAAAAGATCAGAGTAAGTCTTGATCTTTAACACGGCCACTGCCTTCTGCACCCATGGTTTCAATCCTATTTCGAACCTCCTTGCCTTCCTGGCCTCCGTGTCAACCTGATGTGGAGCGAATCGGGCTAACTCATTAAATCTCATCGCGTACTCTGCGACAGACATACTACCTTGTTTCAGTTCCAGAAACTTAACCTCCATATCCTGTTGCATATTCTTCGAGAAGTAATTCTCGAGGAATAGCTTCTTAAATCTCTCCCAAGGAATAACTCCCTCTTCTGCTCGCCCTTTATTGGCTTTCCACCACTAGTTAGCTTTCCCTTCATCATGAATGTGGTAAAACTTGTCTTCTGTGCTTCGGCCACTCGTGTAACCTCAAACACCTTCTCCATCTCATCTATCCATGTCTGGGCTTCAATTGGGTCCAGGGTTCCTCAGAATTCCGGTGGTCCTACCAATTTAAAGTCCTTAAAGCTAGCTAAGTGTTGCCCTGGCTGCACTGCTGCTGGTGGGGGTCTATTTTGCATTGCCTCAGTTAACAGGTTAACGAAGTTCTGCACTGGATCAACATTTTCCCCTCAACCATTGTTAACGGATCCTTCCTCCCTTTGATTCCGCTGAACTCTCCTAGGCGGCATGATCTGAGGAAAGGAAGAAAATTATTAGGCTTTATGTGATATGCTATTCATGTTAGCATTAAGAAGTTTAAGACGTCTATCAATCAATTTTGATTTAAATAAACAACTTCATTATCACAATAAAACTCGATAGATTTCCTCAACCCATCACTTACATACTCTACTTGAGTTTTCTACTAAGGTTATAACCTAGGTTTCGCATTCCTAACGTTTATAACCTACAACTTTGATACCAACCTGTGACGCCCCCGAATCCGGATCCTCTGACCCCAGTTCGGGCATCACGATAAACTACAAACATCCACCTCTAAACAACATACAATAACTAAAATGCAGAATATAATAAGCGTATGTCGTTCATACAAAAGGTGTTACTAGTCCCAAGATACAATAACCTTAATATCATCTTACAATCATACCCTAAAATAAATATTAGGGTTCACATTACATAATCGTAATTTAAACTAAGCATAAGATAAATTTTGCTTCTCGTAATAATCCTACATCTTCCTTTTACCCTTATCCTTTCCTGAGGTCTCGGGCTTAGCTGCAATATAATTCATGATATAGCAAGGATGAGCAACAAGTTTGTTCAACAAGTTTAAGTACAACAATAAGGATATATCATGATGAATGGAAGAATGTCTAGCAATGGGTTCAACAGTATAATATCTACAGGGTTCAACAATATGAATATCATAAGCAAAGATAATGATTGCTTTTAGAATAACTGCTAGTCTAGTAGACTTTGAACTATAACACTCCAATGGAATCAATAGCTATTTGACCCTTTGGTTACTGGCTACAGAATAAGTACTTGAGAGGATCAGCCTCACGTACTTTATGTATATGCATAACATTTAAATCTGTTCATTGTATCTTTATTAGATACCTGCAATCCCCTATCATAGAAAGGGGTGTTCTTTCAGTATAAGAATCCTTACCATCAATTGGTTTGGATAGCTTTTATAAAAATTCATAGGCTTGTCTGACCGGACAAAGGTTCAGACTCTATTACTTGCAACACAATAAATTTGGATACTTGCTCAATATAATTTAGAGTAAGTTTAGGGAAACTTGCATAACAAAAGTAGGGTTCAAGGAACTTGCTTAACAAAAGTAGGTTTCAAGGAACTTGCTTACGGTATGTGTCGAATAAAGTAATGCAAGGGTTTAGGATACTTGCCTGTTTGCTCAGCTACAATATAATTCTAGCTTTAATTAACTTGCGTTGAAATGACCTAACATTAACATGTCGGTCTTTCAATGAGCATGTGTAAACTAATACGAGTCTACACTTAAAAGAATCAAGTCATCACATAGCATGCTTCTCAACACATTATATGACTTACTGGTCACACATCACAAACTAAGTAATCATATAAGCATTCCTTAATACTTCAGACCAAAAACAGAACATCTTGGCAAGACTGCAGGACGGCGCAGCTGTGCCTGGTCTAGGCTTAGGGATGGCGTAGCTGCGTTGTCCCTTGGCCAGACCAAGGTTGATCTTTTGCTCTCCTGAATTCAGTCGAACTCTAACATACCAATTACACATATATTTTAACATACGTACATGCTAGTGTTTCACACATAACACATGACCATACTTGAATTCATTACTTCAAGTTTAACTTTCAAATTATATGTCATTAAAACATAAAAGGTCATGTAATCATCATGCTTTGTAACTTGGTTATACACTACTCAGTAGTCAAGCTTGTATATAGACAACATATGTATACTTTACTCACACAGTTCATATCCTACAAATTTCCTTTTCTTTATGCCTATGCGTGCATAAGTGGAAACCATACATTAACCAAATGATGTTCATTTCAATATGTCTATCGGCATAATGAATCCTAATACACATGCTTGAATGGTAATAACATAATCTACTCATTCCTTGATGATATTAGCTCCCTTATTCTAACTTCCTTTGAATTTAACACTAAATCAACTTAACATATACACGACATCTTAACATGTAACTCTCATGCATTTACAATATAGATTAAAGCTACATGTATACTAAAATGGTCAGATCTTATAAATTAAAGGTCTTGGTCAAGTCCTCTTTGAAAAGCCTTAAGTTTCTTATCTTTGAAATGGTCTTAACCTTCAATCATGTGTGCTAGTGTGTTTAATCACTTTAGTCTTGTATTTCACGTTAATATAAACCATATTATCATGTTCATAAAGTCAAAATGCTCACATGATGTGTTCGTGACAAAGTTCACCTTTGAAATCACAAACCTCATTTCAAAACCACAAGTATTGTGTCCATCATTGCTATACTTATTCATACTACATGCATGTGCCTACGTGTGCATGTTAAAACAGTTTACAAGCTTGCTATAATAGTGTACCATCAACTTAGCACAAACAGAAACATAATAGAACACATCAGTTCTGGTGCAGGACTGGCGCAGCTGCGCTGCACCCTAGTACAAATAGGGCGCAGCTACGCCATGCCTGAAAAAAAAATGAGTTCGGGTTATGGCACAGCTGCGCTGCACCCTAGTACAAATAGGGCGCAACTATGCCATGCCTGCATCAAAGACAGTAGCTTTGCTCTGATCGGCAGTTCAGCAACCCGTCAAGTAAAAATCCTTATAACATTGCTTCTAACATAACTCAACACACTTATAAGCATGTATAACACTAAGAAACATAACCTTAAGCCGAATCATGCCACATTACAAGGAATTTATAAAAATTAAAAGAATTTACTAAAAACCAATTCAAGAACATAAGTTTAGGATTTTATACCCCTTGGAGCTAAATGACTTAATTTCTTTCCTCTAAGCTTGCTTCAAAAATCTTCAGTAACTTAGTACTCTCAATATTAGACTTAGACAAACAACAAAACTGAATTTGGAGCTAGTATTTATAGAGGGGACTTGAACTAGATAATCACATTACACAAGATTGAAGTCCATGGAGTAATGGAAGGAAGCAAAGGATAATCAAGAGTGGTTTAACAACTCTCTACCAGCCACATAGCTAGCAAATGATCACCTAAGATTATCCATATGAAAGTTACGTAAATCAAATGTAGGCTACTGTTCATGTACTAATGAGACACTCTTTTTGGGACAAGGAGCAAGACTCAGCATTTTGCACAAAAAATGAAATGCTAGAATTGGTTTATACCACATATACACATAATATAGACTTTGGTTATCAAATAGGTGTACACAACTCATTTCATATAACATAGGTTATAATGATTTAAAGAGCATACAATGTATTTCTTAATTACAAGTATTCAAGTAGTGCACATACATATAATCCATGTACATTTTCTATTATCACCAAATACCATTGTGCATTACTTGCACCATTAATCTAGCAAATAAAATCATATCACATAAATTATTAATCTCTTACTCAATAATTATAAATCAACATATTATCAATTAATTAATTACTCATAATTGCAATTAATCAATATAAATAAACTCTTGCTACTATATTCAAATAAATTGAATATTTAATTATTAATAATCTTGTTAATTCCTTGATATTAAAAACTTAGGGTTAGTCCACTAATTTAAATCAACTATTAGTGACTCCCTTTAATCATTTCGTAAATTCACATAACCACATAAAGTTTAAATAAACTCACAAAACTAACTCATTTAAATTAAATCACATGTTTAATTAATAAGGAGTTTAAAATTTGTGGACGTTACAGCGGCCGCGCTTAAACAGAAAATCACATTTTTTGGCTCAAGGGATTCGCGCGGCCGCGGAGGAATTACACTAGAAAATTGCGCCCCCGTGCGGTCCATTTTCTGCTGCAGTGTCCTTTGGTAAAATGACCATAACTTTTGATCCGGAAAGAGTTATGGGGCTACCACCTATCAAATTGAAGCTATCGACGAGCTCTATAACTTACATTCTTTGATAATTGAGAAATGATGCACGGATGATGGCTGAAATTGAATTGGAAGGGACAGCTATGCAAATGGCTATCCAAAACAGTGACGTTCAACGTTCGTTGGTACAAAGGTCATAACTCTTGCATCCGAACTCCGATTGGAAGGATTCAAGATGTTCCAAAAAGCTTAGAAGAAGCTCTACAACATAGTCTAAATTCCAAGCCAAGAACGTAACATGAACATGAAAGTGCAAATGATATCCAGATTGTTTTTCCTTGCGTTTTCATACCAATAGTCGCTCACATCTTTTCCAAACATAAGATCTACAAAATGAGCTCAAAATGCATGAAAAGTAACTAAGAAACATGAGTTTAAGCAACTAATTCAAGTAACAGATACCGAATAAGTAGGTATAAAACCAACTTATCAAATACCCCCAAACTTAAACCGTTGCTTGTCCCCAAGCAACACAATACAGTGCAGTCTACATGCTATGTAAGCTACGCTACTATGACAATGAATCCCCAGATTTCCAGCAATATTAAGAATTCCAATAAGATATGCCTCAGAGAAATATCAAGATCCAAGAACAAAGCATCAAACTAAGCTAAAGGCATAATGACATATAATCATATAATCCTAACCTGCTATAAAGATGTGTGTGTTATGTGTTCACAGATAAGCTTGACAAAGGTGAAGATACCACATGCTAAATTGCTTAAGACAGAAAATTGAAGTTTAAATCAAGAACTGCATATACTAATGAGACATCAACTAGTCTAACACATCAATACAAACTAAGGTTCAAAAATGGGTTTATTCTGCTTTATTTTTACTCACGAGGGAAATTTTCGCACTTTCCCGCGGTGTTTATTGATTTTTTTATATTTTCCATGACTGTGCAATGTCTCACTTCATTAGGCTAACAGTGCTACCCCTTAGCGAGCTTTGAACCAACGACTCCTAGACCATTAAGACCTTAGGGCGCTAGGTGTAGAGACAATCCCCTCAGGCATACTTACTCAAGTAACAACGGCCCCGAAACAAGATTAGCCACGGTAATTATTCAGTTTTTTCTATTCTTATCTTTTTCTTTTTTTATTTATATAAAGCAAGCATACCCATGCGTTCCCAAAACTTGAGTTTCAGTGTCTTCATAGTCATTACTCACTTCCTACACAATTCTATCATTAAAAATAACATTTTCCTCTCAGCAGTCAAACATGCTAATCTTAACCAACAAGCAAATAGGAACATTATCGTGCTACCTGGTAACATCTAAACAACAAGCATGAATTATATCGTGTATAAAATTATAACTAAGCTCAAGATATCAACCAAATTCAAAAATCTATCAAATTTCTATTTCATCATTGGCCAAATTAGAATTCAACTAACTAAAAGCCTGGGATTATGCAATGTTATGCAACTAAACACATACTAAGTAAACAAGACAAAAGAAAATTAAAATTAAAATAAAAAAAATCATGTAGAATTTAACTACAAAGATACTAAAATACCCCTACTATGCAACTTAAACATGCAATCAAACTATATGCAACTGACTATATGCAACAACTACTCACTACAACCCAATACCCCCAAACTTAAAATAAACAATGCCCTCATTGTAATTAAAAGTGAAAGAATACTCCCCTAAGTGGCAATGTCATCTCCGTTCGCCTTCTCAAGATCCGATGGTATATCAGGCGGTGGATACGTTTGAGATATTCTATAGTTTGAAACTGAGTGTGTGCTTCTAGCTGTTTAAATGCTTGAGTCAGAAACTCTAAAAATTTAGCAATTTTTTTCTGTGACTGAGCTATGGCGCGGCCGCGCGGTGTTTGTCTTGTAATAGGGCACGACCGCGCGACCCTGTACTCTGGCAGCTTCAAATTTATGACTTATGTTTGATCTTGAATGCTTATAGCAATTGGATTGAACCTGAGAGGAGAAACAATTAAACTATTATTAAGACTTAAAACTATCAAACATCTACAAAATATTGAAAGTGTGAAGAATTAAACAAGGAGGGAGAAAGATTAGATGGGGTGCCTCCCATCGAGCATTCTGTTTATAGTCCATAAGCTGGACTCTTTTCTTGACACCGCTATCCAATTTCTCTACGATAAGCTAGGAACCCTCCATCCATTAGAATTGCAATGTACGTAGGTAGGTTCCCCATCTTGCGTGTCTATGAATTGAAACAACCTAGCATATTTCATGTACATGATGCCCCCAGTTCTATTGCATAGCTAGGTGCTTCGTCCGTTGTATTTTTGAATAGATTTTTGCATTGAGGCATGAAAGATTCAACGGGCTTTTCTTCTTCTATTATCTCTTCCTTTGCCCACAATGGTTTGTAAGAGGCCTCATAATCACAGAAATTCTTGCTTTGGATGTGACTACCAAGGTGATATGGGTGTTCAAATTTCACTGAATTTTTTAACTCTAACTAAGAAGGCACTTGGGGTATAATATAAGTTGGCTCATGTTCTTCTTTTTCCATACCCCCAGTTGTCTCCTTAATGTCCACTCCTTTCAGTTCATTCAGTGGCATGTACACTTTTGGCTCTCCATCAATTTCATCATCCATGTCATAGCACCAATTGTTTGGAGGGCGATTATTCAAGGCTTCAAACATTTAATCCATCTGATTCTGAAGATTTCAAATTGACCTCTCTTTCTCAATCATCTTATCCTCAGTTAATGCTATTAAATTTGAACCACAATTCCTCCGGTCTTGAATTATCTTTCTCAGTTTTGAAATCCATGTATTGAGGACCATTCATTGACGAATTAATGAGTTGTTCCATCTGTTTGTTAAGATTTTGGCTTGATAACTCCTGACTCATCATCATCTCTTCATGGTCTACTATTCTTTTTGACATGAATTCCTTCAACCTTGAATTTTCTTCTTGTTGCATTGGAGGTGGATATGAGAAATCTGATGGATATTTTGGACTTGAGATGCAGTATTGATCTTGATAGTTATAACCCCATTCATAATCTGGGTGATACCCCCAACCTTGTTGATAATCAGGATAAACATCGTTGTTGAAGTAATCACCCCCAAACTGCACTTGTCCAACCTTGATGTTGCACTAATAACTCGGATGCTCGCCAGCACAATATTCACATGTAACTACTATCTCTCAAGTGCATTGGGAAAGAATATCCAACCTCTCTGAAAGTGTTGCAAATTGTACTGACAATGTAGAAAATACATTGAGTCCCTCAGTGCTTGTGTCCCTTGGTTGAATCATATTTGCATAAGGCCATTGATAAGCAAAGTCACACATGGTACCAGAAAAGAGAGAAATATAAGAAGATAATTAAAACAAAAAAATGTTTAAATTAAGATCAATTTGATTGAAATTAATGTTGACAAA
Organism: Panax japonicus; assembly: GCA_020205505.1. Classification (NCBI taxonomy): domain Eukaryota; kingdom Viridiplantae; phylum Streptophyta; class Magnoliopsida; order Apiales; family Araliaceae; genus Panax; species Panax japonicus. The sequence continues at coordinate 52,413,988 of CM035110.1, forward strand.
AATTTATTAAGCTAACTCCCCGGCAACGGCGCCAAAAACTTGTTGGTCGTTTTACCGATCAATATATGTGTGCAAGTATACACGGTCAACAAGTAATAAAGAGTAAGTAAAGTATCGCTCCCACGAAGAATTAACTAATAAAGTTTACCTAGCACTAACCCATAACCATTTCAATCTTATTTAAACAAATGATACAATATAGTGATGAAAACTATGAAATTAAATAATACTAATTATCCCTAGAATGAGACTAGATAATGAAGACATGAGATTACAATTTCCCATAATGAATCATTCAAATCCACACACTTCATGTTAAGCCAAATTACTTGTACCAGATTGTTAGTCGAGAACACGAAAGTAAAGTACAACCATATCTCAATGTAACATACTCATATAACATATAATCCACAGTTGATAGAATACACATGAATACCCACATTACCTAAACCACTATATGTCTATGTGATTTATAAATAATTAGGGTTTAAGCCCAAATTCTTAATTGACTACGAGTGGTGCTTCAGTATATGTCTATCCTAAGCACAAATCATATATCCCATCACAATGTAGCACATACAATCAAAAGCTATCAAAATCAAATCTAAACCCATACTTTGTCTTTCAAGTTCATATGGGTTATTACAGTAATTGATGGCCAATCAATCAACTAAACAAATAAGCATGAATCTTAATAGACAATCCCATAGAAATCAATAAGACTAACAATGAAGTATGTCAAAATAAACTAAGTAATAGATTCCATTGTAATCTCAAAATAGAGTTTAGCTCATCATAGAATCAAAATCCATAATCCACAATAGATTACACGTTGAGAAATAAAGATAGAAGCAAATAGAAGTTAGGGAATTAGGAATGCAAATCTGATCTCTCTTGCTCCAATTCTGAATTTCATATGCTCTCCAATTGCTTCAATCTTCAACTTTAATATAATCTAGGGTTCTAATCTAATCTAACCAAGAAAGAGAAGAAAAGAGCATATGTAATATGTTATGATCCCCCAAGGGTGGAATCCCGCTTTTACATCATGAAAATAAATCTAATATATAAGCCCTAATTGAACCCCCCCTCTCAGTTACACTTTAATTGTACTGTTTAGTGAAAAGTCAGCTTTGGTCAACATCAGAAGTGGCGCGACTGTGTAAGAATTGGCCTGAAGTTGAGCGTGGTCGTGCTCAAGCATAAAATCACGTTTTTTGGCTCCAGGGATTCGCGCGGCCGCGCAGGAATTACACTAGAAAATTGCGCGCCGGCGCGGTCCATTTTCTGCTGCAGTGTCCTCTGGTAAAATGGCCATAACTTTTGATCCGGGAAGATTTACGGAGACTGCCACCTATCAAATCGAAGCTATCGACGAGATCTACAACTTACATTCTTTGATAGATTAGAAATAATGCACTGATGATGGATGAAATTGAATTGGAAGGGACAGCTATGCAAATGGCCATCCAAAACAGTGACGTTCAACGTTCGTTGGTACAAATGTCATAACTCTTGCATCCGAACTCCGATTGGAATGATTCAAGATATTCCGAAAAGCTTAGAAGATGTTCTACAATATAGTCCTAGTTCTAAGCCAAGAACATAACATGAACATGAAAGCCCAAATGATATCCGGATTGCTTTTCCTTGCGTTTTCATACCAATAGTCGCTCACATCGTTCTCAAACATAAGATCTAAAAAATGAACGCAAAATGCATGAAAAGTAATTAAGAAACATGAGTATAAGCAACTAATTCAAGTAACATATACCGGATAAGTAGGTATAAAACTAATTTATCAGTTGCTCATGGTCTTCACGGGTTTTGGAGTATATGAGGATGATATCAATAAAGACGACCAAAAAGTGATCCAAATATTCTTTGAATACTCGGTTCATCATATCCATGAAGGCAGCAGGAGTATTAGTCAATCCAAAAGACATGACTAGGAATTCATAATGTCCGTACCGAGTTCTGAAAGTAGTTTTTGGAATGTCATCAGTTTTAATCTTCAACTGATGATATCTGAAATGAAGATCAATCTTTGAAAAGAATTTGGCTTCTTGTAAATGGTCAAACAAGTCATCAATGCGAGGCAACGGGTACCTATTTTTGATGATGACATGATTCAACTCCCGATAATCAATATAAAGTCGCATACTTCTATCTTTCTTCTTCACGAATAGAACAGGAGCACCCCAAGGAGACACACTAGGACGAATAAAACCGATGTCTAACAATTTCTGTAGTTAGGTTTTTAACTCCTGAAGTTCAATAAGATCCATTCGATATGGGGCTTTGGAAATAGGTTTTGTACCGGTTTCAAGGTCGATACAAAATTTAATTTCACGCTCCGGGGGTAAGCCAGAAAGTTCTTCAGGGAATACGTCAGGAAATTTATTAACAATAGAAATATCATTCAAATCTGACGTATTTTTATTTAAATCCGTGACATGGGCTAAGAAAGCTTGACATCCGTTTTTCGACAAACAAATAGCTTTATGGCTTGATATGATAGTGATTGATTTTAGTGGTTTGGTTGCTTGAATTCTCATAATAGGTTGGTTAGGAATATGAAAACTAACAACCTTACGAAAATAATCGATTTTAGCATGATGAGTAGTTAACCAATCAATCCCTAAAATCACATGAAATGCAAGTATTTTCAAAGAAATAAGATTGACAGGTAACGTGCGATTATCGATTTGAATCAAACAAGATTTATAAACAATTGATGTAATGAAGGTTTCTCCCAACAGAGTTTCAACCGATAAGTTAAAGTCTAATTTCTCTAGAGTCAAATTTAAACGTTGAGCGCAAGTAGAAAAAAAAATAAAAGAATGGGTAGAACTGATATCAAATAAGGTATATACTTCGCTAGAGTTTATGATTTGCGTACCCGTAATCACCTCGTTCGGATTCCTCGCTTTTTGGGAGGTTACGACAAACGCTCTCCCTTGAACTACCAGTTTTGTCTTGTCTGGGATGGCCTTTGATGCCTCCATCCCAGCTGGAGTTGACTTTGGTGCACGACAAAATCGGGCTAGGTGACCTTCTCTTCCACAATTGTAACATGCTTTGGACTGCATCACGCAGTTTGGACAGATATTTCCCTCCCCTCTGTATTTGTAACATACGACTGGCGGTCGTTCTTCCTTAATAACAAGTGCTGGTGTTGACATCTTTTCATCGTTGTTGAATCTCCTCTTCTTGAAATGTCCACTCTTATTGTCATAGCCATGATTACCACCAAAGTGATTACCATTTCTGGCATGTTGATTCCCTCCGCGCTTCGATGACTGCTACCACTGGTATTATGGACTTGTCGGTTGCTCTCTTTTAGTTGGGTTGACTCATTATCGCGCTCCAATAACTGAGCCCTATTCACAACATCTAAATATAAACATAGTTTATTAGAAATCAGGTATTGACGTATCTCGGGTTTCAAACCTCTTAGAAACATCCGCATCATTCTCTCCTCATTATCAACCAAATGGGACGTAAACCGAGATAACTCGGCAAACTTAGCTTTGTACTACGCAACGATCATATTGTTTTGCTCAAGCTTAATGAACCCTACCTTCTTCATGTGACGAATACTTTCAGGAAAGTACTTGTCGTTGAACAGTTCTTGGAACTTCTCCCAAAACATCTTCAGTGCGGCAGGTTGAGTATGTGTTACAGATTCCCACCAGTAATCTGCCTCTGCCCGCAACATGAAGGTGGCAAAAGGAACCTTTTGCTCCTTCGAGCATCCCAAGACATCAAATATCTTGTTGATCAAATATCAAATATCATGTTGGGACGTGGATAAAGCAGATCAACAAGATATTTGATTTCTTGGGATGCTCCGAGGAGAAAAAGATTCCCTTTGCCACCTTCATGTTGCGAGCAGAGGCAGATTACTGGTGGGAATCTGTAAAGCGTACTCAACCTTCCGTACTGAAGATGTCTTGGGAGAAGTTCCAAGAACTGTTCAACGACAAGTACTTTCCTAAAAGTATTCGTCACATAAAGGAAGTAGAGTTCATCAAGCTTGAGCAAAACAATATGACCGTGGCGCAGTATGAAGCTAAGTTTGCCGAGTTGTCTCGGTTTGCATCCCACATGGTTAATAATGAGGAGAGAATGACGCGGATGTTTCTAAGAGGTTTGAAACCCGAGATACGTCAATACCTAATTTCTCACAAATTGTGTTTGTATTCAGATGTTGTGAATAGGACTTAGTTATTGGAGCACGATAATGAGTCAATACAACCAAGAGAGAGCAGCCGACAAGTCGATAATACCAGTGGTAGCAGTCATCGAAGCGGTGAAAACAAGCGTGGAGGGAATCAACATGCCAGAAATGGTAATCAATTTGGTGGTAATCATGGCCATGACAATAAGAGTGGACATTTCAAGAAGAGGAGATTCAACAATGATGGAAAGACATCAGCACCAACACCAGCACCTGTTGTTAAGGAAGGAGAACGACCGCCGATCGTATGTTACAAATACGGAGCAGAGGGACATATCAGTCCAAACTGCGTGATGCGGTCAAAAGCGTGTTACAATTGTGGAAAAGAAGGTCACCTAGCCCAATTTTTTTGTGCACCAAAGTCAAGTCCAGCTGGGATGGAGGCATCAAAGGGTGTCCCAAACAAGACAAAATTGGTAGTTCAAGGGAGAGCGTTTGTTATAACCTCCCAAAAAGTGAGGAATCCGAACGAGGTGATCACGGGTAAGCTAATCATAAACACTAGCAAAGTTTATACTTTATTTGATACTGGTTATACACATTCTTTCATTTCTCTTACTTGCGCTCAACGTTTAAATTTGACTCTAGAGAAATTAGACTTTGACTTATCTGTTGAAACTCCGTTGGAAGAAACCTTCATTACATCCACTATTTATAAGTCTTGTTTGATTCAAATGGGTAACCGCACGTTACCTGTCGATCTTATTTCTTTGAAAATACTTGCATTTCATGTGATTTTAAGGATTGATTGGTTAACTACTCATCATGCTAAAATCGATTATTTTCGTAAGGTTGTTAGCTTTCATATTCCTAACCAACCTATTATGCGAATTTAAGAAACCAAACCACTAAAATCAATCACTATCATATCAAGCCATAAAGCTATTCGTTTATTAAAAAATGGATGTCAAGCTTTCTTAGTCCATGTCATCGATTTAAATAAAAATACGTCAGATTTGAATGATATTTCTATTGTTAAATAAATTTCCTGACGTATTCCCTGAAGAACTTCCTGGCCTACTCCTAGAGCGTGAAATTAAATTTTATACCGACCTTGAATCCGGTACAAACCCCATTTCCAAAGCCTCATATCGAATGGCTCCTATTGAACTTCAGGAGTTAAAAACCCAACTACAGGAATTGTTAGACATCAGTTTCATTCATCCTAGTACATCTCTTTGGGGTGCTCCTGTTCTATTCGTGAAGAAGAAAGATGGAAGTATGCGACTTTGTATTGATTATCGAGAGTTAAATCATGTCACCATCAAAAATAGGTACCCGTTGCCTCGCATTGATGACATGTTTGACCAGTTGCAAGGAGCCAAATTCTTTTCAAAGATTGATCTTCATTCCGGATGTCATCAATTGAAGATTAAAACTGATAACATTCCCAAGACTGCTTTCAGAACTCGGTACGGGCATTATGAATTCCTAGTCATGTCTTTTGGATTAACTAATGCTCCTGCTGCCTTCATGGATATGATGAACCGAGTATTCAAGGAATATTTTGATCACTATGTGGTCGTATTTATTGATGACATCCTCATATACTCCAAAACCCGTGAAGACCATGAGAAACATTTGAGGCCAATACTCCAAAAGCTTCGTGAAAACAAGCTTTATGCCAAGTTAAAGAAATGTGAGTTCTGGCTTGAGAAAGTTGCATTCCTTGGGCACGTGATATCAAATCATGGAATATCTGTTGACCCAGCGAAGATTGAAGCATTTCAAAGCTGGGAGCAACCAAAGTCAGTGACCGAAGTATGTAGCTTTCTCGGCTTAGCTGGTTATTATCGGAGATTCGTAGAAGAATTTTCCTGAATCGCTACTCCATTAACTCAGCTGAATTGAAAAGATACAAATTTCGGTTGGAGCGAGGAATGTGAGAAGAGTTTTTAAGAACTCAAGAGAAGAATCATTTCAGCACCTATTTTGACAATACCATCTGGTTCAGAGGGATTTGTCATCTACAGTGATGCTTCAGGTAAAGGGTTAAGATGTGTTCTCATGCAATATGGGAAAGTCATAGCCTATGCCTCACGACAACTCAAAGAATATGAGAGGAATTATCCTACTCATGATCTAGAGTTGGCAGCAGTCGTTTTTGCGCTTAAGATTTGGAGACATTACCTGTATGGAGAGAAGGTGGAGATTTATACGGATCATAAAAGCCTCAAATATTTATTCTCTCAAAAGGAACTCAACATGCGACAATGATGATGGCTTGATCTGTTGAAAGATTATGCTCATACCATCCAATACCATCCTAGAAAAGCGAGTATGGTAGCTGACGCATTGAATAAAAGATCATATGCGGGTACGAGTGTAATATTGTCAACGCAAAGGCCTATTTTGTATGACTTGCGAAGGATGAAGATAGAGTTAGAGACTCCAGGGACCCATATGATGATGGCGAATATACGAGTAGAACCGACTTTAATTGATAAAGTTTAAGCTGCTCAAGCTATAGACATGGAGCTAATACATATGAGGAAGAAGGTACAAGAAGGTGTTATTCCGGAAGCAAGAATCGATGAATAAGGAATACTTCGAGTCAACTCCAGACTTTGTGTTCCTAACGATTCTGACTTGAAGTATAAAATCATGATGGAGGCGCACAACACACCGTTTGCAATCCATCCTGGGAGTACCAAAATGTATCATGATCTTTGACATACATTTTGGTGGAGAAATATGAAGAGAGAGATAGCAGGGTTTATCTCAAGGTGTCTAACTTGTCAATGAGTCAAGACAGAGCATCAAGTGCCAAAAGGTCCATTGCAACCACTTGAAATTCTAGAATGGAAGTGGGAACACATTACCATGGATTTCGTTACTGGTCTTCCCAAGGTTTCTCAAGGAATAGATGCGATTTGGGTCATTGTTGATAGATTGACCAAGTATGCTCATTTCTTACCGATACGAGAAACTTTTACACTTGAACATCTTGTTAGTATGTACATAAATGAGATTTTAAGATTGCATGGTATGCTAGTATCCATAGTTTCTGATCGAGACCCAAGATTCACTTCAAGATTTTGGGTTAGTTTGTAAAAAGCTATGGGCACAGATTTACAATTTAGTTCGACATATCATCCTCAAACGGATGGGCAGTTAGAAAGGACTATTCAAACTCTTGAAAATTTATTAAGACTCTATATCCTTAACTTCAAGGGAAGTTGGGACAAGTTCTTACCATTGGTGAAGTTTTCCTATAATAATAAATATCAAGCAAGTATTGGCATGGCTCCATTTGAGGCGTTGTATTGAAGAAAGTGTCGTTCTCCAATATGCTGGGATGAAGTGGGCGAAGCAACGTTGTTGGGACCGAATTTGGTACGTATGACTATGGAAAGGATTCAAACGATCCGACAACGTATAAAAACCTCACAAGATCGACAAAAGAGTTATGTTGATCTTCATCGAAAGAACGTTGAATTCAATATTGGAGATCATGTGTTGTTACGTGTTGCTCCATGGAAAGGAGTTACGAGATTTGGAAAGAGAGAAAAGCTCAATCCTCGATTCATTGGCCCATTTTTAATCCTCGATCGAGTAGAAACTGTGGCCTATAGACTCGCCTTACCGCCAAGTATGTCTTGTGTTCATAACGTTTTTCACATATCTATGTTACATAAATATGTGAAAAACCCGAACCACATTATTGAATTAGAACCAGACGAGATAGAAGAAGATTTAACATATGAAGAGTTACTTGTTTAAATCTTGGATAAGAAGGATCATATTCTACGCTCCAAGGTTATACCTCAAGTCAAAGTTTTGTGGAGAAACCACGATGTGGAAGAAATGAACTAGGAGTTAGAATCTTAGATGAAGTCAAGGTATCCTCTCCTATTCGATATACCAGGTACGTACCCTAATTTTGAGGATGAAATTTCAAAAGAAGGGGAGGTTGTAAGACCCCAACTTTTATGAATAAAGAATAATTTTCTCGAAATATATTTTTGAATATTATGGTGTGGATTTGATATAATGTTATAGTTGTGGGTAATATTTATAAATTTTACAAAGTAAGCAAGTTGTTATAAAATATTCGATTGGTTAGGAAAAATTCTTTTTATCAGGGAATATTCGTACGATGGCACAATCATTGGTGGACCCCACAACTGAAGTATTGTCGTAGTTAGAAAATGACAGAATTATCTTTTTATAAAAATAACAGCGAAAGTGTTACCGTTAAAACTGTTGAACTACCCGGTAGTAAAAGTACAGTAATACGCGTGGTTGCATAGTAGCACATGGTATTGATTATTGATGTTTACGTGAGAAGTCACTCAATTATACTTAATTATTTCTACAGGAATTGCTGCATCATATCTCTCATATTATTGATTCAATTATTGTCACAGTATCATGTGCATAATATATATTATTAAATCAATAATTAAGATGATAAAGTTATTCATATTATTATTTGCAATATTGACAATGTCTAGAAGTTCTGTCAAGGAGAGGTTTGGTCACCTAATTGCGCGCCAATAAGGAGAAATCCTTATCGGAAAGCCCCCTCTTTCCTTGAAATGACATGGTTGTTAAATATTATGAATTATAATATTAATGATGAATAAGTTCGTGTTGATTCAAGATGAAATGGATAGTTCCATTGTGTTGGAATTATTGGTGTTAGTGAAAATCGACATTTATTTTGATAGTAATTGATGTCTGGAGGTTTGTTGACCAATCGGGTAATTAACCTATAAATGAGTAATTAATTGATATTAATTCACATGATTATAACTATTTGTTCGCATTTGTGTACTATTGATTCACATTCTTGTACTATTAGAGGAGGTGGTGCAAGATTGATAATACTTGCACGACTAAGTTAAAAATGGTGGTACAGATGGAGATACTATACAGTAATTCATATTTTCACATGATTATAACTATTGATTTACATGATTTAACTATTGATTCACATTATTTACTATTAGGAGAGGTGGTGCAAGTTTGATAATACTTGTAGGACTAAATTAAAAAATAAAGAAAAAGAGAAAGGTATTATATTGCAATATTTCGAGTCCCAAAACGTGCAATTATTGAAACTATATTTTTCTATAAATAGAAGCTCATTCTTCCTTCATTTCTCACCAATTCACTAAAGCTATAGAGCAATTATTATAGAGAGAAATTATAGAGAGAAAGAAGAAGAGAAGTCTACTACCTCACTATTCCAGTATCCCATTTTCTTCTAAGGTAAGGGGTATTATTCTTTTGTATTCATGAAGAGAGTTATTTTCTTTCAATACTTGTAAGGGTTGTTATTCCATTCTTTATTATTATGTTGGAAAAACCTGTCTATGCGAAGTACCGCATACATGGTGAAATTCTTCTGTTATTCCATTCTTTATTATTATGTTGGAATAACCTGTCTGTGCGATCTATCGCATGCCTGGTGAATTCTGTTGTTATTCCATTCTTTATTATTCTATTGGAATATCCTGTCTATGCGGATTACGCATGACCTGGTTCCATTCTTTATTATTCTGCTGGAATATCATGTCTGTGCGGATTACGCATGACTTAGTTCCATTCTTTATTATTTTGTTGGGAATAACCTGTCTGTGTGGTCTATCGCATGCATGGTGAATTCTTCTATTATTCCATTCTTTATTATTCTGTTGGAATAACCTGTCTTTGTGAATTACCGCATACATGGTGAATGATCCTTTGTATTCATTCCTTATTAAATTGTGGAAATGATTTATCTACGTGGATTACCGCATGGCGGGCGAAAATCCATTTGCAGTGTTTTATATATAATATTATACTTAGTTGGTTAAAGTTTTGGCTTCTATACTCCATGAAATTAGTAGAATATCCTGGATATTTGCGCTTCATCCAGTATCTTTTCATGGAAATATTCTTCTGAGCATTCTTGAATTTTACTCCACAAAGCAGTATCATGTTGACAATTTGGACGCTATTGATTTATGGATAAATTAAATTATAAATCTTTAAAATTTATCCTTGAACTTGTTTTATTGAATTATTATGTTATTGTCATCATCCTCATGCTTATATTGTGATTAAAGTCATCTTCGGCTTACGTGCATAGATGGACTTGGTATGATTATGACCAGGGATTATTTGGTATAATCATGACCGTAATGTGACGAATGATGTAGTGAAAGTCCTCATTGGCCTGTAGTTCATTAGTGGACAGTTGTTGGTATAATTATGACCAGGGATTATTCAGTATAATCATGACCATTGATTATTACATGAATATCATTAGTCGTGGTGCAGGGATAATGTGGTTTATTTATTAAGCCGAGTCTCAGCAATAAAGTTGATGAAAATCTTTTTAAATAATAGAAGATAGTAGATTTTATGCTCTACTTTACTCTTCTAATGGATTACTTATTCCACAGAAGTTGTTGATCTAAAACTTGTTGTCTATTATATTTTATCAGTTGTTATACTGTTGAAGGCTAAGGATAATTTATTCTGCATTATCTTAGTCATAATATTTCTTACTGGGCTAGTTGAGCTCACCCTTTCTTTCACTGTTCTCTTTAGGAAATGAGAATATAGTTGGGATGAGTCAGGGAACAGAGTGACGGTCCAGATGATAGCATTAGTAGTCCTCACTATTCTGTTAAATAGTGTGACAATAAATGTAATAAGGACTCCATTGAGTGTGGATATTGTCTAGATGACAATATTCTTATAAAAACTCTCAGTTTATATTTTGTCGTATTTTACACGACAGTTGTATTATTAAGTTATATTTGAATTTTGTACCATGTATTTGGCGACTCAAGATGGGTGATGTATACCTGTTTTGGGGGCGTCACATATATCATCTACTTGTTAAACGTTCTTTCAAAGATCTTTGCTTGTTTCATTTCAATGTACTTTTGCTGCATCTCATTCAAGTTAGACATGTTAATAGTCATAACCTTCTTCTGTATAGGGTCCCTATCAAGTTCAAGTTTCTCCATCTTCAAATGTAGATTTTCATTCATTTTTTTGTTATCTTGGAAGATGACATTCATCTTCTGATCATGAAACTTTTGCAATAAATCTTGTGAATTTTTCGAAATGAATACTGGTTTTTGACTCCACACTATCTTTCAACTTCATTTTTTGTTCTTCTGTCGCTCTTTTCCGGCCTTTTTACCAATTGGCTTTTCCACTTCTACATGACTAGAGGCACTCACATCGTCTCCTAAATAGATCAAATCTTATGCAAGTAGGCTTCCGACTCAAATTGGGGTGCACCACTTCTGTAATCCACTTTGGAGAATTCTTGAGCACTTGATAATAGTGTAAAAACTTGAAGACACCTCTTTCCTTCTCCTTAGTAGACCATGTTTTAATGGCGTGATTAAGCTATAAAAATATTTTGTAATATGTCAAAATAATAAATCTGAAACTATCACTTATATATTAAAGTGATTATCATAATAAAGGCACTTTTACCTTGTCTTGGTCAGTCATTCCACTCAGATTTGCATACTCAATACTCTGAACAATCCCAAAAAACTTCAAGCATTTAGTCCTGATAATTCTGAATCGGTTGATTATTAATTTCTTTGGTCAATATGGATAGCTGTTTGCATTCGACAAGTACTCTCTCCATTCTCTAGTCCAATACTGTTATTTTGTTTGGTCAGTTCCAATCACCACATCCTCACTAGTATACTCCCTTGCTGCGATTAGAATGAGGTCTTCCGCTACATTATAATTTTTTGCCTTTCTTACCTTTGGCTTATCCATGCTTGCATTATCAATTTGAGAATCCATATTGATGTACCTTCTAAGCAAAGAGAACAAAATTAACAATATGCAAGTTTAAAATTAAAAATCCCTTCATTGGTTATATCAACAAAGGTTCTTGTACATACAGTAATTAAAATATAAACCTCGAACCTTTCTTTATAATTTCAAATCTGGACTCCCTAATTCTCAATAGCAAATCAACAATTAAATGATGCAACACATTTAATTTTTCAATATATCACAATACCTATCACAATATTAATATATCAAGGTTTAATTCATCCCAATCATGACGACTTTCGAGTGCAACAGTACAACTCCAAGCTTCTAGTTACTTCACGGTAGAAATTGCATATTCAACAATATATTCAAGAAAAATTAAGTAAAAATGCTCAATTCCAGTGAGTCCTAATTGTTACTACTTGTTCTAAAGTCTATGGTTGCACCATTTATCAGCTAGAGTCAGATATCAATATCAATGTTGAAGTAGATGACAAATATCCTCTCTCTCATTGGAACAATTGTATCATTTATTAAAGTTTTTTGTAGGTTATTAAAACAACCTGGGTCAAATCCCGAGTCCGAAAAAAATCTTGGGTCAAATCTCAAGTCAGAATCAAATCAAACTCATCCAAATAAGACCTTAAACCACTGTCCCAATAGTATCTTCTTGAGTCATCTTATTCCACCACAAGCTCACCCAAAATGTCATGACTAAATGTACTAATAGGTAGTAACTTAATTATTTATATACAGATAAATTTGTTCCATATCTTTCGATGTGGGACTTGGGTGTTACAAACTCCCCCACTTTAATTTCTGACTTCAACGTTAGAACCGATCACACACACGGTCCACATGTACCTTTCTAGCCAATGGATAATACTACCAGCATTCGTGTCCCCACCTCCGACAACCCGATCGGATAACCCGACCTAAGCTTTCAAGAGTCGGCTATGATATAATATGAAACAACCCGGGTCAAATCCTGAGTCCGAAACAAATCTCTCGTCAAATCTTAAGTCCGAATCGAATCAAACCCATCCAAATATGGCCTTAAACCACCGGCCCAATAGTATCTTCTTGGGTCATCTTAGCCAACTACAAGCTCACCCAAAATATCATGACTGAAGATATTATTAGTAGTAACTTAATTACTTCTTTGCAGACAAATTTTTCTCATATCTTTCTTGTGGGATTGGGGTGTTACAGTTATAATAAAAATAAAACTAGCAACTACAAAACTCTTTAATCACGTTTCCTAGAATGCATATGTTAATATTTTTCTTTATGAGAATTTCTTTTTCTTAATGTATTCCACTACTACTACTACTATCAAATATGATGTTAACTAAACCAAAACAACAAAGTGTCATAGTATAAAAGAAACACAATATGACAAATAACAAATAAATTTCAAATCTTCGATAAAGATATTCAGTAAACTGCAATACATATACGCTTTCTTAAATCAAAATAGCCACAAAATCAGATACCTATCGATAGATAAGATGTCGAGATCAAACAAATAATGAAACTTACAAAGTTTGAAATACCGAAACAAAAAAGGTCAAAATCAAACAAAAAAAGAAGGTCAAAATTGAAACCCTAGTTTTTGTTTTTCTGCAAAATACCTTCGAATTAAATGATTCGAGATGCCCCAAATGAGATTTTGGAGAATAAGACAGTCGGTGAAGAGGACAATCGGTGAAAAATACGTCAAAATAATTTTGGTGAAGAAAATCGTAGGCTGAAGAAGCTCTGGAGAAGACGAGATTCATGATGTTGCAAATGACGCTGAATTCCTTTACCCTTGTCTAAAGTTAACTTGTCCACTTAAAAGAGGATGCAAAATTTCATTTTGCATACATAGAGAACAATCTTTTGACCCTCTCACCTTAAAGAAGTAAAATCCTATATAGCGATTAAAATAGAGAGTTAAGTAAGGATAATGAAATCGTTGGATACTGATTTGTTGATGAATTCTTCAAAACTGGGGAAATAGAGTTGATGTGCCAAGAAATTGGTATATCTTAGCCTGTCAATTTATAATTTGAAAAGCATATATTTTTATAATTGTTGTGTTTTTAGTGTTTTTCAGGTGTGGAATTTAATGGAGAAATTGAACTTTTGAACGGAGTAATTTAGAGCTTAGAAGCAATTATCTCTAATTAGGTGCCAGGCCCAGGAACTTATTGAAGGAAGTTTAGAAGCCCAACTCTTTAATTGAAGCCCAAAAGAAAGAAGAAGAAAAAAATCTGTTATTTTTTTTTCCAAGTGAAAGCCGCAACAAACAAAAGAAAGGGAGGAAATCAAAACAAAACAAAAAGAAAGAAAAGAAAAGAAAAGAAAAGAAAAGCCGATATATTAGATGGGAGGAGATCATATCCGTATTTTGGGGAGAGCAACATTCTTTAAAATTTTCTCTTTTATGATGGAGGATATGGTGGATAAAGAAAAAAAAGATTTTATCCTACCTAATTACCGATTTTGAATTAAGAAAAGAAAAGAGAGGCATCTCCATTTTGGAGGGGACTCTCATTGAAAAATGATCCAGGGGAAAAGTTAACTTGGAGCTCCTGGGCAAGGGGAGGTTCTATGGTGGCTTTGAGGGTTCAGATCATTTCGTGGTGGGTTATGGACTCAATTTTCGATAGCATTACACAAACTTACTTTATTGGTAATTTATTTTATTTTAGAAATTAATGAACACAATTCTTTTATTCAACTTATTCTTTGTTTTTGAATGATAAGGATAACATTGTTTATTAATTAGAATAGAATACTTTTATAGATTGAAATTTAGAATTTATTTTATTGTCTTCTTCAATTAATTAGTACATTGAAATAAGTTTTCTGTTTATTTAAACTTGTATTATTTTATTATGTTTTGTGTTCTAATTTCAAGCATGCTAGGCTAAATTATTTTCTAGAGTTGAGGATGAATATAACTGATTGATTCCATTGCACGTATTCATGACAATTGTTTCTATCAAATTTAGTTCTTCAACGTAAAAAAATATTTCTTTCTATTGGATGCCTGCTTTTATTATAAAAAAAATAAGGTTGGATTCTCATTATTATTTATTGGATTCAGTTTATGATTTGCTCAAAGAGGATATAAACTGTGTTTTGATGGAAATAATGAGTGTTTTGATTTTATACTTATGTTTGGCTATAAAAGAATTAACAATATGATTTTAATAAATTAATTGGACTTAATTGATTTTATTTTCCACATCTAATAAAGTCGAGAGACCAAATTAGTGCGAGATAAAAAGTTGAGTATCAGACATGAATATTAGGAAAATGATATCAAATATATGATTCCGCCACCTTAGTATTTTATTATTAATTATTTTATTCGCGTATTTTTAGTTGATAAAAATTTCCTCAAAATTTCTAAGCTAGATTAGGAATTAATTAGAATTAGTGAATGAGAAAAACATATTTCATTCGTCAAGTCCTTAGGGTTCGACCTCGCACTTGTATGATATACTAATATTCGATTCGTGCACTTGCGAGTAAATAAAACGTTCATACCAAGAGTTTATTGAGAAAACTATTGTGAATACTCTTATAATTGTGAGGGACAAAATTGTCATGACTTATTTTGAAAGATTATTTTAGAGAATATAAAATATTTAATTTTTCTATTCTTTTCCATACCTCCAAATCCTTCCATTTTTTGGGAGAAAGTTTTGAGCCGAAAATAAAATTAATTTTACCTCCAAATCTATTTCATTTCTAAAAAAACTCACAAATATGAGATTTAGAAGGATTTTAATTATTTCCCCCTACCTTCCCTTTCTCTCAAAATAAAACTTACAAACATGGTGTTAACGATGTATTTGATATAGTAGATTAACTTTATAATGTTACCCAGTTTCATGTATTAATATATATATATATATATATATATATATATATATATATATGTTACAATCATATTTTGACGGAAAACTTTCACAATATATAACAAGATTATTTTTTCAAGGGGGCTAATATTTTCAACGTTGGATTTTTCAATCCACCACAATTACAGCAATAGATAATTGTACATTATGCATTAATAATTGTACATTTGCATTATTCTATTCTATTCGTTTCAAAATTAAAGATATACTTTTTTTTCTTATTTCTAGTTTTTACTTTAGTGTGACATGAAATTTATCAAATGCCACTAATTATATTATAGGTAGATTGAATATCATCATCTGACCACTAATATATTTCTAGCAGATATTTAAAATTATTTTTTTTTGTTGTCAGTTGTGTGTGAATAGTTACTATTAGTAACTTTTTAAAAAATATCTAATATAGTGGACCACTCTTATTGTTATTATTAATATTATATACAAATATTTCATAATTATAATTCGAAAAAAAAATAATTCCCAACGGGACATCTCCCAACGGTAAACATTAGAATGCAAATATCACTGTATAAGCTCTCATTTTAGGACCAGAGTAATATCAGTTTAAATTCTGCATCTTTCAAAACATTGCATTTCATACCACAAGCTAACTATAAAAATAACTGAATAATTAATCTAAGTACCTTAATATACTACTTGCATTGTATATACAATCCTACACTTACAATGAAACATATTTTTTGCACTTTTGGTCTTGAATTTCCTCTTTTGCTACAATATATTTCAAGGTGCAATCCATTCTCACTCCAACAGTCTTCTTAATAATCTTTATCACCTCCACTTTTCCCCTAATGCTAGTCTGGCTACTCACCGGCAATGATCCGGTCAACAAATCGCCCAAAAATCTTGGAACCCTAACAATATCCTCGATTTCGAGCATAAAATCAATGGTAGCCTTCATTTGAAACGTACGCCTTGCCTCGGCAATCCCCTGAGGAGTTCTAACCTCGCCAATAAGCACACTTTCGTAATAAACACTAGTTGTAGCATTTTTGAATTTGAAAGATGCCACATTGGGATTTTTAATCGAGAGATCGGCTATAATTGTTAAATTGACTGTTGACAAGGGATTTAGGGGGTTAATACCCTCTAGTCCCTTGATTGTCACATAATTTTACTTTAATTCGGGATCTTTTACCTTAAAAATGGTTAACATGAGCACCAATGTGACCACCCCTAGAATCACGAATACTGCCGTGGTGCAGGCACAACAATTGAGGCATTTTCGATTGCGCGGTTTCTTGTATGACTCGATTGGGGCGGTGGTGGTGTTGTTGATGGCGATTCGATGGGCCTCCGGGGCTAGGGGTTTTACTTGCTCCTTTTCTGTCATGACTAAAAAAGGTTGAGGTAGTGAGTTTGAGTGGAAGCACGTATGAATTGGAATGTTATGTTAATGTTTGGACCTTATAAAAAGGGATTGTAGGGTGTCATTTTTTGACGCATAAGGTTTAAATATTTGATTATTAGGACTATGGTAAACGACTTTTGTAGGCTTTGCCAAGACTCGAGAGTGTATTGAGACAATAGAAAATTAAACAAGACTCCCAAGAATGTTGACAGAGTGACATGGTATATGTATGAGTGTATTGAGACTATTACCTCTGTCTGCAAGTATTATAATTCATCATATTATAATTTCAAAATTATTAATCTTAGGATTATAATTTGGGAATTATAATTATAATTTCAAGATTATTAAGTCATTTTATAATTACTAGACTAATAGTCCCAAATTTAAATTTGAAAACAAATAAGACACTCGAGATTAATAGTCATATCCCAAGTATAATTTTTGCAAACAAACATAGCCTTAATCCACAAGAGATGGATGTAATGGGTCAAGACCCTTTGGTTGGTATATGTATTTGCTTCCTTGTGAAATTAAAGATATATATTTTAATTTTTTAAAAATTAATTGAGGAATCTTATTAAACTTCAAAATTTTAGTACAAATGATTTTGGTTGTTATAAACTAATTAAATATTATTACTAATCACCATATTTGTTATTATAAGAATTTAGCTGAATTTATATCAATTTTAAGTTTAAATATTTAACATATTAACATAAAAGATTATACTATATATGTGTAGGTAGAGTGATATAACGGTAATTGATTAAAGCCTCTGTCTGAATGTTTATTTAAATTATGTTGATGAAGTGGAGGGATTGCCCAAAAAGAATGGAAAATGTGGAAAAGGCCGATGGATTTGTTGTATATACATGTTTCCATCAACTACACATGACCATTTATTTTCTCTAATTCTGGTCTTCTTTAGCCGCCTCTAATATAATTGATTATACAGAAGCATACCAAACTAGCTGGTGGAAGTGTGTGCGAGTTCTAGAAGGGATGTAGTTTGCTGGAGATATAAATTAATTGGTACTAATTGTTGATTTGATTATGATGTTTATATTATCAGAATAAAAGTGGTGTTTTCAGAGCAAAAAATAATATTGTTAAAGTAATTATACATTTAATATTATTTTTGTAATTATTCTAACGAGACTCGATATTTTAACAGATATACTTGTTATTCTGGCAACAACCTTTTTCATGGTGCATTTTCTGTATTTAATTTGCATAATAATCAACTTCAAAATGGTGGTTAGCACTACTATGTACACAAATAAGAAGAGATGGTGAGAAATTTTTTATTTACAAACATTCGTCTTCTTTAAAGAAAACATAGTTTGCATTCCTATATATTAGTATATAACTATTTAATTTGGTGGTAGTATGTAGTTTATATCTGCAAAATGTGGTGGGGTTTCTGCAAAACTCATTGTTGATCATGCATCTTGTAGAACGACCGAGATCGGTGAAACAATTAAAAAGATTTATGTGCAATTTTCAAGTTTGTGGTTTCGAGCAGTTCAGATTGATTCAATCTCGTTGCTTCCCTCAGTGGGGGGAGAACATGAGATCGGCCGTAAACTCGGAGGTCACTCCCACTCGAAACAGCAAAGACGTCACGGACCGTGGGCGTAAGCCTGTTTTCGGAAACCTTGTTTGGGGTTGGGAGATATAGGGATTGATTCTGCATTGATAGAATGATTATTAAAATATTTGGTACTACTATACAGTATTTGTTCATTTATAATCATTTATGGCTATGGAAGCTAGCTAGCAGCGGCAGAGGCAATGGTGAAAGCCAAGGGACTCTCACGGGCAAGTTGGTGTAGTACGCAGCTGATCAGATTATGGAGCAATTGTTCCAAGAGAATGCAAAGCCAATTGACATATACTATGGAATTAAGAATTATAAAAGTATAGCTATATTTGGTATCGACATTAATAAACAAGCATACAACAACATTAATTTATACCAAGAGCATACATAAGTTCAAAAGACAATAATAATAATAAAATTAAAAAACAAAGGTAATACCTGATCTGCAACAGAAGTGAAGTAGATACAGCCAAATATGTAGCACCAAAGCAAGAGTCACGACAGCCTAATTAATAACAGTTAAAGAATTGGGAAAAAATAAAAATAAAAATAAAAATAAAATAAAATTAGAAGAAGTTAAACAAAGATGAATTTTAACAAACACTTTCAAGTTAAAGTTTAAATTAAAATCAAAAGGCTGTGAAAAAGTAAAGATACAATGAAATTGACAAATAGAGCTTATGAAATAAATGATTTGTTTATTTTTAAATGTTATTAAAATAAAACTTTATATGCATCAAAACATCATTAAAAAAAATAATATTTTCTTTGTTTCAAAATTGCACTCTTTACAAAAATTATCTTAAATAAATTTAAAGATTTTTAAAAAAAATGTATAAATACATTAGTTATGCTATGATGGTGTTTGATTAACAAAAATAAAAATAATAATATTTTTAAGTATTTAGTAGGTTAAAATTTTGAAAAAAAAATATAAACATACTCTCGTAGATGTGGATTGTGTTAGAAATCTAATTATGAAATAGAAGGTTACTTCATTAAGGGGGAGATTGATTACAACCCTCATTAGATTCCAAATGTACATAATTTTATGATGAAACACTTAAATTATATTTGTATGCATAAATTTTGTGCATTTCTTATTAACTGAGATATTAAAGGAGTCACTGACATCACTGTACTCGACTTTCTGGTTCTTGGAGGTAGCTATAAGGGTGTAAATGAGTTCAATCGAAGCAAACAGAGAGTTGTTCGAATTCGACTCGAAACGTTAAATTTATTCTCGATTCAAATTGTACAATTTAAAATTTTTACTCAGATTCGACTTGACTCGAATATTTATTACTCGAATTCGATCCGACTATGATCGAATTATATTCAAACTACTTGCGAGCTTTAAATTCAAGTTCGAATTCGAGTTTCCACATAATAACTAGCTTTATAATAAATACGATTATAAGTTGAATTTGTTATTTTACTTAGAAATGAGAAAATATATTTACTATTACACTTTACAGATATAAAATCGCAATTAAAATTAAAAACAACACAAAATAATAATAATAATTAATTATCCTAATTTGATTTAATTTTGCATATACTATAAGAGAATATATCGAGTATCTAATTGAATCTGTATCAATCGAATATGTATCGAATCACAATCGAAAATTCGAGTAGTTTGAATCTTGAACGAGTTAAGTATAATCTTGTTCAGATTCTACTCATATTTTTATTCTAATTATGTTTTATGCTCAGATTTGGATCATATTATTAACGAATCCGAGTCTCACTTCCATTTTTTCGAGTTGAGCCCGAATCGATCTCTAACTATTTAGCTCGTTTACAATCGTAGGTAGCTAGAGTTGTGTGTGTTTATACTTCACATGTACGAACATACACAAACACACACATTACACACAAACAAACAAACACACACATACAGGCCAGCTGCTGATTACATAATATGGATCAAATTAATTAACCACCATTAAATACATATTCTTTTTTTCGTACATGCTTTCTAAGGATAGAAAGAGAGAGATCACTCGTTTAATTTGTTGTTTTTCTACATTTGAGTTGTATAATGACGTACAGTTTTGAAACTAGTTAATACAAAGTGTACTGTGGATCGATCTAAAGAGCAAGCATAGCAAGCCCCAATCCTTCCTTCCTATAATTTTTTTTCTTATTTTCTCCACCTGTAACGAAATTGTACGATCCATCCCACATCAATTCATCACCAATGCAGTGCACATCTGTGTAGACTGGCCCAATAAGCATATTGGATCACCTCCTTACCTAAAAGGTTAACCTATTAGGTTGAGGTTCCTCCATACTTATTAACCTATCTACACTCTTGAATTTATCCGATATGGGATTCATGTGAAATACATCAATAATCTCCACCTTTCACTTGAATACCCATCACAAGTATCATACTAGATTAGTCACCACCGAGCACACCTTCTTTGATTCCTTCAAGAGCACCCTTACTCGACTCTAATACTACTCCACCACGTCTGAGGCAAACGTGGGAGTACAACCTTGTTACTTGTGAACCCTTCACCCTGAGAAACTATCCCTTGTTGTTTGTGAACCTCTTCACCCTGAGAAACTTTCCCAGAGCCATCCTGAACCCACTCCACTCGACTCAAATCATCTCGTGCTCCACCTGATTCAATTTTATTTGCTCCACCCACGAGGCCTACAAATGCTCCACTTTGTCACTCCCTTCGCACCCTAGAGTGTCAACCTAATACTTGTGTCCATCGAACTATGAGCTTTGATACCAATTTTAGCGGAATTATACGATCTATCCCACATCAATTCATCACTAATGTAGTGAACACTTGTGTAGAATGGCTCAATAAGTATGTTGGATCACCTCCTTACCTAAAAGGTTAACCTATTAGGTTGAGGCTCTTCCATACTTTTTAACCCATCTATACTCTTGAATTTATCTGATGTGGAATTCATGTGAAATATCCCAACACCACCCTTCGTCCATCCAACACTCCTTTTCTTTGGAAAAATTAACTA
Organism: Panax japonicus; assembly: GCA_020205505.1. Classification (NCBI taxonomy): domain Eukaryota; kingdom Viridiplantae; phylum Streptophyta; class Magnoliopsida; order Apiales; family Araliaceae; genus Panax; species Panax japonicus. The sequence goes on from CM035110.1 coordinate 52,435,878, forward strand.
AGGATTTTTTTCGCTTAATAGATTAATTAGAGGAGAAAATTACCGAGCTTCTTTCTTATATTTGGATACATAGTGAGCATAGGAGGGAAATATAAAAGAATAAAAAATAGTCTGTTAAGCCTATATCTTTATTCGATATCCTACTCCTTGAGTAAAAGAGTGGATTAAGAGTTGTTTAGTCTCCGAACCACTTAAAACCTCATGTGTCTTTTACTTTACTTATGTCACTTACATTATGCAACCTATAGATGAAATATCTGCTATGTGTTTGTCTATTCATAAAACTCATTTTAGAACTGAGATTTCATAGTAAATCTTCATGGAGAGTTTTCAAACTTATATTCCACTGTGCATCGATAATCTTGATTAATTAATTATTTGATAATACTCAAATAAGTAATTGAAAAAAATTTAAAGATCTATTCAACCCCCTCTTAGATCTCTATTGTGCATCTGGAAAATAATAGACTATTCTTAGAAAATTTTGAACAGAGCAAGTCAAGGAGTAAGACGTCTGTATCTCGTAGTTTTTTTTAGTTATGATAGTTTATAAATAGTTTTGTAAGTACTTAAAATTTATACAAATTTATTATCTTACTAAATATAGCTATAAAAATTGGTTGTTATTTGAAAGGTACTACTCATCGATATTATATTAAAATGAATCACATTACCTATGAACTTAAGGATGATTGAATTCAATAGGTCAAATTTGGTTTAAATTTAGGTCAAAAGAATTATATTTTAAGGATAAATCTTGTGCCTTCATCTGCGAAAATTTTTGTTGGAAATTTGTCAACGCTGGGAAAATTTCTTATTCCTACGTTCTCTACCCTTTAGATTTCGCTAGGTTGAGTAATTTGTTTAAAGGGTGAGTTTTAGGAAAGGACCGACATACAATGTTGACGATTTAAAAAGTTTGATTTTATAATTAGGCCAGATTAGACATAGCCGCCAGTTGGAATGAGTTCAAATGGTTGTACCAACTCAACCGAGTTTTGAAAGATTTTCGCAATAGGGCCCAAAATGTGAATCTGTTTAATTGGTCTGGAACTCGAGATTCATGGAGTTCGGGGGCTTGCTTAAGCGAGGGGAAGGTGTTAGGCACCCCCTGACTTCCGTGAAACACGATTACCTCTACTTTTCATTCCCTATATGAAGTGTGCGTGTGTGTGTGTGTGAGAGAGTGTGCATGCAATATGTCAATTATGCTTTAAAGTGCTTAGAAAGTAGTGATGTGCCTCTTTGAACCTATGTACGAAGGGGTTTGATTTTTTAAAAAGTTCAGTTTTAAACAATATAATGAAAATGAAGTTTTGAAAAATAATTTTCAAACCCTTTCGCTCGCATAGAAATCGAGGCCATTTGATACATCCATTTTCTTCCATATTCGGCTTGGTTTGATTTTATTAAGATGCAAAGCATGTTTGACAGTAAATAAAATTTATTTACAAGTATCGGGCTCCTTTTGGGCATGAAAGCCATCGAAATGAACCCGAACACCACATATATGTTGTGACAACCCGAATTTTTATAAGTTATTAAAATAGGAATTTAATAATTAAAATTCTTATTATGAGATGTTTGGAGTTTGAGTATGTATATATACGTGTTATATATTTTGAAATATGTATTCCAGTGTGAAGAGAAATATATATTCTTATATTGGGAAAGTGAGGTTTAATAGTTAAGTTAACTATTAAAGAAATTAAATGAGATTGTTATAGAAAGGAAATTGACTAAATAATATTATTTAATTTAATTAAGTTAAAAATTATATTATTAAATAACATAATTCGATTATTATGCTTTATGGCAATGAAATTGTTATGAATTAAATTTCATAAATAATGTGAGTAATTCACTTAATTAAAATAGTGAATTAGTGTAAGCATATTTGTTTAAATAAACGAGGAAGTAGTATATTACATATGAGTGTAATATGTTAAAGTAATAAGATTGTCAATGGGATGCCCCCAAAATAGGTATACAATACCCATTCTGAGTCGCCAAATACATGGTACAGAAAGCAAACAACAACTTCAATAATACAATTGTCGTGCAAAATACGACAACACATACTGTGAATTTAAATACAAATATTATCTTATAGACAATATCAACACTCAAATAAGTCCTCATTACAATTATTCATACACTATTTTACAGAAATAGAGAGGACTGCTAAAACATCTTTCTAGAACTATCACTCCATACCCCGACTCGATCCTGCTATGTTCTCACCTCCTGAGAAGAAAAATCGAACAAAAAGGAAAAAGGTGAGCTCTACTAGCCCAGTAAAGAATATTATGACTAAAATAATATACAACAAATTATCATTAGTCTTCAACAGGAAAAAATCTGATAGAATATAATAGACAACAAGGTTTAGATCAACAAATGCAGCGGAAACAACAATCCATTAGAAGAGTCACGTAGAGAAAGAATTCTACTATCTTCTATGATTTAAAAGTCCATCATCAACATTTTATCCCTGTAATATCAATCAATATACATCTTTAATTAAATATTCATCTTTACACTACAGGCCAAAGATATTCATTTATATCACCAGTTGGTCATGTTCATCTCAACACATGTTCATCTTTGCACTACGGGCCAAAGATATTCATCACTTAATCATTCATCTTTTCACTACAGGCCAAAGATATTCAATAATATCATCATTTAAGACTGAGGATGAAGAAAAATATTTTAAAGAAAACGAATCCAGTGAGACAGAAGGACAAATATTAGGGATTCGTATAACAGTTTATCCAAAATCAATAATACTTCATAATAACCAATTGTGAAGCAGAATTTAAAAATAAAGATCAAAACATGGATACAATCAAAGATAGTAACCATAATAGATATCTTGGATAAAAAGAAGAAAATTCATTTTTCAGTGAATAGTACCGTATTCATGAATTGTACCATATACGTGAATAGTGTCGTATACGTGAATAGTAACCCCGACACAAAAAGTTCCAAATTTGATTAAAAAGTTCAAACCAATATTTCGGCATAATGATATTGAAGAAAATAATATCATTTAAGAGGAAAATAACATCTCTTACCTCAAAATAACCGTACTTCTAACTGAATTTCGGATATAGTGCTGACAAAAACTTGCACTGTATAGCAACACTCAAAGTATCAAAATACTCACAAGAATACGCTCGATAATATAGATAAAGAAAGAGAGAAAACTTGTTTCTGGTGTGATTTTCAATTCTAACTTAGCCCTCTATTTATAGAAAAATGTTAGAACGTCATAGAAGACTAAAATAATAAAATATTATTATTATTACAAATTTCTTACGCATGCCTAACTTTGAACAAACTTCAGGCCAACCACCTTTGAACAAAATTAGCAGCCCACATGTGTTAAAACACAAGTGGGTCCCACCCATAAATTAATAAAAATTATTTTATTTTTTGTAACTTCAATAATTCATAGAAAATAGTTCGTTTATCAAAAAAATACGAATTTTATGTCTATTCCACACGAAATCGAATTCTCTACAACTTTTTAGCTTTGAGTTTTTCCAAATTCCAAACAAAAAATATCCGAAATCCACAAACGGATGATTTTTAATACTTCAATTCTGACAAAATACTGATAAAACACCTCAGCATTAATTCCTTCATTTATAACCACATAAATAAATCCATTATTTATATCCGCATCAAATAAATATTTCCTTATCATATAAATTAATAATTAATTATTTATAAATAATATTACAGAATCACAATAATGGCAACCAGACAGTTCCCAGGAAAGAGGGGGCTTTCCAATAAGGATTTCTCCTTACTAGCGCGCAATTAGGTGACCAAACCTCTCCTTGACAAAACTTTCTAGACATTACCAATAATGCTTATCTAATAATATTATTCAAATAATATCGATCTGATAACGGGAAATACTGTGCAGTGACAATTATTAAAACAACAATAATATAAAATATCAACGCAACAATTATTGAATCAATAAAATAATATATTGAATAGTAATTACTGTAACAATTATTGAGTAGTGCCTTCTTACGTAAGAATCAATAATTCAGCAATACTGTGCAATACCGTGTTCTATTGTGCCACCACGCGTATTACTGTATTTTAACCACCAGGTAACCCAACAGTGTTAACAGTAACAATTACGTCGTTATTTATAAAAACTCATACTTTGTCATTTTCTTCATCCGACAATTATCCTATTATGGGGCCCATGAATGGCTACGCCGTTGTAAGAATATTTCTTTACAACAAGAATATTCCATGACCGAACGAATATTCCCCGACAACAATGAATATTTTATAACCACTTGCTTATTTTGTAAAATTTGCACATTTCACCCATAATCAAAGCATTATATCAAATTAATACCTTATTAATTTAGAATAATGAATAGAGGAAAAAAAATTAATTTTATTTATAATAAGCTGGGGTCTTACAACCTCCCCTCCTTATAAAATTTCGTTCTCGAAATTGACGTACGTACCTGGTGTTTCGAACAGGTGAGGTTACCTCGCTTTTATTTCCAATTCCAACTCCCAGGTCATTTCCTTAATAGCATGGTTTCTCCACAAAACCTTAACTTGTGGTATAACCTTGGTGCATAGGACATGCTCTTTCCTATCCAAGATCTTAACAGGTACCTCCTCGTACATTAAATCTTCGGCTATCTCGTTTAGTTCTAACGCAATAATATGGTTTGGATCTTTCACATATTTACGAAGCATAGATATGTGGAAAACATTGTGAACACGAGACATACTTGGAGGTAATGCGAGTCTGTAGGCCACATTTCCTATTCAGTCAAGAATCTCAAATGGACCAACAAACCTTGGATTGAGCTTTCCTCTCTTTCCAAATCTTGTAACTCCCTTCCATGGAGTAATACGTAACAGTACATGGTCCCCAATATTAAATTTCACGTCCTTTCGATGAAGATCAGCATAACTTTTTTGTCGATCTTGTGAGGTTTGAATACGTTATCGAATCATTTAGATCTTTTCTGTAGTCATGCGTACTAATTCTGGTCCCAACAACGTTGCTTCTCCTACCTCATCCCAGCATACTGGAGAACGACACTTTTGTCCATACAACGCCTCGAATGAAGCCATGCATATACTTGCTTGATAACTGTTGTTGTAGGAGAATTCCACCAGTGGCAAGTACTTATCCCAACTTCCTTTGAAATCTAGGACACAGAGTCTTAATAGATCTTCAAGGGTTCGAATATTCCTTTTCGATTGCTCGTCCGATAGCTTTTTGCAAGCTAACCCAAAATCGTGAAGTGAATCTTGGGTCACGATCCGAAACTATGGATACTTGCATGCCATGCAATCTTATAATCTCGTTCACGTACATACGAGCAAGATGTTTAAGGTAATAAGTCTCACGTGTCGGCAAGAAATGAGCATACTTGGTTAATCTATCAACAATAACCCATATCACATCTATGCCTTGAGAAACTTTGGGAAGACCTGTAACGAATTTCATGGTAATGTGTTCCCACTTCCATTCTGGAATCTCAAGTGGTTGCAATGGACCTTTTGGCACTTGATGTTCCGCCTTTACACGTTGACAAGTTAAACACCTCGAGATAAACTCCGCAATCTCTCTCTTCATATTGTTCCACCAAAATGTGTGTCGAATATCATGATACATTTTGGTACTCCCAGGATGGATTGTAAACGGGGTGTTGTGTGCCTCCATCATGATTCTATGCTTCAAGTCAGAATCGTTAGGAACAAAAAGTCTAGAGTTGACTCGAAGTATTCATTCTTCATCGAATCTTGCTTCTGGAATAGCATCTTCTTGCACTTTCTTCTTCATACGCATCAGCACTAGGTCTGTAGCTTGAGAAACTTTAACTTTATCGATTAAAGTCGGTTCTACTCGTATATTCGCCATCATTATGTGGGTCCCTAGAGTCTTTAATTCTATCTCCATCCTTTGCAAGTCATACAAAATGGGCCTTTGCATTGACAATATCGCACTCGTACTCGCATACGATCTTCTACTCAATGCGTCAGCTACTACTGTAAGACCCCAACTTTTATGAATAAAGATGAATTTTCTATAATTATCATTTTTGAATATTATGGAATAAATTTGATATAATGTTATAGTTGTGAGTAATATTTATAACTTTTACAAAGTACGGAAGTTGTTATATAATATTCGATTGGTCGGGGAATATTCATTTTAACAGGATAATATTCGATTGGTCGGGGAATATTCATTTTAACAGGGAATATTCGTACGACGACACAATTATTGGTGGATCCCACAATAAAATTATTGTCGGATTGAGAAAACGACAAAAATATTTTATTAAAAATAACAGCGGAAGTTTTATCATTAATACTGTTGAACTACTCGGTAGTAAAAGTACAGTAATACGCGTGGTTGCATTGTAGCACACGGTATTGATTATTGATGCTTATGTGAGAAGTCATTCAGTTTTATTCAATTATTGTCAATATTTTATATATTATTAAATCAATAATTGAGATGACATAGTTATTAATATTGTAAGACCCCAACTTATTATAAATGAAATTAATTTTCTCTATTTATTATTTCGAAATAGTAAGGGTTGATTTGATTAATGTGGATAGTTATGGGTAAAATACGCAAATATTTCAAAATAAGTAAGTGGTTATAAAATATTCATTGTTGTCGGGGAATATTCGTTTGGTCGTGGAATATTCGTACTGTCGGAGAATATTCGTGCGACGGCGCAGCCATGTGTGGGCCCCATAACGGAAAGCGATTGGATGAAGAAAACAACAAATATAAGTTGTTTAAAAATAACGGCGTAGTTGTTACCGTTAATACTGTTAAAATACTCGGTGGCTAAAACACAGTAGCACACGGTATTGCACCAATTGTTGATTCTTACATGAGAAAGCACTACTCAATAATGATTACAGTAACTACTGTTCAGTATTTTATTTTATTGATTTAATAATTATTGCATTGATATTTTATATTTCTATTGTTTTAATAATTGTCATTACACAATATTTTTCATTATCGAAGCAATAATTCATATTATCTGAATAATATTATTAGATAACATTATTGGCAATGTCTAGAAAGTTCTGTCTAAGGAGATGTTTGGTCACCTAATTGCGCGCCAGTAAGGAGAAATTCTTATTGGAAAGCCCCCTCTTTCTTGGGAACTGCCTGGTTGTCATTATTGTGATTCTGTAATATTATTTGTGAATAATTAATTATTAATTCATATGATGAGGAAAATATTGATTTTATGAGGATATAGATAAAGAAAATTTTTAATGTGACAATTGTTGAAAATTGAAATTTTATCTTTTTCTGATAAAATATTATTATATTTTAATAATATAATAATGATGATATTTTTATGATGAATGTGGGATATATGAGTATATGTGGAGGAGGAGTATTTTTGTTACCAAAAATATTTAAAACATGTTAAACATGTCGGTGGACTCCATTTCTTGACTGAAATTTGATTATAGCCTGTAAAATTGCTCGTTTATTGATTTCGGTGAATTTCTGTTTGGAATTTGGAAAAACTTCCTTCTGCAAAGTTGTAGGTAATGAAATTTCCTATGAAAAGTTGTGAGTTTCGAATTTTTCTGATAAAGGGCTATTTATTATGAATTATTGAAGTTCCGAAGCTCCGAAATAATTGATTTTTAGAAGTTTAAAATAATTTAAATTTGAAAACATTTTTATTACTTTTCTAGAAGGCTGGCATGTGGGAAATGTTAGGAGCTAATTTCCAAAGAGGCATAGGAAAATTTATTATTAATAATATATTTATTATATTTTTTTGCTTTGGTGTTCTAAGCATTTTCCTATAAATAGGGTGCTTAGGTTAGAATTGAAAATCACACCAGAAACTGAAGTTTTCTCTCTCTATATTATCGAGCGTATTCTTGTGAGTATTTTGAGTATACTTTGAGTATTGTTATACGTTGCAAGTTCAAGTCATAGCCTATATCCGGTGTTTCAACTAGAAATACTGTTTTTCGAGGTAAGGGATAATATTTTTTTTAAAATGATATTATTTCTTCTAATATCATTATGCCAAAGTATTGATCTGAACTTTTAATCAAATTTGGAACTTTTTGTGTCGGAGTTACTATTCATGAATACGACACTATTCACGTATACGACACTATTCACGAATACGGCACTATTCATCGAAAAAAGAAAATTTTCCTTTTCGTCTAAAATATCTATTGTGGATACTAGCTTTGATTGTATCCATGTTTTGATCATTCTTGAATTTTACACCACTATGATTATTTTTGAGGTATTTTTGGACATGGATAAAACAAAGTACGAATTCTTAATCCTTAATCCTTGTCATTTTGTTTCACTGGATTCGTTTCTTTAAAAATATTTTTTTATCATCCTCAGTCCTAAATGATGATATAATTGAATATCTTTGGCCTGTAGTGAAAAAATGAATGATTTCTGATGAATATCTTTGGCCCGTAGTGCAAAGATGAACAGGTGTTTAGATGAACATGACCAACTGATGAATATCTTTGGCCTGTAGTGCAAAGTTGAATATTTGATTCCAGATATATATTGATTGATGTTACAGGGACAAAATAATGATGATGGAATGTTAAATTCATAGATATTAGTAGATTTCATCCTCTACGTAACTCTTCTATGAATTAATATTTTCTGCTGCGATTATTGATTTAAAACTTGTTGTCTATTGTATTCTATTAGATTTTTTTCCCTGTTGAAGACTAACGATAATTTGTTGAATATTGTCTTAGTCATAATTTGTTCCATTTTTCTTCCCAGGAGATGAGAATGTAGCGAGTACGAGTCGGGGGATGTAATGATTGTTCTAGAGAGAGTTGTTTAGTAGTCCTCACCATTTTTGTAAAATAATGTATCAATAATTATGATGAGAATTTATTTGTATGTTGATATTGTCTAGATGGCAATATCTGTACTTAAACTCACAGTTTGTATGTTGTAATAATAAAGTTATAGTTGTTTCTGTACCATGTATTGACAACTCAGAATGGGTGATGTATACCTATTTTGGGGGTGTCACAGTTGGTATCAAAGCTTAGGGATATTATCTCTGGCGGAGATCGGGGAATAGAACTAGGAGGGGAGAGACGAGTAAATCATTCGCTAGTGTGTCCTACCTAAGCTTATTTGTTAGTTGGTCAGTATATAGAGATATTATGTTATATATTGATTTCCTTAATTAACCCTTATTTTATGACAGTATTTGAGAATGTCGACTGAGAATATTAACAGTGGAAATGAGATCGTGGAGACGTCTGTACTCACCAACGAGGAGAACATGCAATAGGCTGACAATGTTCCTCCTGTGAACAACACCATTGAGCAGATGATGAACGAGGGGATGTTTAGAAGCTTTTTACAGTTCATGCAAAATCAGACGAGGGAGACTCGTGTTCAAAATACAGGAGGAAATGATAGCAATTCACGAGTTGTCACAGCCAAGCAGTTCAAAGAGTTGGGACCACCAGAATTTAAGGGAAAGCATGATCCGATCATGGCGGAAACATGGGTCAAGCAAATTACCAAGATATTCGATGTCTTGGGATGTACGGAGGAACATAAGGTTCCATTATCCACCTTTATGTTTCGTGGCGAGGCAGACTACTGGTGGGAGTCTGTGAAGCGTACCCATCCAGCCGCACTCAGCATGTCTTGGGAGACGTTTTAGAAACTATTTAATGACAAATACTTTCCTGAAAGTGTTTGTCATATGAAGGAAGTGGTGTTCATCAGATTAGAACAAAACAACATGACGGTGTCTCAGTACGAGGCAAAGTTTGTAGAGTTATCCAAGTTAGCACCTCATTTGGTGGAGAATGAGGAACGTATGACGCGGATGTTTCTTAGAGGTTTAAAACCCGACATACGTCAGTATCTCATTTCTCATAAATTTTCTCTCTACTCAGATGTTGTAAATAGGGCTTAATTATTAGAGCGAGATAACGAGTACGGCCAACTGATGGACCACAACCAGAATCATACCGGAGATGGCAGTCAATAAAACAATGATAACTAGTGGAGAAAGAAAAAGACGGACAAAAATGGTAACCACTCTGGTGGTAATCATGGCCATGAAAATAGAAGAAGCGAGTCAGGAAGAGATTTTAAAAAGAGGAGATTTAACAACGACCATATGAAGACGACAGTGCCGGCAGCAACTGGTTTTAAGGGAGGAGAACGACCACCGGTCATATGCTATAAATGCAGAAAAGAGGGACATATCAGTCCAAACTGCCCACAACAGTTCAAGGTATGCTATAATTGTGGAAAGGAAGGACATATCGCTCGAGATTGTACTGTAGCGAAACCTAGTTCAACGGGGACGGTGACTCAAAAGACTTTCCCAGAAAAGTCAAAGTCAACGGTTCCTGGAAGAGCGTTTGTTGTGACTGGTCAAAATGCGAGGAACCCAAACGAGGTGATCACGGGTAAGCTATTTATAAATTCTTGCAAAGTTTATACCTTACTTGATACCGGTGCTACCCATTCATTTATCTCTCTTGCTTGTGCTCAACGTTTAAACTTAAATCCGGAGAAATTAGACTTTGACCTATCTGTGGAAACTCCGTTAGGAGAAACTTTCATCACATCCACTATTTATAAATCTTGTTTGATTCAAGTTGGCACTATCACCTTACCTGTGGACCTTATCTCTTTAAAGATACTTGCTTTTGATGTGATTTTAGGGATTGATTGGTTAACTACTCATTATGCCAAAATTGATTGTTTTCGTAAGGTTGTTAGTTTTCATATTCCTAACCAACCTGTTGTATGAATTCAAGCAACTAACCCATTAAAATCAATCACTGTTATATCTAATCATAAAGCTATTCGTTTATTGAAAAACGGATGTCAAGCTTTCTTAGCCCATGTTATGGATTTGAATAAAGACACGTCAAATTTGAATAATATTCTTGTTATTATTGACTTTCCTGATGTCTTTCGTGAAGAACTTCCCGGTCTACCCCCAGAACGTGAAGTTAAATTCTTTATTGATCTTGAACCTGGTACAAAGCCCATTTCTAAAACCCCATATCGAATGGCTCCTATTGAACTTCAGGAGTTAAAGGTCCAACTACAGGAGTTGTTGGACATCGGTTTCATTTGTCCTAGTACATCTCCTTGGGGTGCTCCTGTTTTATTTGTAAAGAAGAAAGACGGGAGTATGCAACTTTGTATTGACTACCGGGAATTGAACCATGTCACAATCAAGAATAGGTATCCTCTACCATGTATTGATGACTTGTTTGACCAGTTGCAAGGGGCACAATTTTTTTCAAAGATCGATCTTCGTTCTGGATATCATCAGCTGAAGATTAGAACTGAGGATATTCCAAAGACTGCCTTCAGAACTCGGTACGGGCATTATGAATTTTTAGTCATCTCTTTCGGATTGACTAATGCTCCTGCGGCTTTCATGGATATGATGAACTGAGTATTCAAGGAATATTTGGATCAGTTCGTTGTTGTCTTTATTGATGACATCCTCATATATTCCAAACGTCGTGAAGATCATGAGCACCATTTGAAGCTAGTACTCCAAAGGCTTCGTGAAAACAAATTATATGCCAAATTGAAGAAATGCGAGTTTTGGCTTGAGGAAGTAGCATTTCTCGGGCACGTGGTGTCAAAACATGGAGTATCCGTAGACCCGACGAAGATTGAAGCAATACAAAGTTGGGAACAATCGAAGTCGGTGATCGAAGTACGTAGCTTTTTGGGCCTAGCTGGTTATTATCGGAGATTCGTGGAAGGGTTTTCTCGAATCTCTACTCCATTAATCCAACTAACTCGGAAGGATACAAAATTCGTTTGGAACGAAGAATACGAGAAGAGTTTCCAATAGCTCAAGAGGAGACTCATTTCGACACTTGTTCTAACAATACCATCTAGTACGGATGGATTTGTTATCTACAGCGATGCTTCAGGCAAAGGGTTAGGATGTGTTCTCATGCAACGTGGGAAAGTCATAGCCTATGCCTCGCGACAACTTAAAGAGTATGAGAGGAATTATCCTACTCATGATCTAGAGTTGGTAGCAGTCGTTTTCGCACTAAAGATATAGAGGCACTATCTATAAGGGGAGAAAGTGGAGATATATTCAGACCATAAAAGCCTTAAATATTTCTTCACTCAAAAAGAACTCAACATGTGGCAGCAACGTTGGCTCGAGCTATTGAAAGACTACGACCACACTATTCAATACCATCCTGGAAAAGCGAACGTGGTAGCTGATGCGTAGAGTAGAAGATCATATGCAGGAATGAATGTGATGAGGTTAAGTATACGCATAGAGCCAACTTTAATAGAAAAAGTTATGGTTTCTCAAGCCACATACCCGGAGCTGATGCGTATGAAGCAGAAAGTACATGAAGGTGCTATTCCGGAAGCCAGAATTGATGAAGAAGGAATACTTCGAGTCCACTCCAAACTTTGTGTTCCTAACGACTCTGATTTGAAGTACAAGATTATGATGGAGGCATATAATGTGACAACCCGGAAATCCGGATTGTCCAGAAATTAAGATTTAAAGAATTAGTTATTAATAAAAATGAATTTTTATTAATATTATTATGTGTTATGTGTTTATTAATCGTTCTATAACCTAGAATGTATATTAATCGGGAGGATTCTGGCTACGAGCTAGACTGAACGAGTAGGAATTTTCAAGATGAAAATAAATTTTTCCGGAGACAAAATATTTTTGGGGAAAAAGACGAAATAGGCACTATTCACCCGACGAAACCTAAGGGTTAAGGTTTGAATAACCTAAGCCTTTCCGAGAGTTCGGTATGTCGAAATGACATTCCGTCGAAAGATTTGACGATAATATATCGTGAAAAGTTAAGTAAGCCGATAAAAGTTTTTTTTCGAAAAACGTGCAGAAATCGGATAAAATAAAAATGGCAAAAAGTACTGTTGTGTACTTTTCACTCGTTTAGCTACGTTAGGGAAAAACGTGAAGGAAAACGCATATCGTAGAAAAGTATTTTTCAGTTTTTCGAAAATCCGAAGAATACGTAATATTCAATCGGTAAAGGAAAGACGAAATATCCAAAAATATTTGGATTCCGAGAAATCACAGTTTTTAGACTGTAAAGTGCTTATGCTTATGAGCTAAGTAAAGGATAAGTTACTTAATGAGTAAGTAAACTTAAAGGCTAAGCAAACTTAAGGGTTAAGTAAACTTAAGTGCTAAGCAAACTTAAAGGCTAAGTAAACTTGAGTATTAAGTAAACTTAAGGAGTAAGTTAACTTAGTCCTTAAGTAATGAATAGTAAGGAGGTTAAGGGTGTGAAATGACCAAAATGCCCCTAACCTTGATTTTTCTATAAATAGTAAGCTTAAGCTCATTTATTTGGATTATTGAAAATCCCACACTTTGAGAGAGAGAGAGAGATTTCGGATGGGAGGAAGAAGGAAAAAGAAAGCGGAAAAACTTGCTCGTGAGCACGCTTTGTCCGACGGAATGAAATTAAAGAAGAAAGGTAATCCAAAAACCTAACATTTAGATAATTTTTCATTAAGTTTTTATGTTAAAAACATAACTTAATGAGAATAAGAAGTTAAGATGTTAAGAATTATTTCATATGGTTGAAATTGTAAGAAAAAGAAGAAATAAGAAATAAGAAATTTAGTTTATAAATTTCTTAAGGAAGTATAAAATTCGTAAGGATTTTTAGCGATCCGAATGAATCTTATGAATGAGTAGGTTAAATAAGTAAGGAATGGTGTTCTATAACATCAAATTCCAAGAAAAAGTAAAATCGTAATCCAAAATATCGATTAAAAATGAAGAACGCGAAGAATACGCGAAAAACGTTGTTGATGGACAAATTTAAAACCATCATAGTGTAATTGTTGTTGATGGACAAGTTTAAAACCATTGTGTTTAAGTTAGATGCTTATTGCTTGGTTAGGAACGTTGGAAACTTTCTTGAAGAATGGATTAGAATTGAGCTATAACGAAGTTATGGCGAAAATTTCGTAAAAGAAGTTCGATAATTTGAAAGTTAGTAAATAAACCCAAATGTGTTGGGTTTCATAAGAATGTAAGAAAATGTTAAAAACGTGAGTTGTGGACTCAAGAACGAACGAGTTCCGAGTTCAGATGACCAAATTACGGACGAACGAACGAAGAACATTAAAAACGTTAAAATGAACGAAGGGTGAAGATTAAGCCAATTGAATGGCAGGTTAATGGATTCAGAACAAAGTTCTATCTATAATTAATCAAAGTACGTAAGATAAGTAAGAAAATGGCTTTGGAACGACTCCATTCCGAGTTATAACGAAGAAGTTATGAGATTTCGAAGTACGCATCTCAGAACGACCAAAGACTTAGAAAAAATTTTCGGGAAGAAGGTCTTGGCGCCGCGGTGCCAGGCATGCCTAGAATGGTGGCGCTGCAGCGCCAGGCCGGAGAGCCAGACACTGCTAACTCATGCCGCAGTGCGAGTCTTAGTGTAGAGAGTGGCGCCGCAGGGCCAGCCTCGGCAGTTTGACACTGCAGAGTGGCGCCGCAGCGCGAGAGTTGTAAAGGGGACTGGCGCCGCAGCGCCGGTACATGGAAAAGGCCAGTAATGAGATTTTAAATGCTCAATTACTGGGGATGTGCAAGAAAGAGTTACGAACATGTAGTTTTACTAAGGTAACACTTAAGTGAGTGTTTTAAACCTTTGAAGAAGGTCGAATGAAAAGATTGAACGAGATTAAAAGAATGTAATTACGGGTTACGAGACCGATAGCCGAGGACCGTAGTCGCAATGAATTAAACGTGAGGGATTGCTATGATGGTGATTTCTTAGACGTTGATGGACGATAGTAATGTATAACATTTCAATGTTATGACATGGTAATGAGATATGAATGTAAAGCGTATAGACGATGTGAATGCAACGTTGTTGTTATGAACAATTGGTCTTAGCATACAACTATCAGTATGGCTTCGACATTAAGAAAGAATAATGAACATGGGGTTCAGGGGATGGATAACGATCGAAAGTGATTAAAACCTTGAGTAAAGGTTGAATGAGAGATTAAAAGAGCGAAGGAATATATGAAACTGGCAACCGATCTATCTCACTGTGATGGCAGTGTAGATGAGACGGGAACTTGTCTATTGGTTGTTAGTGGGAAACCACTCAGAGTACCATATGGACTACCAACAGAGAAACGATGTGTGCTGAGTTCCAGAGAAGTTATAAGAAGAAGATAAGAATGTTAATCATCAAAGATGATGAACGTTTTGAGTAAGACATCTCCGTATGTCATGAAGCTGTAGAATGGTAATGAAAGTTGGTCGCGTAAACTTAGATTGCAAGAACGCGAACCTTAAGAAGTAAAGTTAAGTAAACTAATGCGTAAGTCAAGTATATGACTAATTGGTGTACGTGTTATTTCCTTATTTGTTATAGGGAATGGAATGAGCAGTTCAGCGTAAGCTGTAGCTGTGCATAAGGCAAGTTTCCTAACTTCATTCATATTTTAAATGAATGCTAGTTTCTTAAACTTCTCAGATGTTGAACTTGAGAAGTTCTGTCTATGTGCGAATGTGTGATATTTGTACAAAATGGTAGAACGTATGAGGCCTTGTGCCACAATGTGAACACTTTGGTGTTTCTATGATATGAACTGTTCTGTGATTGAACTGTTCAATAAAAGAATGTTCTGTTTATACATGAACCGTTATTGTTAAGTCTGTGCTATTGATTCTAGCCAGACAGAATGTGTATGAAAGAGAGTAGAGAATGGAAGTATTTCAAAGTGGATGTAACTGATGTTTTAAAATGATAGGAATCGAGATTATTCCTATTGTTCAAGCTGCTTCATAATCTTTGTTCGGTTATCGAAGTTCCAAAGGAATGTTAAACTCTTGAAGTTGTTTATTCAACTGCTAAGACTTGTTGAGCAATTGAATGCTCATACTTGCTTTAAATGAAAAACATTTTCAGCGAACGATGTTAGAAGAACATAAGGATCCCGTATAGATCAAGCTGTCGGTATCCAGATGAAGTGCCATTCAGAATGTGAATGAGCGAGAAGATCAAGTGAAGACTTGTAATGTAGAAAGATGAGAATTAAACTATAGAATAGTTTAATGAACGATTATGTATCCTTGGTGGCGGATAAAAGTCACCCGTGCAAGATGTAAAGAATAATGTAATTATCATTATTTGTAATGAAAAAAGCTATAAGGTTTTTAGAACCTGGGATTTGAGAGTGTATGTTGTTATATTTCAGCATATAATGATGTATGTTGGATGAATGATGTACTAGCGACGCACGGAATTCGGGTGTGAAGATAGACCGAATTTCGGGGTGTTACAAGTTGGTATCATAGCTGATAGGTTATAAATCTTAGGTATGAGTACCTAAGACTATAATCGTAAAGAGAAGGATAAGAAGATCACCACGTGATCATAGTAAATCGTAGTAACAGATGATCTGTTAAACGATGGATGATTTATAGCTAATGCTATGAATGATTGGTACTACGAAGTAGTACGGGAAGAAGAACTCAAATTGAGTGGTAAAGGATAGTATACAAGTTAAAGAAAATTTGTATTAAGTAAAGAGAAAGTTAGAAGTTGTAAGATTTCAATTGAGGACTCATGTGATGGCTGAGTTGTATGAGTCTTTGTATGGACAGAGGTTTGTGCTTGGTGTAACAACCACTCAATTTCTTATAGTGATAATCATTGAAATTGGTCGCACTATCAAGATGTATGTGACGAGAAGGTGAATCTTTTCTTATGTATATACTTGATAGGTAGAGAATGATAAGATAGGTGCGGGTTCTTGAAACTCATACTTATGAAAAGTTTGTGACTCATAGTTATATGCTATGTTTCTGAGCCCTAAGCATATGGATAGTCCTTGATTTTTTCTTGGATTACATATTGCGAAGATAAGTTCTTAAACACATATGGTTGTGGAAAGTTCCTAAACACATAAAGTGTGGTAAGTGGATGAACTGTACTAAGGTATAGGAATGTGTAGACTGAAAATGAGTTATTTTCAATAGACTTAGCATTGAAGGTGCTAGAGAAGATTATGTATTGTCGCAAGTAAAACAATGAAAGAATACGAAGAATAGGATATTCCAAGTCATCTAGCTATGCTAGATTTCGAAGTTTCTTGAAATCGTGCTGATTTGCGCGTTTTGAAAATGAATGAATTGGTTCAATTTTTGAAACCAATGGATTTTAAAAGAACTATTCTTGATATGTCTATGCTAGTTGATTCAGCTAGACAGAAATTGATTTGAAATATCAAAATGAATTTTATATCATCAGTGCATTTGATGCAAGGATGGAGTTATTAATGCAATTAAACTTGGTGTGGAATTTGATCAGAGGATCAACAACCTGCTATGGTATGATGCATAATGATGAAGTCATAAACTGACGAAGTCCTCAACGTACTATGAAGAGTGCGGTATCATGACGTCATGAAACGTTTTGATGTATTATAAAAGAATTTAAAGAAGTAGTCGATGTCAATTTAGTTGACGAGACGAATGTTTCAAGTTGATGTCCAATTTATTGGTATGGTCTAAGCTACTTGATTTGGCTAAGACGAATGGTATGTTATGATTAAAAGAAAATCGAGCTTTCTTTGAAAAGTTATGCCAAACCAAATTATTTTGGTGTGGAATCTGATGAGTAAGTCTGAGGTGAACATACCCTGAAATGGGGTTATACGATAGGTTGATCACCTACGTATGGAAGAGGTAGTTTACCTTCTTTGTGATTGTAAACTTACCGTGTAAGAAAGGTTTACGGCGAAAGGCTGTTTAACCTAGTAAGAGTTCATGGTCGATTTGACCCCTCAGCAAAAGAATGAAATGTTTTAAAGGAATCTTTATATTCCTCATTATTCCTTTCACTTCATGATTCTTGATAAGTTATTAAGGGTAGGGAATGAAAGAAAGATAAGAACTTCTTTGAAGAGAAGTTGAAAAGAAGAGTGAGTTAAAATTTCGAGGACGAAATTCTATGAAGAAGGGGTGAATGTGATGACCCGGGTATGGGTATCGTTTAAAGAAATTCCGAGGACGGAATTTTTATAAGGGGGAAAGGATGTGACAACCCGGAAATCTGGATTGTCCAGAAATTAAGATTTAAAGAATTAGTTATTAATAAAATGAATATTTATTAATATTATTATGAGCTATGTGTTTATTAATCGTTCTATAACCTAGAATGATTATTAATCGGGAGGATTCTGGCTACGAGCTAGACTGACCGAGTAGGAATTTTCAAGATGAAAATAAATTTTTCCGGAGACAAAATATTTTCGAGGAAAAAGACGAAATAGGCACTATTCACCCGACGAAACCTAAAGGTTAAGGTTTGAATAACCTAAGCCTTTTCGAGAGTTCGGTATATCGATATGACATTCAGTCGAAAGATTTGACGATAATATATCGTGAAAAGTTAAGTAAACCGATAAAAGTTTTTTTCGAAAAACGTGCAGAAATCGGATAAAATAAAAATGGCGAAAAGTACTGCTGTGTACTTTTCACTCGTTTAGCTACGTTAGGGAAAAACGTGAAGGAAAACGCATATCGTAGAAAAGTGTTTTTCAGGTTTTCGAAAATCCGAAGAATACGTAATATTCAATCGGTAAATGAAAGACGAAATATCCAAAAATATTTGGATTCCGAGAAATTACAGTTTTTAGACTGTAAAGTGCTTATGCTTATGAGCTAAGTAAAGGATAAGTTACTTAATGAGTAAGTAAACTTAAAGGCTAAGCAAACTTAAGGGTTAAGTAAACTTAAGGGTTAAGTAAACTTAAGTGCTAAGCAAACTTAAAGGCTAAGTAAACTTGAGTATTAAGTAAACTTAAGTGTTAAGTAAACTTAAGGAGTAAGTTAATTTAGTCCTTAAGTAATGAATAGTAAAGAGGTTAAGGGTGTGAAACGACCAAAATGCCCCTAACCTTGATTTTTCTATAAATAGTAAGCTTAAGCTCATTTATTTGGATTATTGAAAATCCCACACTTTGGGAGAGAGAGAGAGAGATTTCGGATGGGAGGAAGAAGGAAAAAGAAAGCGGAAAAACTTGCTCGTGAGCACGCTTTGTCCGACGGAATGAAATTAAAAAAGAAAGGTAATCCAAAAACCTAACATTTAAATAATTTTTCTTTAAGTTTTTATGTTAAAAACATAACTTAATGAGAATAAGAAGTAAAGATGTTAAGAATTATTTCATATGGTTGAAATTGTAAGAAAAAGAAGAAATAAGAAATAAGAAATTTAGTTTATAAATTTCTTAAGGAAGTATAAAATTCGTAAGGATTTTGAGCGATCCGAATGAATCTTATGAATGAGTAGGTTAAATAAGTGAGGAATGGTGTTCTATAACATCAAATTCCAAGAAAAAGTAAAATCGTAATCCAAAATATCGATTAAAAATGAAGAACGCGAAGAATACGCGAAGAACGCGAAGAATGTTGTTGATGGACAAATTTAAAACCATCGTAGTGTAATTGTTGTTGATGGACAAGTTTAAAACCATTGTGTATAAGTTAGATGCTTATTGCTTGGTTAGGAATGTTGGAAACTTTCTTGAAGAACAGATTAAAATTGAGCTATAACGAAGTTATGGCAAAAATTTCGTAAAAGAAGTTCGATAATTTGAAAGTTAGTAAATAAACCCAAATGTGTAGGGTTTCATAAGAATGTAAGAAAATGTTAAAAACGTGTGTCGTGGACTCAAGAACGAACGAGTTCCGAGTTCGGATGACCGAATTACAGACGAACGAACGAAGAACGTTAAAAACGTTAAAATGAACGAAGGGTGAAGATTAAGCCAATTGAATGGCAGGTTAATGGATTCAGAACAAAGTTCTATCTATAAGTAATCAAAGTACGTAAGATAAGTAAGAAAATGGCTTTGGAACGACTCCATTCTGAGTTATAACGAAGAAGTTATGAGATTTCGAAGTACGCATCTCAGAACGACCAAAGACTTAGAAAAAAATTTCGGGAAGAAGGTCTTGGCGCCGCGGCGCCAGGCATGCCTAGAATGGTGACGCTGCAGCGCCAGGCCGGAGAGCCAGACACTGCTAACTCACGCCGCAGCGCGAGTCTTAGTGTAGAGAGTGGCATCGCAGCGCCAGCCTCGGCAGTTTGACACTGTAGAGTTGCGCCGCAGCACGAGAGTTGTAAAGGGGACTGGCGCCGCAGCGCCGGTACAGGGAAAAGGCCAGTAATGAGCTTTTAAATGCTCAATTACTGGGGATGTGCAAGAAAGAGATACGAACATGTAGTTTTACTAAGGTAACACTTAAGTGAGTGTTTTAAACCTTTGATGAAGGTCAAATGAAAAGATTGAACGAGATTAAAAGAATGTAATTACGGGTTACGAGACCGATAGCCGAGGACCGTAGTCACAATTAATCGAACGTGAGGGATTGCTATGATGGTGATTCCTTAGACGTTGATGGACGATAGTAATGTATAACATTTCAATGTTATGACATGGTAATGAGATATGAATGTAAAGCGTATAGACGCTGTGAATGCAACGTTGTTGCTATGAACGATTGGTCTTAGCATACAACGATCAGTATGGCTTCGACATTAAGAAAGAATAATGAACATGGGGTTCAGGGGATGGATAACGATCGAAAGTGATTAAAACCTTGAGTAAAGGTTGAATGAGAGATTAAAAGAGCGAAGGAATATATGAAACTGGAAACCGATCTATCTCACTGTGATGGCAGTGTAGATGAGACAGGAGCTTGTCTGTTGGTTGTTAGTGGGAAACCACTCAGAGTACCATATGGACTACCAACAGAGAAGCGATGTATGCTGAGTTCCAGAGAAGTTATAAGAAGAAGATAAGAATGTTAATCATCAAAGATGATGAACGTTTTGAGTAAGACATCTCCGTATGTCATGAAGCTGTAGAATGGTAATGAAAGTTGGTCGCGTAAACTTAGATTGCAAGAACGCGAACCTTAAGAAGTAAAGTTAAGTAAACCAATGCGTAAGTCAAGTATATGACTAATTGGTGTACGTGTTATTTCCTTATTTGTTATAGGGAATGGAATGAGCAGTTCAGCGTAAGCTGTAGCTGTGCGTAAGGCAAGTTTCCTAACTTCATTCATATTTTAAATGAATGCTAGTGTCTTAAACTTCTCAGATGTTGAACTTGAGAAGTTCTGTCTATGTGCGAAAGTGTGATATTTGTACAAAATGGTAGAACGTATGAGGCCTTGTGCCACAATGTGAACACTTTGGTGTTTCTATGATATGAACTGTTCTGTGATTGAACTGTTCAATAAAAGAATGTTTTGTTTATACATGAACCGTTATTGTTAAGTCTGTGCTATTGATTCTAGCCAGACAGAATGTGTATGAAAAAGAGTAGAGAATGAAAGTATTTCAAAGTGGATGTAACTGATGTTTTAAAATGATAGGAATCGAGATTATTCCTATTGTTCAAGCTGCTTCATAATCTTTGTTCGGTTATCAAAGTTCCAAAGGAATGTTAAACTCTTGAAGTTGTTTATTCAACTGCTAAGACTTGTTGAGCAATTGAATGCTCATACTTGCTTTAAATGAAAAACATTTTCAGCGAACGATGTTAGAAGAACATAAGGATCCCGTATAGATCAAGCTGTCGGTATCCAGATGAAGTGCCATTCAGAATGTGAATGAGCGAGAAGATCAAGTGAAGACTTGTAATGTAGAAAGATGAGAATTAAACTATAGAATAGTTTAATGAACGATTATGTATCCTTGGTGGCGGATAAAAGTCACTCGTGCAAGATGTAAAGAATAATGTAATTATCATTATTTGTAATGAGAAAAGCTATAAGGTTTTTAGAACCTGGGATTTGAGAGTGTATGTTGTTATATTTTAGTATATAATGATGTATGTTGGATGAATGATGTACTAGTGACGAACGGAATTCGGGTGTGAAGATAGACCGGATTTCGGGGTGTTACACATAATACACCATTTGTAATCCATCCTGGAAGTACTAAAATGGATCGTGATCTTCGACATACATTTTGGTGGAACAATATGAGGAGAAAGATTGCAAAGTTTATTTCGATGTGTTTAACTTGTCAATGTGTAAAGGAGGAACATCTAGTACCTAAGGGTTCGTTGCAACCACTTGAGATTCCGAAATGGAAGTGGGAACACATTACCATGGATTTTGTTACGGGTCTTCCTACGGTTTCTCAAGGCATCAATGCTATTTGGGTTATTGTTGATAGATTAACCAAGTCTGCTCATTTCTTGCCGATACGGGAGACTTATTCCCTTGAACGTCTTGCTAGTATATATGTAATGAGATTGTGAGGTTGCATGGCATGCCAGTATCCATATTTTCTGATCGTGACCCAAGATTCACTTCAAGATTTTGGGTTAGCTTGCAAAAAGCTATGGGCACGGATTTATGATTCAGTTCGGCATACCATCCTCAAACGGACAGACAATCAAAGAGGACTATTCAAACTCTTGAAGATCTATTAAGACTTTGTGTCCTAGACTTCAAGGGCAGTTGGGATAAGTATTTATCATTGGTGGAATTCTCCTACAACAACAGTTATCAGGCAAGTATAGGTGTGGCTCCATTTGAAGCATTATATGGACGAAAGTGTCGCTCTCCAATATGTTGGGATGAGGTGGGTGAAGCAACATTGTTGGGACCCGAGTTAGTACGTATGACTACCGAAAAGATCCAAATGATTCGATAACGTATACAAACGGCACAAGATCGACAAAAGAGTTATGCAGATCTTCATCGAAAGGACGTGGAATTTAGTATAGGGGATCATGTATTGTTGCGAGTTGCTCCATGGAAGAGAGTTACAAGATTTGGGAAGAGAGGAAAGCTCAATCCACGATTTATTGGTCCATTTCAAATTCTTGACCGAGTAGGAAATGTAGCCTATAGACCCACGTTACCTCCGAGTATGTCTTGTGTTCATAATGTGTTTCACATATCTGTACTTCGTAAATATGTGAAAGACCCGAACCACCTTATAGAGTTAGAACCGGACGAGATAGCCGAAGACTTAACGTACGAAGAGGTACCTGTCAAGATTTTGGATCGGAAGGAGCATGTCCTACGCATAAAGGTCATACCACAAGTTAAAGTTCTGTGGAGGAATCATGTTATAGAGGAAATGACCTAGGAATTGGAAACGGAAATAAAAGCGAGGTATCCTCACCTTTTTGAAACAGCAGGTACGTACGTCAATTTTGAGGATGAAATTTCATAAGGAGGGGAGGTTGTAAAACCCCAACTTATTATAAATGAAAATTAATTTTCTTTATTTATTATTTTGAAATAGTAAGGGTTGATTTGATTAATGTGGATAGTTATGGGTAAAATACGCAAATATTTCAAAATAAGCAAGTGGTTATAAAATATTCATTGTTGTCGGGGAATATTCGTTTGGTCGTGGAATATTCGTACTGTCGGGAAATATTCGTACGACGGCGGAGCCATGTGTGGGCCCCATAACGAAAAGCGATTGGATGAAGAAAACGACAAATATAAGTTGTTTAAAAATAACGGCGTAGTTGTTATCGTTAATACTGTTAAAATACTCGATGGTTAAAACACAATAGCACACAGTATTGAACCAATTATTGATTCTTACGTGAGAAAGGACTACTCAATAATGGTTACAGTAACTACTCTTCAATATTTTATTTTATTGATTTAATAATTGCTGCGTTGATATTTTATATTGTTGTTGTTTCAATAATTGTCTTTACACAATATTTTTCATTATCGAAGCAATAATTCATATTATCTGAATAATATTATTAGATAACATTATTGGCAATGTCTAGAAAGTTCTGTCTAAGGAGAGGTTTGGTCACCTAATTGCGCGCTAGTAAGGAGAAATCCTTATTGGAAAGCTCCCTCTTTCTTGGGAACTGTCTGGTTGTCAATATTGTGATTCTGTAATATTATTTGTGAATAATTAATTATTGATTCATATGATGAGGAAAATATTGATTTTATGAGGATATAGATGGAGAAAATTTTTAATGTGACAATTGTTGAAAATTGAAATTTTATCTTTTTCTGATAAAATAATTATTATATTTTAATAATATAATAATGATGATATTTTTATGATGAATGTGGGATATATGAGTATATGTGGAGGAGGAGTATTTTTGTTACCAAAAATATTTAAAACATGTTAAACATGTCGGTGGACCCCATTTCTTGACTGAAATTTGATTATAGCCTGTAAATTGTTCGTTTATGGATTTCGGTCAATTTTTGTTTGGAATTTAGATAAACTTCCTTCTGTAAAGTTGTAGATAATGGAATTTCCTATGAAAAATCGCGAGTTTCGAATTTTTCTGATTAAGGGCAATTTATTATGAATTATTGAAGTTCCGAAGCTCCGAAATAATTGATTTTTGGAAGTTTAAAATAATTTAAATTAGAAAAACGTTTTAATTACTTTTCTAGAAGGCTGGCATGTGGGAAATGTTAGGAGATGATTTCCAAAGAGGCGTAGGAAAATTTATTATTAATAATATATTTATTATATTTTCTGCTTTGGTGTTCTACGCATTTTCCTATAAATAGGGTGCTTAGGTTAGAATTGAAAATCACACCAGAAACTGAAGTTTTCTCTCTCTATATTATCGAGCGTATTCTTGTGAGTATTTTGAGTATACTTTGAGTATTGCTATACGGTGCAAGTTCAAGTCATAGCCTATATCCGGTGTTTCAACTAGAAGTACTGTCTTTCGAGGTAAGGGATAATATTTTTTTAAAATGATATTATTTCTTCTAATATCATTATGTCGAAGTATTGATATGAACTTTTAATCAAATTTGGAACTTTTTGTGTCTGAGTTACTAGTCATGTATACGACACTATTCACGTATATGACACTATTCACGAATACGACACTATTCATCGAAAAATGAAAATTTTCCTTTTCGTCTAAGATATCTATTGTGGATACTAGCTTTGATTGTATCCATGTTTTGATCATTCTTGAATTTTACACAACTATGATTATTTTTGAGGTATTTTTGGACATGATTAAAACAAAGTACGAATCCTTAATCCTTAATACTTGTCATTTTGTTTCACTGGATTCGTTTCTTTAAAAATATTTTTCATCATCCTCAGTCCTTAATGATGATATAATTGAATTTCTTTGGCCTGTAGTGCAAAGATGAATGATTTCTGATGAATATCTTTGGCCCGTAGTGCAAAGATGAACAGGTGTTTAGATGAACATGACCAACTGATGAATATTTTTGGCCTGTAGTGCAAAGATGAATATTTGATTCCAGATATATATTGATTGATGTTACAGGGACAAAATAATGATGATGGACTGTTAAATTCATAGATATTAGTAGATTTCATCCTCTACGTAACTCTTCTATGAATTAATATTTTTCGCTGCGATTATTGATTTAAAACTTGTTGTCTATTATATTCTATTAGATTTTTTTCCTTTTTGAAGACTAATGATAATTTTTTGTATATTATCTTAGTCATAATATTCTTTACTGGGTTAGTTGAGCTCACCCTTTTCCTTTTTGTTCCATTTTTCTTCTCAGGAGATGAGAATGTAGCGAGTACGAGTCGGGGGATGTAATGATGGTTCTAGAGAGAGTTATTTAGTAGTCCTCACCATTTTTGTAAAATAATATATCAATAAATATGATGAGAATTTATGTGTATGTGGATATTGTCTAGATGGCAATATCTGTACTTAAACTCATAGTTTGTATGTTGTAATAATAAAGTTGTAGTTGTTTCTGTATCATGTATTGACAACTCAGAATGGGTGATGTATACCTATTTTGGGGGCGTCACAAATATTATTATTTGCAATATTAACGATGTCCAGAAGTTCTGCCAAGGAGAGGTTTGATCACCTAATTGCGTGCCAATAGGGAGAATTCCTTATTGGAAAGCCCCCTCTTTCCTAGAAACGACCTGGTCGATTAATAGTGTGAATTATGATAAGGATGATGATGTTTTGTTTTATTAGTATTATTAATTTAATAAAACAGAAAATCTTTTTATATAAAACAGAATAGTTTTATAAAGTTATTCGTTTTATTAGGCTAATACTAAAATCTTTTTATATAAAATAGAATACTTTTATAAAGTTATATGTTTTATTATACAATAATTAGATTATATGATATTTTATTATGTATAGTGTTTGCATAGTGCTTGCATAGTATTTGCATAGTAAAATCTTTTTAAAAGTTATCCATTTTATTAGACAATAATTAGAATATATTATATTTTATTATGCATAAAGTTTACATAGTGCCTGCATAGTATTTGTATAGTAAAATCTTTTTAAAAGTTATTCATTTTATTTGATTATAAATAGAATATATTATATTTTATTGTAACTCAATCTGGACCGTCCGTTTAAAGTAAATCGATCTAGACCGTTCATGGATTGGTTACTATTCAGTCCATTCTTCTATAAATAGAAGCTCATTCCTTCATTATTTCTTACGAATTCACTGAAACTCTAGATAGAGAAACTGTAGAGAGAATTATTCTTCTATAATCTTGAGCGTATTTCTTTAGCGTTTAAGAAAGCTTTGAGTGTAGTGCAAGTTTCTTCAAGTATATCCCTGCCCTACCGTCGGAGTACTCTTCTTTATAAGGTAAGTGGTATTTTCTTTTTTTTTCATATTCATGAAGAGAACTTGGGTTATTCCATTCTTTATTATTCTGTTGGAATAACCTGTATACGCGGTCTACCCTATACTTAGTGAAATTCTTCTGTTATTCCATTATTTATTATTCTTCTGGAATAACCTGTCTATGCGAAGTAACACATATATGTTGAAATTCTGTTGTTATTCCATTCTTTATTATTCTATTGGAATATCATGTCTGTGCGTTTTACGTCGTACCTGGTTCCGTCTTTATTATTCTGTTGGAATATCCTGTCTGTGCGTTTGACGCCGGACCTAGTTCCGTTATTTATTATTCTGTTGGAATAACCTTTCTATGCGAAGTACCGCATGCATGGTGATTTCTGTTGTTATTCTATTCTCTATTATTCTGTTGGAATATCCTTTCGGTGCATATTACGCCTGACCTGGTTCTGTTATTTATTATTCTGTTGGAATAACCTGTCTATGCGAAGTATCGTATGCATGGTGATTTTTTTTGTTATTCCATTCTTTATTATACTCAGTTGGTTAAAGTTTTGACTTATATACTCCATGAAATTAGTGGAATATCCTTGATATTTGCGCTTCATCCAGTATCTTTTCATGGAAATATTCTTCTAAGCATTCTTGAATTTTACTCTACAAAGAAGTATCATGTTGACAATTTGGACGTTATTAGTTCCTGGATAAATTAATTCTTGAACTTGTTTTATTGTATATTTAAAATTGTATTTGTATTCTATACCATGTATTTGGCGACTCAGAATAGGTGATGTATACCTATTTGGGGGCGTCACAACTACGTTTGCCTTTCCAAGATGATATTGAATAGTGTGATCGTAATCTTTCAACAGCTCAAGCCAACGTCGTTGCCGCATGTTGAGTTCTTTTTGGGTGAAGAAATATTTGAGGCTTTTATGGTCCGTATAAATCTCCACTTTCTCCCCATACAAGTAGTGTCTCCAAATTTTCAACGCGAATACGACTGCTGCTAACTCCAGATCGTGAGTAAGATAATTCCTCTCATATTGTTTGAGTTGTCGTGAGGCATAGGCTATGACTTTCCCATGTTGCATGAGAACACATCCTAACCCTTTGCCTGAAGTTGTATATGACAAATCCATCCGAACCAGATGGTATTGCCAGAACAGGTGCCAAAATGAGTCTTCTCTTAAGCTCTTGGAAACTCTTCTCGCATTTCTCGCTCCATACAAATTTGTATTCTTCCGAGTCAACTGAGTTAACGGAGTAGCAATTCGAGAAAATCCTTCCACGAATCTCCGATAATAACCAGCTAAGCCCAGAAAGCTACGCACTTTGGTCACCGACTTCGGTTGCTCCCAACTTTGTATTGCTTCAATCTTCGCCGGGTCAACAGATACTCTATGTTTTGACACCATGTGCCCAAGGAATGCTACTTCCTCAAGCCAGAATTCGCATTTTTTCAGCTTGGCATATAGCTTATTTTCACGAAGCCTTTTAAGTATCATCTTCAAATGGTGCTCATGATCTTCACGGCTTTTGGAATATATGACGATGTCATCAATAAAGATAACAACGAACTGATCCAAATATTCCTTGAATACTCGGTTCATCATATCCATGAAAGCCGCAGGAGCATTAGCCAATCCAAAAGACATGACTAAGAATTTATAATGCCCGTACCGAGTTCTGAAGGCAGTCTTTGGAATATCCTCAGTTCTAATCTTCAGCTGATGATATCCAGAACGAAAATCGATCTTTGAAAAGAATTGTGCTCCTTGCAACTGGTCAAACAGGTCATCAATGCGAGGTAACGGATACCTATTCTTGATGGTGACATGGTTCAATTCTTGATAGCCAATACAAAGTCGCTTACTCCCATCTTTCTTCTTTACAAATAAAATAGGAGCACCCCAAGGAGATGTACTAGGACGAATGAAACCGATGTCTAACAACTCCTGTAATTGGACCTTTAACTCCTGAAGTTCAATAGGAGCCATTCGATATGAGGTTTTAGAAATGGGCTTTGTACCAGGTTCAAGATCAATAAAGAATTCAACTTCACATTCTGGGGATAGACCGGGAAGTTCTTCAGGAAATACGTCAGGAAAGGTACTAACAATAGGAAAATTATTCAAATCTGACGTGTCTTTATTCAAATCCATAACGTGGACTGAGAAAGCTTGACATCCATTATTTAATAAACAATTAGCTTTATGATTTGGTAGCACAGTGATTGATTTTAGTGGTTTAGTTGCTTGAATTCGTACAACAGATTGGTAAGGAATATGAAAACTAACAACCTTACGAAAATAATCGATTTTGGCATGATGAGTAGTTAACCAATCAATCCCTAAAATCACATCAAAAGCAAGTATCTTTAAATAGATAAGGTCAACAGGTAATGTGATGGTGCCAACTTGGATCAAACAAGATTTATAAACAGTGGATGTAATGAAAGTTTCTCCTAACGGAGTTTCTCATAACGGAGTTTCTCCCCTAGAATTTGGAATAGATGAGGATGTCATCAATAAAGACAACAACGAACTGATTCAAATATTCCTTGAATACACGATTCATCATATCTATGAAAGCAGCATGAGCATTAGTCAATCCAAAAGATATGACTAATAATTCATAATGCCCGTACCGAGTTTTGAAGGCAGTCTTTGGAATATTCTCAGTTTTAATCTTCAGCTGATGATATCCAGAACGAAGATCGATCTTTGAAAAGAATTATGCTCCTTACAACTGGTCGAACAGGTCATCAATGCGAGATAGGGGATACTTATTCTTGATGGTGACATGGTTCAATTCTCTGTAGTCAATACAAAGTCGCATACTCATGTCTTTCTTCTTTACGAATAAAACAGGAGCACCCCAATGAGTTGTACTAGGACGATTGAAACCGATGTCTAATAACTCCTGTAGTTGGACTTTTAACTCCTGAAGTTCAATAGGAGCCATTTGATATGGGGTTTTAGAAATAGGTTTTGTACCCGGTTCAAGGTCAATAAAGAATTCAACATCACGTTCTGGGGAAAGACCGGGAAGTTCTTCAGGAAATACATCAGGAAATTCTCTAACAACAGAAATATTATTCAAATCTGACTTGTCTCTGTTCAAATCCATAACATGGGCTAAGAAAGCTTGACATCCGTCTTTTAATAAACGAACAGCTTTGTGGCTTGATATGACAGTGACTGATTTTAGTGGTTTAGTTGCTTGAATTCGTATAATAGGTTATTTAGGAATATGAAAACTAATAACCTTACAAAAATAATCAATTTTGGCATGATGAGTGGTTAACCAATCAATTCTTAAAATTACATCACAAACAAGTATCTTTAAAGAGATAAGATCAAAAGGTAATGTGATAATGCCAACTTAGATCAAACAAGATTTATAAATTGTAGAAGTAACGAAGGTTTCACCCAACGGAGTTTCAACAGATAAGTTAAAGTCAAATTTCTCCGGTGTCAAGTTTAAACGTTGAGCACAAGAAGGAGAGATAAAAGAATGGGTAGAACCGGTATCTAGTAAGGTATAAACTTCACAAGAATTCAAGATTAGCTTACTCGTGATCACCTCGTTCGGGTTCCTCACATTTTGGCCAGTCACGACAAACGCTCTTCCAGGAACCGCTGATTTTAACTTATCTGGGACAGCCTTTGGAGTCACTATCCCTGCTGAACTTGATTTTCCTATAGAATAATCCTGAGCTATGTGACCTTTATTTCCACAGTTATAACATACATTGTATTGTTGTGGACAGTTTGGGCTGATATATCCCTCTTTCCCGCATTTGTACTATCTAACTTGCGGTCGTTCTCCTCCTCTCGAATTTGTTGTTGGTGCCTGTGCTGATGTCTTTCCGTCATTGTTGAATCTCCTCTTTCTGAAGTTTCCACTTGACTCACCTCTCCTATTATCACGGCCATGATTACCACCTGAGTGGTTACCGCTTTTGTCCGTATTCTTCCCTCCTCGCTGGTTATCATCGCTCCGATGACTGCTGTCACCGGTATGACCCTGGTTGTGATCCCTCGGTTGAGCATACTCATTATCTCACTCTAATAATTGAGCCCTATTGACAGCATCTGAATACAGAGAAAATTTATGAGAGATAAGGTATTGACGAATCTCGGGTTTTAGACCTCTCAGAAACATATGCGTCACACGTTCCTCATTTTCTACCAAATGAGGTGCATACCTGGATAACTCTGCGAACTTCACCTCGTACTGAGACACCGTCATGTTGTTCTATTCCAGTCTAATAAACTCTACCTCTTTCATATGACAAATACTTTCAGGAAAGTACTTGTCATTGAACAGTTTCTGAAATCTTTCCCAAGACATGTTGAGTGCGGCTGGCTGGGTACGCTTCACAGATTCCCACTAGTAATCTGCCTCTCCATGGAACATAAAGGTGGCGAATGGAACCTTCTGTTCCTCCGTGCATCCCAAGACATCGAATATCTTGGTAATTTGATTGACCCACGTTTTTGCCTTAATCGGATAGGGCTTTCCCTAGAAATCTTGTGGTCCCAACTCCTTGAACTGCTTGGCTATGACAGACCACGCGTTGCTATCACTTCCACTCATATTTTGTACACAAGTCTCCCTCATCTAATTTTGCATGAACTGCAAAAAGCTTCTAAACATTCCATCATTCATCGTCTGCTTGGTAGTGTTGTTCAGAGGAGGAACATTGCCAGCCTGTTGCTCGTTCTCCTCGTTGGTGGGTAAATGTGTCTCCACGATATCATTTATTCCACTGTTAGCATTCCTAGTCGACATTCTCAAATACTCCATAAAATAAGGGTTAATTAAAGAAATCAACATATCACATAATATCCCTATATACTGACCAACCAACAAATAAGCTTAGATAGGACACACTAGCGAAGGATTTACTCATCTCTCCCCTCCTAGTTCTATTCCCCGATCTCCGCCAGAGACCATATCCCTAAGCTCTGATACCAACTGTGACGCTCCCAAAATAGGTATACAACACCCATTCTGAGTCGCCAAATACATGGTATAGAAAGCAAACTACAACTTCAATAATACAATTATCGTGCAAAATACGACAACACATACTGTGAGTTTAAATACAAATATTATGTTCTAGACAATATCAACACTCAAATAAGTCGTCATTACAATTATTCATACACTATTTTATAAAAATAGAGAGGACTGCTAAAATATCTTTCTAGAACCATCATTCCATACCCCGACTCGATCCTGCTATGTTCTCACCTCCTGAGAAGAAAAATGGAACAAAAAGGAAAAGGGTGAGCTCTACTAGCCCAGTAAAAAATATTATGACTAAGATAATATACAAAAAATTATCATTAGTCTTCAACAGGAAAAAATCTGATAGAATATAATAGACAACAAGGTTTAGATCAACAAATGCAGCGGAAACAGCAATCCATTAGAAAATTCATGTAGAGAAAGAATTCTACTATCTTCTATTATTTTAAAAGTCCATCATTAACATTTTATCCCTGTAACATCAATCAATATACATCTTTAATCAAATATTAATCTTTTCACTACAGGCCAAAGATATTCATTTATATCACCAGTTGGTCATGTTCATCTCAACACATATTCATCTTTGCACTACGGGCCAAAGATATTCATCAATTAATCATTCATCTTTGCACTACAGGCCAAAGATATTCAATAATATCATCATTTAAGACTGAGGATGATGAAAAATATTTTAAAGAAAATGAATCCAGTGAGACAGAAGGACAAATATTAGGGATTCGTATAACAGTTTATTCAAGATCAATAATACTTCATAATAACCAATTATGAAGCATAATTCAAAAATAAAGATCAAAACATGGATACAATCAAAGATAGTAACCATAATAGACATCTTGGACAAAAAGAAGAAAATTCATTTTTTGGTGAATAGTGTCATATTCGTGAATAGTGCCGTATACGTGAATAGTAACCCCGACACAAAAAGTTATAAATTTGATTAAAAAGTTTAAACCAATATTTCGACATAATGATATTGAAGAAAATAATATCATTTAAGAAGAAAATAACATTCCTTACCTCAAATTTCTTACGCATGTCTAACTTTGAACAAACTTCAGGCCAGCCACCTTTGAACCAAATTAGCAGCCCACATGTGTTAAAACACAAGTGGGTCCCACCCATAAATTAAAATAAATTATTTTATTTTCCATAACTTCAATAATTCATAGAAAATAGCCCGTTTATCAAAAAAAATATGAATTTTATGTCCATTCCACATGAAATCGAATTCTCTACAACTTTGAAGCTTTGAGTTTTTCCAAATTCCAAATAGAAAATATCTGAAATCCACAAACGGATGATTTTTAATACTTCCATTCTGACAAAATACTGATAAAATACCTCAACATTAATTCTTTCATTTATAACCACATAAATAAACCCATCATTTATATCCGCATCAAATAAATATTTCCTTATCATATAAATTAATATTTAATTATTTACAAATAATATTACAGAATCACAATAATGGGAACCAGGCAGTTCCCAGGAAAGAGGGGGCTTTCCAATAAGGATTTCTCCTTACTGGCGCGCAATTAGGTGACCAAACCTCTCCTTGACAGAACTTTCTAGACATTGCCAATAATGATTATCTAATAATATTATTCAAATAATAAGAATTATTGATCTGATAATGGGAAATACTGTGTAGTGACAATTATTGAAACAACAATAATATAAAATATCAACGTAACAATTATTGAATCAATAAAATAAAATATTGAACAATAATTAATGTAACAATTATTGAGTAGTGCCTTCTTACGTAAGAATCAATAATTCAACAATACTGTGCCACCACGCGTATTACTGTATTTTAACCACCAGGTAACTCAACAGTGTTAACGGTAACAATTATGCCGTTATTTATAAAAACTCATACTTTGTCATTTTTTTCATCCGACAATTATCCTGTTATAGGGCCCACGAATGGCTCCGTCGTCGTACGAATATTCCCCGACAACAAGAATATTCCACGACCAAACGAATATTTTCCGATAACAATGAATATTTTATAACCACTTGCTCATTTTGCAAAAATTGCACATTTCACCTATAACCAAAAAAATATATCAAATTAACACTTTATTAATTTAGAATAATGAATAGAGAAAAAAAATTCAATTTTATTTATAATAAGTTGTGGTCTTACAGTCAATATTGTAAATAGTTAAAATATTTATCGAATAAATTAAATATTTTAGTTAGAATATTTATAGTATTAAATAAATATTCGATGGAAATTATTTAATTATGATAAAATTGATGGGATTTATGCGTATTTTATTACCTGAGTATAATGGTGATATTCTAATTTAATTAAATAATTAAATTAGAGAAGTGATGATTTATTAAATAAAATTATAATTTTATTGGGTAAGTAAATATGGTGTTGGATAAATAAAGATTCAAAAGAAGTGTGACATTTGGTGTAACTTATAATAGGAATAATTTAAAATAAATGGATAAGGAGGTTAGGGGTTCTAGCCAAACATGGCCTTGTGACTCGTTGCCTTTGTAACAGATAGGAGCCCTTGATTTTTTTTAACTAATAGACTAAATAAATATACGTTAAGTTGTGCCAAGTATGAGAAAGAAGAATAGAGTAGAGAAGAGAGAATTTGAGAGAGAAAAAGGAGTTCTCTGTAGAATTGGAGAAGAGCCTAGGAGAATCAAGGAGAACCAACATTTTTCATCATCTGATTAAAGCTAAGGAGGGTTCAAGAGGTATGAAGAAATTCTTAAGTTCCTAATCTTTGTTCCTTAATTTCATTGTTAGAAATTACTATGGTTATTTGACCTTAGGAATCGATGAAGAATCTATGTGTGTTGAATATGTAATGAATTTCTAGTGTTGTTCATTTCTAAAATCAAACCAATCAAGTATAAATTGTGTAAAAGATGGAAAAATTAGGCTCTTCGTTATTACATACTATATGGTTTGTTTTGGAGGTAAAAATTTGGTGTAATCCTAGATTTAAGTTGTAAATTGATAGTGGTTTGTTGTTCTCCTATGAGAAACAAAAACAACCCAATTGGAATGAACTAAGACGGATGTAAAATGAATTCGTAGTGAATGAATTCGCTAAATATATTTAAAACATGAAAATAAGCATGAACACTGAATTGGAACCCTTAAAATGAATTGTTAACATTCTTGAAGTGTTATAATTATTCTGTAGATGGGTAGTTCAGTATTTCACGAGTTCATAGAGTCAAAAAACAAATAATTCCGACTTAAAATGAAGAAGTTATGAAGGTTTGAAGTAAAAAAATTACAAAATCTGTAATCTGGGTGAAGCCAAGGGCGACCGCGCAGCCTAGGAGTGCGGGCGCATAGCTGGGCGCTGCCAAGTCACGCGGGCGCATTGAAACTATGAAGGAATTGGGTGCGGCCATGCCCATAGTGTGTCAAGTGTGATTACTTTGACATGTTTTGGTAAAATGGCCATAATATTTTCATACGAACTCCGATTGAGGTGATTCAAGATGATCTGGAACGAGGACGAATAGACTTACAACTTTTATTCTTTAAGTGTTTCAATTTGAGGTCTGTAATAGGGGTCAAAAAGGTCATCTTTAGGGCTATTGTGTTTTTGAAGGCAATCGGAGGGCGTCATGCATGAACGTATGCAAGTGTAATTCTCTTAACGATAAGAGATGTTGTTCTAAGTTATAGAACATGAATATTATGAAGTATAATGATGCTTAACATTAATAAATAATATATTAGATAAGTTGTATATGCGTACTAAGCACACACAAAAGAGACAAATTGGGCGTGTGACGAATAAATGTTGAAACGTCGTGATAAGTGATAATGAATGTAAAAAGTGTTTTAAATCAAATGAAATGAATATTATAAGATATTGAATAGTGTTAATATAAAACCAATAAGTAGTCCTAGCAAGACTTAAACACTTGAATGAACTTCGAATATGAAACATAGTGAGCTATAAGTCGAAAGTTAACACAATCAAATTGAACATTGTGTATTGATAATAGGAAGGGTTATGAGATATAGAGTAAAGTTTACATTACAACTACTATGCATTGCTATGCGACTAATAGTTGATGTGCATGATTATATAATTATGTAGGGCACGTGAAGTACAGATAGCTGTAAGCTGTTAAACTATTATTGGTAAACAACGATCAAGGAAAGTCTTTCAGTTCCTATTTGCTATGTAAACTTGATGATTAGCTGTTTTAAGTCTTTATTGCAAAGAGCATGATGTGTTATATATATGTTGAAAGTATGAAACGTTAAAGTCAATTTATGACTACGTTGATTTAGTAATGAATGCTGATTGAGTAAGGAACTCAATCTTTATACTTGTTATATGAACTACATCATGTTTGTTATGTTAGTCTAATGTTTATGAGATGTATGATAAGCATGTTATTATGTGTTATGTGATGCATGAAAACTGTTAGATTTACTTGGCTGTCGAGCTCAACCTTGCAAATAACCATTTTTGCAGGTTAAGGATTGAAGGTAACACTATATGGCACTTGAAAGACATGAATCAAATGTAATACACGAAGACTATTATTTTATCTAAATTTGTTATTTCTTTAAACCATGATTAAGGTTCATGAGATGTACTCAATGTTTTATATATGTATATTTTATGTTAAGTTGTAAAGTTAAAGTTTGAGCCGTCCGGTGTATAAAAGATATTGATTTGATATGTAAGTATATATATTAACTCTAATAAAGTAAATCATGGATTATATATATGATTCAAAGACATGTAGATGATAAAGGTTTTGATTCAGGGAATTAAAGTAAGAAGATAGAAAACTTTAAATTATTCCGCATTTTATTAAGTTTAACATCGAATAATGAAGTAAAATCAGAAGTTAGACGTGTTATTAACGACCGAAGTCGATAACTAAGTTATTTAAATTTTTGGGTCATTACAGTTGGTATCAAAGTTGTAGGTTATAAATCTTAGGTAGGAGTACCTTAGGCTATAACCTTAGAGAAGGAAGATTAAGATAATAAAAAAATACACTCAAATAGAGTTTGAACAATAAGAAATAATTTAAGAAATTTAGATAGAAGGGATTAAAACATGCGTGAAAGGATTCAAAGAAGAATCTCACAGAGTTATGAGAAGTATGAATGTGGGGTTACCCAACTCCAATAATAAGGATGTAAGGTGATAATAAATAGACAATGTCTATAAGAAGAGAATGATAAAGAAGTTAAGAATAAAAAAGTTATATTTAAGTATGGTACAATTGTACTCTTTAATATTTGATGTACGGTATCTGGGCTAAACGATTCCTTCATAGAGTGGAGGTATATACGAACTAGCAACTCGGAACCTAGTTTGTTGGTTGTTTGTGGGAAACCACTCAGTGTACCATATTGAAACTATTAGAGACTTTATGTGTACCAAGTATAGAAAATGGATACGTATGATGAAAATATGGAACTCGAATGAAATGTTGAGCAATATAAATGAAGTTAGAAATTTTTAAAGGATGAAGTGTTATGTAAACAAGAGGATTCAAAGAAGAATCTTGAAGAGATATAAAGATAAGAAATGGGAGTTACCTAACTCCAATAGCTAAGATAACGAATAATGTCGCAAATGATAAAAAAAAAAGGAAAGAAAGGGGATCGCAAAACAAAACGATCACGAGTTAAGCAAAGAATTTTAAGGGAGATGATTATAGAATAAGATCACGACGTGATCTGTTTAAGTTATAAAAGAAAGATGGTCTGTAATGTTTGAATAATTATAGTTTGATGCTATGAAGATGATGTACTATGATATAGTACGAGATAAACTCACGAGGAGTTATAGATAATGTGATATGAGGAATTCATATTGAGTAAGTTAAGAGTAAGATAGAGTTAGGTGGGATTTCAATTGAGGACTCATGTGATGGCTGAGTTGTACAAACCTTTGTATGGGCAGGGGTTTTGTGCTTGCACTCAGTTTATCACATTGATAATCATTGGAATGTCGGTGTCGCGCTATCAATGTATATGTGGTGAAAAGGTGATTCTTTTCTCATGTGTATATTTGATAGTTAGAAACTATTAAGATTAGTCAGATATTATTAGGATTAGGTGCGGTTATTAAACTAACGCATATGGTAAGTTCGTGACTCTTAATAATATGGTAT
Organism: Panax japonicus; assembly: GCA_020205505.1. Classification (NCBI taxonomy): domain Eukaryota; kingdom Viridiplantae; phylum Streptophyta; class Magnoliopsida; order Apiales; family Araliaceae; genus Panax; species Panax japonicus. The sequence continues at coordinate 52,473,830 of CM035110.1, forward strand.
GTTTTGAACCCCTCAACGAATGGACGTCTATGGTCTGACTAGGACAAGTTCTTAAACTCATGTTATTGTGGCAAGTTCCTGGATTTCCAAAGTGTGGTAAGTTTGATGAACTATTTTGGATAGAAAATAGTTATAGTATAGAGAACATTGATGAAGTTGAAGATTGATAGAATGGTTAAGTAATGAAGTAATGAAGTAAAAATTGAAGTTGATGGATACTTGGATATTTTAAATCTACTAGATGTGCTAGACTTTCAAGATTTATTGACTTCGTGCCGATGGTTATACATTTGATTTTTGAAAAATGTTGGGTCACACTAGTGAACCAAAGAATTTTTAAAAAAGTGCTATTATTCGCATATCTATGCTGTTTGTTTCGGCTAGATAAAAAAATGACTTTTAAATTTTCAAAATATATTTTAACTATACGTATTAGGTGATGTGATAAACGATGGAGTCATCAATGCAATGGAACCTGGTGTTGGATGTGATCATATGATCGTCAGCCCACTATGGTGAGATGTAGTATGACAACGTCATAATCATGATGCCATAAAAGGATTTTTGAGTTTTCTTTAAGATATGAGAATATATATATATATGTATATGTATATGTATATTTTGATTGATGTACGAATTATTGTAGAAGTCTGTTATTTGATTCAGCTAGACGAATATTAAAAGATGTTCATGAAATTCGAGGGTTCTTTGTCAAACTATGCCAAACCAAATTATTTTGGTGCATATTTTGATGTTGAAAAGCTGAGATGAACAACCCTTTTATAGGGGATTACGCGGAGGCATTTAGATGTTTGTGCACAATACATGGTACGATGGGCTGATCACCCTAAGAACGGGGAGTCCCTACAATATTACTGTTAATGTTAAAGTTGAAAGATTACTTGTAACTGTGGACATAGTTACGTGATGCGTTTAGATGTTTGTGCACAATACATCATACGAAGGGCTTAACACGCTAAGTACGGGAGTCCCTATAGTCTAATAACTGTTAAGGTTTAAGTTGAAACAGTACTTATAACCGTAGACGTAGTTCAAGGTCTTATGACCCCTCAGCATGATTCAGAATCTTTTAAATTCCTGTTATTCATATCGCTTCCCAATTATTGAGCAATTATGGAAGATTCTTATTATTCTGAATGGTGAAAGTGGAAAGGATGAGAAAATTAAGCAAAACATAATAATTTTAAGAAAGAATTGAAACTCCAGAAAGAAGAGAAATATGAAACTCTTAGAAGAGGAAGAGGTGAGGAATATGATGATCTTAGAAAGATCCTTAGAGAAGGAATTTGGTTATAGAACCCAATGAATGAATAAAGTATTAACCTAAAATCTATTTTGATAGATTGAATGGATAAAGATTAATAAATAAAATTTTGAGGAAGAAATTTGTAGAAGAAGGGGTGAATGCAATATCCCGAGTGTTTATGAGTTGAGTATATGATAATGATTCTTAAAAAAGGAAATGAATGAGTTAAAGAATATATAATACTCAAAATATAATTGAGTTCAAGGGAAAGTTATGAAATAAAACTTAAAAGAATTTATTATCAAGAATGGTGGGAGTAGGAAATATAAAACCTATATTAAGGTAATGTGTTGAAGATATTCGACAATAAATTTTGAAAAGAGATTTGGTGAAAACCGAGTAAGGAAGGTTTCGTTGATTCCAAGGACGGAATCCTTATAAGGAGGGAAGGATGTGACAACCTGAATTTTTATAAGTTATTAAAATAGGAATTTAATAATTAAAATGCTTATTATGAGATGTTTTGAGTTTGAGTATGTATATATACGTGCTATATATTTTGAAATATGTATTCTGGTTTGAAGAGAAATATATATTCGTATATTGGGAAAGTGAGGTTTAATAGTTAAGTTAACTATTAAAGGAATTAAATGAGATTGTTATAGAAAGGAAATTAGCTAAATAATATTAGTTAATTTAATTAAGTTGAAATTATATTATGAAATAACATAATTCGATTATTATGCTCTATGGCAATGGAATTGTTATGAATTAAATTTCATAAATAATGTGAGTAATTCACTTAATTAAAATAGTGAATTAGTGTAAGCATATTTATTTAAATAAATGAGGAAGTAGTATATTACATATGAGTGTAATATGTTAAAGTAATACGATTGTCAATATTGTAAATAGTTAAAATATTTATCGAATAAAATAAATATTTTAGTTGGAATATTTATAGTATTAAATAAATATTCGATGAAAATTATTTAATTATGATAAAATTGATGGAATTTATGCATATTTTATTACGCGAGTATAATGGTGATATTCTAATTTAATTAAATAATTAAATTAGAGAAGTGGGGATTCGTTAAATAAAATTATAATTTTATTGGGTAAGTAAATATGATGTTGGATAAATAAAGATTATGGTTAAATCAAAAGAAGTGTGACATTTGGTGTAACTTATAATAGGAATAATATTAAAATAAATGGATAAGGAGGTTAGGGGTTCTAGCCAAACATGGCCTTGTGACCCGTTGCCTTTGTAACAGATAGGAACCCTTGATTTTTTTAACTAATAGACTAAATAAATATACGTTAAGTTGTGCCAAGTATGAGAAAGAAGAATAGAGTTGAGAAGAGAGAATTTGAGAGAGAAAAAGGAGTTCTCTGTAGAATTGGAGAAGAGCCTTGGAGAATCAAGGAGAACCAACATTTTTCATCATCTGATTAAAGCTAAGGAGGGTTCAAGATGTATGAAGAAATTCTTAAGCTCCTAATCTTTGTTCCTTAATTTCATTGTTAGAAATTATTATGGTAATTTGACCTTAGGAATCAGTGAAGAATCTATGTGTGTTGATTATGTAATGAATTTCTAGTGTTGTTCATTTCTAAAATCAAACCAATCAAGTTTAAATTATGTAAAAGATGGAAAAATTAGGCTCTTGGTTAATACATACTATATGGTCTGTTTTAGAGGTAACAATTTGGTGTAATCCTATGATTTAAGTTGTAAATTGATAGTGGTTTGTTGTTCTCCTCTAAGAAACGAAAACAACCCAATTGGAATGAACTAAAACAGATATAAAACGAATTCGTAGTGAATGAATTCGCTAAATATGTTTAAAATATGAAAATTAGCATGAACATTGAATTGGAACCCTTGAAATGAATTGTTAATATTCTTGAAGTGTTATAATTATTCTGTAGATGGGTAGTTCAGTGTTTCACGAGTTCATAGAGTCGAAAACCAACTAATTTCGACTTAAAATGAAGAAGTTATAAAGGTTTGAAGTAAAAACATTACAAAATTTGTAATTTGGGCGTAGCCAAGCGCGGCTGCGCAGCCCAGGAGCGTGGGCGCACAGCTGGGCGCTGCCAAGTCATGCGGGCACACTAAAACTATGAAGGAATTGGGCGCGGCCGCGCCCATAGTGTGTCAAGTGTGACTGCTTTGACATGTTTTGGTAAAACGGTCATAACCTTTTCATACGAACTCCGATTAAGGTGATTCAAGATGATCCGGAACGAGAACGGATAGAGATACAACTTTTATTCTTTAAGTATTTCAATTTGAGGTCTGGAATAGGAGTCAAAATGGTCATCTTTTGGGCGGTTGTGTTTTCAAAGGCAATCGAAGGGCGTCGGGCATGCACGTATGCAAGTGTAATGCTTTTGACGATAAGATATGTGGTTCTAAGTTATAGAACGTGAATATTATGAAGTATAATGATGCTTAACATTAATAAATGATATATTAGATAAGTTGTATACGCGTACTAAGCACACACAAAAGAGACAAATTAGGCGTGTGATGAATAAACGTTGAAACGTCGTGATAAATGATAATGAACGTAAAAAATGTTTTAAATCAAATGAAATGAATATTATAAGATATTGAATAGTGTTAATATAAAACCAATAAGTAGTCCTAGCAAGATTTAAACACTTGAATGAACTTTGAATATGAAACATGGTGAGCTGTAAGTCGAAAGTTAACACAATTAAATTGAACATTGTGTATTGATAATAGGAAAGCTTATGAGATATAGAGTAAAGTTTACATTACAACTACTATGCATTGCTATATGACTAATAGTTGATGTGCATGATTATATAATTGTGTAGGGCACGTGAAGTGCAGATAGCTGTAAGGTGTTAAACTATTATTGGTAAACAACGATCAAGGCAAGTCTTTCAGTTCCTATTTGCTATGTGAACTTGATGATTAACTGTTTTAAGTCTTTATTGCAAAGAGCATGATGTGTTATATATATTTTGAATGTATGAAACGTTAAAGTCAATTTATGACTACGTTGATTGAGTAATGAATGCTGATTGAGTAAGGAACTCAATCTTTATACTTGTTATATGAACTGCAACATGTTTGTTATGTTAGTCTAATTTTTATGAGATGTATGATAAGTATGTTATTATGTGCTATGTGATGCATGAAAAATGTCAGATTTGCTTGGCTGTCGAGCTCAACCTTGCAAATAACCATTTTTGCAAGTTAAGGATTGAAGGTAACATTATGTGGCACTTGAAAGACATGACTCAAATGTAATACACGAAGACTATTATTTTAGCTAAATTTTTTATTTCTTTAAACCATGATTAAGGTTCATGAGATGTACTCAATGTTTTGTGTATGTATATTTTATGTTGAGTTGTAAAGTTAAAGTTTTAGTCGTCCGGTGTATAAAGGATATTGATTTGATATGTAAGTATATATATTAACTCTGATAAAGTAAATCATGGATTATATATATGATTCAAAGACATGTAGATGATAAAGGTTTTGATTCAGTGAATTAAAGTAAGAAGATAGAAAACTTTAAATTATTTCGTATTTTATTAAGTTTAACATCAAATAATGAAGTAAAATCAGAAGTTAGATGTGTTATTAACGACCGAAGTCGATAATTAAGTTATTTAAATTTTGGGGTCGTTACATATGCTTTTAACTATTTTGAGGCCTTAAATCCGGATAACCATTTTAAGGCCCCTGATTTACATATGCAAGGAATTGTAAGCTGGTATTTACAATTTAACAAGTCCATTTTCGGAACCAGAACTAGATCCATTGATTGAATCATCAACCCTTTGTAGTTCCTAGGCTCACATGAATATTATTTAAAAGTTTGCATAAATGAAATATCGAAATAAAAAATATATTTATACTAGACATCGCTAGACAAAGGATTCATCAGTCAAATTTTTGTAAACGAGTAGCCAAAGCTTCCAGTGTCCTCTAGATAAAGATCTAGGGCCACATGGTTTTTAAATATTTACAAAAATAGAAAGAAAACTAGATCTATACACATATGAGCTATTCTAGCTTCCAGGCTCAAGGTTTACAACTTTTGAACTTGTTAAAAGCTAGATCTGGCTAGATCTAGTTAATAAAACACAAATATTAACTATTTACATGAACATGAAGTGTGAAAAGCTAGATCTATGTCTTATTAACATAGATTTGTATATATATATATATATATAATATAGTAAGAAAAAGAAGCAGATCTGAAGAGATCTTACAGTTTAGCGTGAGAATGGCTATCGAACGGCTTTAGACGCCATTATACTCACTTTTCACCTGTTAAAATTTGATATGTTGTAGAATATATGTATATAAGTGTTTACAAAAGAGATTTACAAAATTAAACGGAAGAAAAGCTGTCTTTCGCTCTCTAATGGCCAGATTTCTCTCTCTTGAACCATTATTTCTCTCTACAACTTTCTCTAAATAGATGGTGGGGGTCTATATTCATATAACCAAGGTGTCGCAGGTCGAGCTGTGGCTGGGTCTTGTTGGCCCCACTGTCTCAAAGTACGTGCACTCCGACTAATGCACAATCTATTTAAACTTTCATAACTTGCAATCCGTGAATCCGATGGAGGCGTGCCATACCTTTTTGAAAAGATCTTTACGAGAGCTACGCAATGACATGGGGCTTGACCTTTTCTAAATCTGGGAAGATAGGTTCATGACAAGATCTTCAAGTTTTTGTAATCAGTCTATTGAACTATTTGGCGTAGTTTTCACTCAAGATTGCTGTGATGGCTCTTAATGACCATGTTTTTAGCTGGATGTCTGTGGTTTGATGTTAAATTGGAAAAATTACCCTTTTACCCTTCTGGGGTTATCTTCGGGCTTAAAGTGGCTGCAACTGTCTTTCTTCAAGATTGTCTCTAGGGTTTGACAGTTGTTGACTCTTTCTTTCATCAAGTTTATCTTCGAGGACTAATTTGATGTCTGAAGGGCTACCTCCGAGGTTTGATTGTTGTTGTAGTTTTCCGGGGCTATCTCCAGGGTGTAAAAAGATTCTTTTGCCCTCCTGCATAGTTAGTAACATGAAAAAAAAATTGAGTGTTTACAGATGCCCCTCCTTTTCATGTTTATCCAATACAATGGAATGAACATGATAAAGATTTACTAGACACTTGAAATATGACAAGGTATATTTAATGATGCAAATCGCACTTCGCAAATCATACTTCGCAAATCATACTTCGCATTTCGCATATCATATTTTGCATTTTGCAAATCGTATTTCGTAAATCTCATTTCGCACATCTCAAATTGTACATCGCACTTTGTAAATCACACATCTCATCGCAAATCGCTTTACTTTTACCAGTTATTGCTGATGCCTATGCTGAGGTGATTTAAATAGTTTTGACTTTCATCAGTGCTGCTGATGCTTACGCTGGTATGACTCCAACGGTTTGATTTCCATTAGGCTGATGCTGATACTGATACTTACGATGGGCTAACTGCAACAGTTTGATTTCCATCAGATTGATGTTGATGCTTGTTTGATGAAGATAAACTAAGATGTTATCTACATATCTGCTGGGGATAGTGTTCTAAAATCACCAGACCTTCCCGATATCTATGTTAGTAGTTTACAACGATGCCTACCCTGCTGGTAGTTGAAAATGGTGCCTACCTTGTTGGTAGTTTAAATTGGTGCCTACCCTGCTGGTAGTTTACAACGATGCTTACCCTGTTGGTAGTTGACAACAGCGCCTACCCTGCTTGTAGTTGACAATGGTTGCTCACCAGACGATTTCGATGCCTACTCAAATGGTAGTTTACAACAGAATTTTTTTTTCGAGCCTGGGTATTTAATTTGCACGTATATTTAACTCTACTGGTGATGCATGCTAAGCTTTTTAATGGAGATGTGCGCTAATGTAGCGTAATTGCTCATGTGCAGGCTATGCATGATGTGATGATCTAAATTTATCCTTAGGAGTTTATGGTCCTAGGTTGATGCACCTGCTTAATTGAATTAACTAGATGTAGAAACATACCTCACCTTTTCTGAGGCAATTTGGAGTTTCTTTTAGCTGTTGGGTGCTTTTTCTCCATTTCTTTAAACTTTTTATTCGCGATCCGGCTGGACTGATGACCTAGGTGCCACTAATGTAAGACCCCAAATTTTTTTTATAATAAAATCGAATTTCCTCTATTTATTATCTTGAACTAATAAGGAGTTAATTTGATATAATACTTTGGTTATTGGTGAAATGTGCAAATTTTACAAAATAAGCAAGTGGTTATAAAATATTCATTTTTGTCGGGGAGTATTCATTTGGTCGTGGAATATTCTTGTTGTCGGGGAATATTCTTACGATGGCGCAACCATTCGTGGGCCTCATAATAGAATAGCTGTCAGATGAAGAAAATGACAAATTTGAGTTTTTATAAATAACGGCATAGTTGTTACCGTTAACACTGTTGGAATAACCGATGGTTAAAATACAGTAATACGCGTGGTTGCACAGTAGCACACGGTATTGCACAATATTTTTGAATTATTGATTCTTACGTAAGAAGGCACTACTCAATAATTGTTACATTATTTACTGTTCAATATTTTATTTTATTGATTCAATAATTGATGCGTTGATATTTTATATTATTGTTATTTCAATAATTGTCACTGCACATTATTTCCCATTATCAGATCAATAATTCATATTATTTGAATAATATTATTAGATAGAATTATTGGCAATGTCTAGAAAGTTCTGTGTAAGGAGATGTTTGGTCACCTAATTGCTCGCCAGTAAGGAGAAATCCTTATCGGATAGCCCCCTTTTTCTTGGGAACGACCTGGTTGTCATAATTGTGATTTTTTAATATTATTTGTGAATAATTAATTATTGATTTATATGATAAGGAAATATTTATTTTATGTGGATATAAATAATGAATTTATTTATGTGGTTATAAATAATGGAATTAATGTTGAGGTGTTTTATCAGTATTTTGTCAGAATGGAGGTATTAAATATCAAATCGATGTTTTTAAAGCTCTATTGCGTGAGTTATAATTTTTAATCCGACCATTGGATCGTTGTGATTTTTGGATATGTTATATATAAGTTGAGTATATGTCCACAAATTTTGAACCGTTAAAAATGTACGTATGATTTGTTATGAATTTTAAGAGGTGGCTGATTCAGAAATTAGGTTTATAAATGATTTTGGTGGAAAATTCTATAATTGAGTGGGTCCTACTTGTGGTTGGTGAAGAAATGTACTGAATTTTATTTCAAATATGGTGGGTGGAAATAGTAGTAGGTAAAGCCATCAGGTAGCAGATTAAGTCTGCTTCGGTATGCTAACATTTTCCTATAAATAGAGGGCTAAGTTAGAATTGAAAATCACACCAGAAACATAAGTTTTCTCTCTTTCTCTCTCTATATTATCGAGCGTATTTTGTGAGTATTTAGATACTTTGAGATTTGCTATTCAGTAGAAGTTTCATTCAGCATCACATCCGACCTTTCATTCTGAAGTACTGTTTCTTTGAGGTAAGGGATGTTATTTTCTTCTTAAATGATATTATTTTCTTTAATATCATTATGCTGAGATATTGTTATGAATTTTATTGTGGAATTTCTACCGTTTTGTGTCAGGGTTACTATTCACGTATACGACACTATTCACGTATACGACACTATTCACAAATACGACACTATTCACCGAAAAATGAAATTTTCTCTTTTTCGTCCCAGATGTCTTTTATGGTTATTATCTTTGATTGTATCCATGTTTTGATCTTTATTTTTGAATTCTACTTCACACTTGGTTATTATGGATTATTATTGAATTTGGATAAACCGAAATATGAATCCTTAATATTTGTCCTTCTGTCTCACTGGAGTCGTTCTCTAAAATGTTTTTCATCATCCTCAGTCCTTAATGGCGATACTTGATGAATATCTTTGGCTTGTAGTGTAAAGATGTTTGATTACCTGATGAGTATCGTTGGCCCATAGTGCAAAGATGAACAGGTGTTGAGATGAACATGACCAACTGGTGATACAAATGAATATCTTTGGCCCGTAGTGCAAAGATGAATATTTGATTCAAGATGTATATTGATTGATGTTATAGGGATAAAATATTGATGATGGACTTTTAAATTCATAGATTATAGTAGATTTCATTCTCTACGTAACTCATCTATGAATTATTATTTCCGCTGCAAATATTGATCCAAAACTTGTTGTCTATTGTATTTTATCAAATTTTTTTCCCTGTTGAAAACTAACGATAATTTGTTCTATATTATCTTAGTTATAATATTCTTTACTGGGTTAGTTGAGCTCATCCTTTTCCTTTTTGTTCCATTTTTCTTCTCAGGAAGTGAGAACATAACAGGAACTAGTCGGGGTATAGAATGATGGTCCTAGCCAGTTGTTTTAGCAGTCATCTCTATTTTTGTAAAATAGTGCATCAATAATTGTAATGAGGACATTATTTTAGTGTGGATATTGTCTAGAAGACAATATTTGAATTTAAACTCACAGTATGTGTTGTCGTATTTTGCATGACAATTGTATTAATAAAGTTGTAGTTGTTTCTGTACCATGTATTTAGCGACTCAGAATAGGTTGGGTGGATTGGACCTATTTTGGGGGCATCACAACTGACATCCCTGGAGGGTGTAGCCTGTTCTTTCACTACCCCGATTTGAACTTCCGTGTAGAGGCTTCAACTTGTCAGGACTTGGCGCAGGTTGACATGTTTAATGGTGAAGATTTCATTCGCTAGACCTTTTGTCGTCGGGCGTCTATTTTTGGATTTAAGGACTCTCTTAAGAACTTTTCCCTTCTTTTGTTGTGGCAAGCTTATGTCGCCGTAATTTCTTTCAGGAATTCTCCCTTTTCTTTCGATGAGAGGCTTAATCCTGCCTTTGATCCCTTCCATTTCTTGGAATCAAAAAATGCCCCAGCCCTTTCGTAACTTGTTACTGGTAATTTATATAAAAAACTCTCTTTGTTGACTAAGTTGAGAGTGAGATCCTGCACATCAACCGAACAACAAAATGCACAAAAGCTTGATGGCTTAGGCCATTAGGGGTAATATAATCTTATGAACGAAACATTTAAAGTTAAATTTAATGAAATTGAATGCTTGCATGTTGATTTTTTTCCTTATCAATAAAGATACGAAAATGAATTTTTTCTAAGGAAATTATGAATCGCTATTTACCAGGCTTAAATTTTTATTTTCCCAAAATTTTCATTTAATAGGTTATGAAATCGCAAGAAAAATTTTAAGCATCCATGGTCATTACTTATGGGTAATACCAAATTCGAAGGACTTGTCTCTTTGAATATACTTTGTTTTTGCTCTAGATACAAAATTAACATCATATGCATGTGCACTGTGAGTGACGCAACCCTTAGTAGGGGTTTCTTTTCTATGACTTTTAGATGATCTCATTTCAACTATATAAACTTTTTTTTTTTGCTTTCCTTGCTTAAATTATCTTGTTTTCTTAGGCTATTCAGAGTTATCCATTTAACAAGTTTTGAACCAATGACTCCTAAACTAGAGGACTTTAGGGCACTAGGTGTTAAGACACCCTTTCGGGTTTACTGGCTCAAGTAACAAAGGCCACACTTTGAGGCCAGTCAAGCGGTCTACTCTATTTGCTCCTCGCCTAAGCTTGTTTAAGAATCATTTTCTTAGGCTCTAAGTTACCTCTATAACGAGCGTTGGGTCGGTGACTCCCAAACCAGATGGCTTTAGGGCACCAGGTATAAAGACACCCCTCAGGCTTAATTACTCGAGTAACCTAGGCCACGATTCGGATCTAATCAGGTTTCTTCTTCTTCTTCTGCGTAATTCTTATTTTCTTAGGCGTTAAGTTACCAATGTAGCGAGCGTTGGGCCGGTGACTCCCAAACCAGGAGGCTTTAGAGCACCAGGTGTAAAGACACCTATCAAGCTAAATAACTCGAATAACCTAAGCCACGATTCGAGACATTTGGCCGGCTAATTTTCTTCTCATTAATTTTCATCACTATCGACATAGTTTCATACCCCACAACTAAGAGTCAGGGCAACTGCAAAGTGTAGACATGCATATGAGGTCAATTTTATTCCAAATAGCGCTTTGAACCAAGATCTCATGTCTAATTTAAAGGTTGAGTAGTCTTAATTCTTTAATCGTTCCCGTGATTTTTGCTCCACGGACGCTTATTGGAATTCTTCCGATTCATAACAAGTTAAACAAAATTTCTTCTTCTTCTTTTTTTTAAAAAAAAACCTTTTTCTAAGATTCTAATCCAAGATTTATCTACTTAACATGTATATTATCGCTAATGCATGTAAATAGAGACCGAAAGCACATAAAGAAATGAAAGAGTCATACCTCACATGTGGATTAAGCAAATTTTGATTGGAAAAGACCAGATGATCGTACCAAATTGCTAGTGAAATGATATGAGGGAAGCTTTGATGATGACGGACCATGCTGATTGTAGCAATTACATTTTTTCCTAGTAAATAAAATAAAAATAAATAAATTTTTTATTTTTATTTTAATGAGTTATATGATGTGACATACCTTATTTGTTGTAATACAAAATGTGCGTATGTGTGATACGTGATGTGATGAATATATATATATATATATATATATATATATATATATATATATATATATATATATATATCGCATAAACAAATTATTGAAGCAAATTATTTTGTGGATATTGTATGATAAATAAATTATTTTAATTAATTTATTAAATAAAATATTTTTACTTAATAAATAGTTTCCGTTTGGATGGAAATAATTCATGGATATTTTATTCAAATTTTTACGGTGTATTTGGTATATTTAAAATGCATTATGTCGACGTCGGGATTTTTATTTGTCCCTTTCCGTTCTTGTCTTTTGGTTTTTTCATGTTAGGTGAGATTTGTTTGAAAAGGTCCGACATGTATATGTAGACGATTTGAATGTAAGAGTCTCCAGTTGATATTTTTAAATGGTTGCACCAACTCAACCGAGAAAATGTTTGCATAAATACCTAGTGACGTGACACTGTTTAACTGGTCTACAAAATCGAAATTCTTTAGGGTCTGGGGGCTTGATTAAGCGGAGGGAAGGTGTTAGGCACCCCCCGACTTCCATGATAACACGGTTACCACCACTTTTCAATTTAAACTTTTATCTGAATGTGTGTGTGTAGGTCTATGTGCAGTTGTTTGAAAGTAGTGCTATGTCTCGTTTGCACCTATATAGAAAGGATTTGACTTTTGTATAAAAGTTTAATTTTAACAAGATATAGAAATGATGTTTTGTAAAACAAGTTTTTCAAACCCTTGTGCTCAATAGTAATTGAGGCCTTTGATACTTCCATTTTATTATGTGTTCGGCGTGATTGCTTTTATTTTCGAGTTGCGAAGCATCTTCGAGAAAATAAGATATATAGCAGTGCCGAGCTCCTTGTGGGCATGAAAGTCATCTAAGGAAATTCAGACACCGTGAATAATTTATAAGCTGGATGCAGCTGAAAATGTCCATCACATGAACCAAATCTAAATTCAGAAGCTGAATCTGTGATCACATTATTCCTAGGCTCACATGACAAAGCAATATGTGCAACAGCTAGAAAATGGTCTAGATTTGAATAAATCTAAGCATTCCAGCTTCAAAAGTTCTAGTTTAGTCACCATAAACCAGTTAAAGTGAGAAATAGCCAGATTTAGGCAAATCTAGCTCGTAGGCTAATAAAAGCTAAAAAAAGAACTAGATTTGAGTAAATCTAAACCATTTAAGCTTCAACGATTCCAGTTTAGTCACCATGAACCGGTTAAAGGGAAAAGTAGTCAGATTTAAGCAAATCTAGCCCGCATGTTGAATAACCGTTATATATATAAAAGTTGTAAATATATATAAGCGATCAACTGCCACGAAGTAAACTCTAGGCAGGACTCAAAATGTGAATATATATATATATATATATATATATATATATATATATATATATATATATATATAAGCGGTAAAAGGCCACAAAGTGAACTCCAGGCCTGACATGAATTTAAATATATATATATATATATATATATAAGTATTTATATATACATAAAAGCAATAAATGCACCGGATGTACATCCAGGCTCCACCGAACAAGGTTCGATAACAAGATATATATATATATAAGTATTTATATATATATATAAAAGTAGTAAACGCACCGGATGTATATCCAGGCTCAATCAAACAGAGTTTGATGGAAAGATGTATATACATAAGTATTAATATATATATATATATATATATATATATATATATATATATATATATATATATATATATATATATATATATATACAAAAGCAATAAATGCACCGAATATTATATTCGGGCTCAATCGAAGCATAGTTTGATAATATATATATATATATATATATATATATATATATATATATATATATATATATATATATATATAAGTAGTAAAATGCCACGGATCGATGATTCGGGCACACCCACACGACATGACTCTCAACGTGAGTAGATATATATATATATATATATATATATATAAGTGATAAAAAGCTTAAAAATCTGAAATATCTTGCAGTGGGCAGCCAAGAAGACTTCAAATAACTTTTGATTCCTGAAAACTCGGTTTTCACCAGTTAAATTTTAGTATGTAGCAAAACACGAGCTTAAAAGTGTTTAGAAAGAAGAATCACTCAGTTTAGAGCACTCTACAAGTGTTTATGAGTTGAAATGGACATGGTTTCTTCGCTCTTCTCTTTTTTAAAATGGCTACCCCAAGACCTTTATTTATAAACCAGATGGCCGCGGGTCAACCCGCGGCAGCCGCGAGTTTACCTGCGGCTTCTCGGGTTGCCCAAGGCCATGTGGGTCCCGTCATCTTGATTTACTTGCACTCGTGCAACGCGTTGTCCACTCGAACCTTCATAACCTTCAATCCCGGCATCCGATGGAGGCGTACTATACCTTTCCAAAATGTTGTTGTCGAGAGATACACTATGACATGGGATAAGAGGTTGTACGAAGCCGGGAAGATAGGTCTATGACCAGATCTTCAAGTTTTCAAATTCTATTTGGTGTGCAGTCTTGTGTAGTAGTCACTCGAGATTTTGAGTTATGGTTCTAGTGGGACACTTCTGTATGAAATGTGGGTTGAAATGATGTTGATACGATGTGAATGTAGTATCGAGGTGGAAAAATGATGATTTTTCCCCTCACCGGGGTTATCTCTGGTTCTATACAGATGTAGCAGTCGTTGCTCTGGGTTATCTCTAAGATTGGGCTGTTGTGAGTACTGAATGTCCTCAGGGTTATCTCTGAGGTGCCTTGACCTCCCAGGGTTATCTTCGGGGTTGGAACTGAGTGTCCTGGGATTGAAACTGACTATTCTGGGGTTATCTCCGAAATTGGAACTATTTTCCTCGGGGTTATCTCTGAGGTTTGGAACTGGGCATCCTGGGGTTGTCTCCGAGATTGGAACTGAGTATCTCGGGGTTATCTTCGAGATTGGAAATTGGGTATCCCGAGGTTGTCTCCGCGATTGAGCTGATTTTACTTTCAGGGTTGTTTCTGGAAGACAATTTTGCCCTCCTATATGGTTAGTAACAGGAATGCAAAATTTTGTGTGTCTACACATTATATATGATGCGATAAGTACGAAGGGGGAAATAAATGGTTATATTAAATATAACAAACCAAACAAACCTTATATGTTTCGGCTGAGATAATAAGGTAACAAGCATGAGCTGCCTTATAACCGGGATTAGCAATCTAAGTTGGTATTCTTTAAGTAAGAGCTGGCTATATTTTACGAATATAGACTAGTAGACACATCCCTCCTATAATGTGGTGAGCAAGGTCAAGATTTCTTTATATACGCCAAGTTTAAATTCAAAATTCTATCCTTCTTCTGGTTTGGTTTCCAGCCAAGTCATTGCTAGTCCAGTGTAGTCTATCAATGTATATACAAGTTAAGGTAAGCAGCTTGTGTTTCTTTCTTTTAATGTTGAATATTTATGAAGGTAGATGTTATAGAATGTGATGTTGACTATAACTATTATGGAGATTATACTATTTCATGTTCTTTGTATTAAAGTCTAATATGATAGTAACATGAATTAACTAATTTGTATGTATCGGTTAATTATGCAAAAGTTTAATTGTATTATGAATTTTATGACTGGAACTGAATTAGAGGAGATAGATTGGTTGTGGGGAAGAATAAGGAGGCTAAAATTGGATGGAAGAGTAAACCTATAGATATGAAGGTTGTGTATCAAAACTGTGCACACTAATTATTCGATAAAAGTTCAAAATGAACTGTTTTGGCTAAAAACTGAACATTAGACAAAACAAAAGCTTGGGCTTGGTTTATATAACATATGTAATGATAATTAATGGAATTGGGTGTGTTAAATTAAAATGAAAAGACATTTTAAGCCAAGACAAAAACTTAAGTATTAGTATATCTAGTCATTTTCGAGTACTGATCTGGGATGCTTAATGAATTCTATTTGGAGGTCTGATATTTTCTTTTAGTAGACTGATAAGGCAGTAAAACCATACCAAAAAATTTGGGCCTAAACCAATTTATGTATCGGAGATTTCAAAATTTTTTAAAAAAGGGAGTGCTGTGTTGTGGGGCTGGAGCTGCCAAAGCAGCTGTAGGCAACAGCCAGCGACAAGTGTTATGCTGCGCTGCACTGCAGAGCTAATGGGTTAGCTTTGGTTTGCATTAATTTTAAAGAAGATATAGTTGGTAAATTTGTATAATAATATTTATAACATATATAAAATGTCAAGACTCTCTAATAATACAAGGAATGAAACTTTGCAAGGCAAAGTGTAGTGCATTTATTTATAAACCAAATGGTCCCATCGTCTCAAAGTACGTGCACTCGTGCAACGCACTGTCCACTCGAACCTTCATTACTTTTAATCCGGGCATCCGATGGAGGCGTACAATACATTTCCAGAATGTTGGGTCAACGTTTATCATCTCGGCTTTTATCAACAGAGGATTTGTCCAGGATTTATGCCTGTTGGGCCCAGCGTGAGAGGGCTAATTTTACTACTAGCCATCCAGGCCGTTCTACAGAGTATTCTACATGGTTGGAGGTAAAGATTGCATCAGCTAGGGTTGTATACACACTGTCGGGGATTGATTTTGACAGTGGGGAGCCTATGGAGGACCCTAATTCTCCCACTGAGGATGAGTTGTTTGCTGGGTTGTCAGCAGCTCTTGTTGATTCCCCCAATACTTTTGCTGCTTTGACTCCACCTTCCGCAGAGTATTTAGAGTAGAGTCTGCATCTGATGACGTTTGAGAGGGATCATGCTAGGGCCTTGATGTTGAAAGCTCTTTCTAATAGAGATGCCGCTCTAGTTGAGATAGATGATGTTTTGGCTCATAGAGATACCGTTGTTGCTGAGCGGGACAAGGCTAGATCACCTAGGGATGCCGCTATTTTTAAGCGGAATGGTGCTATAACTGCTCGAGATGCCGTCGATACAGATAGTACTGCATTACGATCCCACACTGCTGATATCATTGCAGAGATGAGCACGTTCATTGATGAGCATAGTGTAACCATGCAGATGGTTGTGGATCTCTTGTCTCGCGTTGATACCCTTGGGCAGGAGCTTACAGAGTTACCCCCTTCTTCTGAGAGGGATGCCATGTTAGACTTGATAGTGCGCTTATCCACTGGTTTTGTAGATTAGCTTGTATTTTCCTGCACAGACTAGCTTAGCTATTTTTATCATTTACATGACACATTGTATATATCAAGAAGTATTCTATGGAAAGGAAATATATTTTGATTCACTTCCCCTTTTAGTTATACCTTGTTACTTGCTTGATATTTTTCTGTTCTCCAGGGCTTGTGATCTCGATGTATTCTGAACTCCTCCTTGATGGATGGACATTTAGATGTCTCTGGATCTTTTAGAATGGATCGTTGATCTGTGTATTCCCTACTCTTTGGTGTCTTGGGACTGGTTTCTTGTATGTGGTTAAGGAGAGGATTATGGCTTTCCTCTCCGAGGTTGACCGCACCATAGATTGTCGCCGGTACTCCTTTGTATTGGGGAGCCCAGGTAGTTCCATCTCTTATGGATTGGTGTTTCTCTTTGAGGACTCAAACGCAGCTTAGATGGTTGCCGATTTTTCTCCCATGGGTACTAGGAGACCAGGTATTTCCATCCCTTTGGTCTAAGCCGATGAGGTGTGGTTTGAAAGGTTTGAAGGATGATCTCAGTACCATTGACAAGTTTTTGTGTTTTGGTAGGGGGTAAGACCGAACCATGAATGGCTGCCTATGTTTGTGACGCCCCCAAAATAGGTATACATCACCCATCTTGAGTCGCCAAATACATGGTACAAAATTCAAATACAACTTAATTATACAACAGTCGTGTAAAATACGACAAAACATAATCTAAGAGTTTTAATAAGAATTTTGTCATCTAGATAATATCCACACTCAATGGAGTCCTCAATACATTTATTGTCACACTATTTAACAGAATAGTGAGGACTACTAATGCTATCATCTGGACCGTCACTCCGTTCCCCGACTAGTCCCGGCTACGTTTTCATTTCCTGAAGAGAACAGTGAAAGAAAGGGTGAGCTCAACTAGCCCAGTAAGAAATATTATGACTAAGATAATGAAGAATAAATTATCATTAGTCTTTAACAATGTTAAACTAATAAAATACAATAGACATCAAGTTTAACTGCAGCGAAATAAGCAATCCATTAGAAGAGTCAAGTAGAGCATGATATCTACTATCTTCTATGATTTAAAATGTTTTCATCAATTTTTATCGCTGAGACTCAACTTAATAAATAAACCACATCATCGAGTCATCCCTAAACTACGGGCCAAGGATATTCATTAAATCATCAATGGTCATGACTATACCAAATAATCTCTGGTCATAATCATACCAAAAATTGTCCATCAATGCACTACAGGCTACTGAGGACATTTACCACATCATTTACAGCATTATAGGTCATGATTATTGTAAGACCCCAAATTTTATGAAATAAAAGTATTCAATTTTTCTTATAATTACTATTCAGTAAATGGTTAAATTGATAAAAGTTAAGTTAAAAGTGATATATGAATTTTTTTTCAAAATACACAAGTGGTTATAAAATATTCATTGTTATCGGGGAATATTCGTTTGGTCGTGGAATATTCTGTCTGTCAGGGAATATTCGTACGACCGGTGCAACCATTTGTGGGCCTCATAACAGAATAACTGTCGGATGAAGAAAACGACAAAATTAAGTTTTTATAAATAACGACGTAATCGTTACCGTTAACACTGTTGGAATACCCGGTTGGTAAAATAAAGTAATACGCGTTGTTGCACAGTAGCACACGGTATTGCACAGTATTTTTGAATTATTGATTCTTACGTAAGAAAGCACTACTCAATAATTATTACAGTAGTTACTGTTCAATATTTTATTTTATTGATTCAATAATTGTTGCGTTGATATTTTATATTATTGTTGTTTCAATAATTATCACTGCACAATATTTCTCATTATCAGATCAATAATTCGTATTATTTGAATAATATTATTAGATAGCATTATGGGCAATGTCTAGAAAGTTCTGTTAAGGAGAGATTTGGTCACCTAATTGCGCGCTAGTAAGGAGAAATTCTTATTGGAAAGCCCCATCTTTCCTGGGAACGGCCTGGTTGTCATAATTATGATTCTGTAATATTATTTGTGAATAATTAATTATTAATTTATATGATAATGAAATATTTATTTGATGTGGATATAGATGATGGATTTATTTATGTGGTTATAAATGAAGGAATTAACGTTGAGGTATTTTATCAGTATTTTATCGGATTGGAGGTATTAAAATCTCAAATCGGTGTTCTTAAAGCTTTACTGCGTGAGTTATGATTTTAATCTGACCGTTGGATCGTTGTGATTTTTGGATATGTTATATATATATATATATATATATATATAAGTTTAGTATATGTCCACAAATTTTGAACCGTTAAAAATTAACGCATGATTTGTTATGAATTTTAAAAGGTGTTGAAATGATGTTTAAAATCATCCGTTTATGGATTTTAGATATTTTAGGTTTGGAATTTGGAAAAACTCAAAGCTACAAAGTTGTAGAGAATTCGATTTCAGTCAGAATGGACATAAAATTCGTATTTTTCTGATAACCAGGATATTTTTTATGAATTGTTGAAGTTTCGAAAAATAAAATGATTTTTATTAAATTTATGAGTGGGACCCACTTTTGGTTGGTAAATTACACACATGGGCTACTGAATTTCTTCCAATATGGCTGCCCACAATTTCAAAGCATGCGTAGGAAATGTGTTTAATAAATAATATTAATTTATTATTTAGTCTCCTTTGGCGTTCTAATATTTTCTTATAAATAGAGGGTTAAGTTAGAATTGAAAATCACACCAGAAACAAGTTTTCTCTCTTTTTCTCTCTATATTATCGAGCGTATTCTTGTGAGTATACTTTGAGTGTTGCTATACGGTGCAAGTTTCTGTCAGCACTATACCTGAAATTCGGTCAGAAATACTACTCTTTTGAGGTAAGGGATTTTAAGGGTTATTATGTTTTTCAGTTCATATTTCTTCCGTCCTTTAGAAAATTCTGGAAAAATTTGAAATGATATTTTGATGAGTTTTATTGATTGTGTCCAAAAATGGAGATTTTTGGATGTATAGATTAAGAGTTATGAATTTTATGAGAAAAGACTATTTTAAAAGTAACAACTTATAATTCCTTGCGATTAACTTCAAAATTGATGAAATTTTTATTGGGAGTACATCTATATAATATCAGTGTACTCTGTGAATTTCAGAATTTTTTGGATAAAAGTACAATTTATGATAAATGTCTAAATATTCGGTGGTTTTGGCCATATGAAAAATAGTAAATGAATTTTAAAAATTTTAAGAAAAATATATGTTCAATATGGGACTATATTATGCTAGATTCCAGAAAAGAAATATTTTTGGAAATGATTTGGTATTTTTTATGAAAATGGACAAGTTATGAATAAATGAGTTAAATATGTTATGTGAAGGAAAAAAATTGGAAAATATGATTTTATGGCTTGAGAATCCTATATGAGGTATATGTAGATTTTTGATAAGGGTTTTGATTATTGGTGATGAAATTTTATGAGTTTGACATTTTAGAATGATTAAATGCATTATTTAGTAAAGTGTAAACAATTAAAATAAATTGTTTATAAGCTTAAGAAATATTATTCTTTCAATATCATTATACCGAAATATTGGTATAGATTTTATTGTAGAATTTCTATCTTTTTCATGTCAGGATTACTATTCACGAGTTACTATTCACGAGTTACTATTCATGAGTTACTATTCATGAGTTACTATTCACGGGTATTATTCACGACAAAATTGGTTTCTTTTTCTAACCAAATTACGTTGATTTATGAATATTATTCTTGAGATTAAAACTAATGTTGATCATATTATTTTTATTATCATATATAACATTTTTATAACCCTAATGATGATATTTTTCTTTGACTTGAGTGTAAAGATGGGTAGATTTTTGGTATGATCATGACTATGGGTTCTCTTTGGCCAATAGTGCAAAGTTGAATTGTTGACTGGTATGATCATGACCATTGAATTTATAATTGAATATCTTTAGCTTAAGTGCAAAGGTGAATTGATCAACATGGTTATAATTATTGTTTACATAAATTCTGAAATGATTATTTATTTCTTTGAGATAATAATATATTTGGCCTGTAGTGCAAATATGAACCGTTGAGGAATATCTTTGGCCTGTAGTGCAAAGATGAATTGTTGATGAATATCTTTGGTCCGTAGTGCAAAGATGACATGTTGTTGAATATCTTTGGCCAGTAGTGCAAAGATGAACATGTATTGAGATGAACATGACCAACTGGTGATACAAATGAATATCTTTGGCCATAGTGCAAAGATGAAATTATTAGTATGATTATGAACAGGAAATGTGATTTGGTGTAACCATGATCTTTGATGTTTCAGGTAAAGATAGGTGATGAAAATTATCTTCGTCCTGAATGAGAAGAGGAATTTAGAACTACAATTATGATTATGAGTTATTCATATAATTGTGGACCAGAATTGTTGATTGATGTTACAGGGATAAAACATTGTTGGTGGATTTTTAACATAGAGAAGATAATAGACTTTATAGTCTATTTGACTCTTCTAATGGATTGCTCGTTCCGCTGCAACTATGGTTGAAATTTTTATCATCTACCATATGTTCTAAATCTTTGATTTATTATTGATGAAGGCTAATGATAATTTAATTATCTTTAGTCATGATATTCTTTACTGAGCTAGTTGTGGTCACCCTTTTGTTTTACAATTTCTTTCAGGTAATAAGAGTGTAGCTGGGTCGAGCGGGGGTAACAGGGGAATAGAATGGTGGTCTCTAGCTGTGGAGTTCTCCCTAAACAGTATAGACAAGTGTGTTGTATACGTCTTTTAGTAGTTATATTTGGTGAATCATATAGGGAGAGGCGAACCCAACGTTAGAAGGGTCTTTTGCCACTTTCATACAAGATGTCTAATGACATACAACCTCGTGTCATCATAAGACAGAGTTGTACTCGTCCACTTGCTGAGTATATTTACGAGTACTACCTATATAATCTTGGTGTTTGTTTGAAGTATAATTCTCAATTTGAGACAGTGGAGATAATGATAAATCAAGAGAAGACTCACTATTGGGAAGAATATGATAGTAATCTTATCGTTTTTCTTTGGGGTATATTGGGTCAACCAAGGATAATTATGTGGCCATATGATATCTATCATAACCTAAAAGTATGGCCTCCCATGTACGAAGGTTTTCTTGAGCACTTCCCAAAGATTTTAATTTCTAAAACAATTTTTGACTATACCTTTATGTAAGGTGTCACTGTGAGGTGTTGTCCACAGTTGGGACATATGTCACATTTGGTATATATTTGTATCCAAACTCACAGTATATGTGTTGTTGTATTTTGCACGACAATTGTTGTAATAAAGTTGTAGTTGTTTTCTGTACCATGTATTTGGCGACTCAGAATGAGTTGGATTGAATGTACCTATTTTGGGGTCGTTACATTTGGTATCAGAGCTTAGGGATATGGTCTCTGGCAGAGATCGAGGAATAGGACTAGTAGGGGAGAGATGAGTAAATCCTTCGCTAGTGTGTCCTACCTAAGCTTAAATTGTTGGTTGGTCATAATATATGGATATTATGTGATACGTTAATTTGCTTAATTAACCCTTGTTTTATGACAGTATTTGAGAATGGTAGCTGAGAATGCTAACAATGGAGTGAATGAGACTGTGGGGATACCTCTAATCACTAACCATGATAATGTGATGTCAGACGAAGAAGGAATTAGAGATATCTATGTGGTGAGTGAAGAATTGATAGTTGCACCCGAGATAGTCAAAGAGGTGACAGTTGAGAGTGAGGAAGAAGAGGTACCTGAGGAGAGTTTATTAGAGGTATTTTATGATCAAAATGTAGAATTTCAAAATCGTATTCATGAGTTAGAAGAGCAGGCTGAAGAACGTCAGGCGGTCGTGGAACAAAAGGATGCAACAATTCAAGCTTGTGTTACACAATATGTGATGTTTGAACAGAAGCATTCTTTGGCAGAGTATAAGATGATAAAGATTGAATCTGAGATGAAAAAGAAAAAACTGAACGAGTAAGAATGAGTGATGCATGGGTAAAAGCCACATGACACGTGGATATTGTGGAAAGAGATGTCTGATCTAAGAAGGCTAAAATAGATGACATGAATTTCTCTTTTTGGAAAGCAATTGGGAGAACCCAACATCGAGTTTTGAATTACCCTGTACATAGCGGTCAACCCGAATTTGATATGGATCGAAGATTGATGATTCAGATCATGAAATAGGAGTACGACGAGGCAGTTGAGGGAGAAATATGTCCTATAGAAAAATATATTCCAACGGTAGTGATGACGCCAAATGCTGCCCCAGACAAGTCAAAGCCGAGTAGTTCGAGGGATGGCGGTTGTCATGACTTCCTAACAAATGAGGAACCCAAATGAAGTTATCACAGGAGATGAGCAATAGAGAAATCATGATGACCGGGGAGATAGAATCTGAAATGCAAGCAAGGTATTCTCAACTTTTTGAAATACCAGGTACGTAAATTTCGAGGACGAAATTTCATAAGGAGGGGAGATTGTAAGACCACGAATTTTATGAAATAAAAGTATTCAATTTTTCTTATAATTACTATTCAGTAAATGGTTAAATTGATAAAAGTTAAGTTAAAAGTGATATATGATTTTTTTTTTCAAAATACACAAGTAGTTATAAAATATTCATTGTTGTCGGGGAATATTTGTTTGGTCGTGAAATATTCTTTCTGTCAAGGAATATTCGTACGACCGGCGCATCCATTTGTGGGCCCCATAACAGAATAACTGTCAGATGAAGAAAACGACAAAATTAAGTTTTTATAAATAACGGCGTAATTGTTACCGTTAACACTGTTGGAATACCCGGTTGGTAAAATAAAGTAATACGCGTTGTTGCACAGTAGCACACAGTATTGCAGAGTATTTTTGAATTATTGATTCTTATGTAAGAAAGCACTACTCAATAATTATTACAGTAGTTACTGTTCAATATTTTATTTTATTGATTCAATAATTGCTGCGTTGATATTTTATATTATTGTTGTTTCAATAATTATCACTGCACAATATTTCTCATTATCAGATCAATAATTCGTATTATTTGAATAATATTATTAGATAACATTATTGGCAATGTCTAGAAAGTTCTGTCAAGGAGAGGTTTGGTCACCTAATTGCGCGCCAGTAAGGAGAAATTCTTATTGGAAAGCCCCCTCTTTCCTGGGAACGGCCTGGTTGTCATAATTGTGATTCTATAATATTATTTGTGAATAATTAATTATTGATTTATATGATAATTAAATATTTATTTGATGTGGATATAGATGATGGATTTATTTATGTGGTTATAAATGAAGGAATTAACGTTGAGGTATTTTATCAGTATTTTATTGGATTGGAGGTATTAAAAACACAAATCGGTGTTCTTAAAGCTTTACTGCGTGAGTTATGATTTTAATCTGACTGTTGGATCGTTGTGATTTTTGGATATGTTATATATATATATATATATATATATATATATATATATATATATATATATAAGTTGAGTATATGTCCACAAATTTTGAACCGTTAAAAATTAACGAATGATTTGTTATGAATTTTAAAAGGTGTTGAAATGATGTTTAAAATCATCCGTTTATGGATTTCAGATATTTTAGTTTTGAAATTTGGAAAAACTCAAAGCTACAAAGTTGTAGAGAATTGATTTCAGTCAGAATGGACATAAAATTCTTATTTTTCTGATAACCGGGCTATTTTCTATGAATTGTTGAAGTTTTGGAAAATAAAATGATTTTTATTAAATTTATAGGTGGGACCCACTTTTGGTTGGTGGATTACACACCTGGGCTGTTGAATTTCTTCCAATATGGCTGCCCACAATTTCAAAGCATGCATAGGAAATGTGTTTAATAAATAATATTAATTTATTATTTAGTCTCCTTTGACGTTCTAACATTTTCCTATAAATAGAGGGTTAAGTTAGAATTGAAAATCACACCAGAAACAAGTTTTCTCTCTTTTTCTATCTATATTATCGAGCTTATTCTTATGAGTATACTTTGAGTGTTGTTATACGGTGCAAGTTTCTGTCACCACTATACCCGAAATTCGGTCAGAAGTACCGCTCTTTTGAGTTAAGAGATTTTAAGGGTTATTATGTTATTCAGTTTGTACTTCTTCCGTCCTTCAGAAAATTCTGGAAAAATTTGAAATGATATATTGATGAGTTTTATTGATTGTGTCCAAAAATGGTGATTTTTGGATGTATAGATTAAGAGTTATGAATTTTATGAGAAAAGACTATTTTAAAAGTAACCGCTTATAATTCCTTGTGATTAACTTCAAAATTGATGAAATTTTTATTGGGAGTACATCTATATAATATCAGTGTACGCTGTGAATTTCAAAATTTTTGAATAAAAGTACAATTTATGATAAATGTCTAAATATTTGGCGGTTTTGGCCATATAAAAAATAGTAAATGAATTTTAAAAATTTTAAGAAAAATATATGTTCAATATGGGACTATATTATGCTAAATCCCAGAAAAGAAATATTTTTGGAACTGATTTGATATTTTTCATGAAAATAGACTAGTTATGAATAAATGAGTTAAATATGTTATGTGAAGGAAAAAAAATTGGAAAATAGGATTTTATGGCTTGAGAATCCTATATGAGGTATATGCAGATTTTTGATAAGGGTTTTTGATTATTGGTGATGAAATTTTATGAGTTTGGCATTTTAAAATGATTAAATACAATATTTAGTAAAGTGTAAACAATTAAAATAAATTGTTTATAATCTTAAGAAATATTATTTTTTTAATATCATTATACCAAAATATTGGTATGGATTTTATTGTGGAATTTCTACCTTTTTCATGTCGGGGTTACTATTCACGAGTTACTATTCATGAGTTACTATTCACGGGTACTATTCATGACAAAATTGGTTTCTTTTTCTAACCAAATTATAGTTGATTTATGAATATTACTCTTGAGATTAAAACTATATGTTGATCATATTATTTTTATTATCATATATAACATTTTTATAACCCTAATGATGATATTTCTCTTTGACTTGAGTGTAAAGATGGGTAGATTTTTGGTATGATCATGACTATGGGTTCTCTTTGGCCAATAGTGCAAAGTTGAATTATTGACTGGTATGATCATGACCATTGAATTTATAATTGAATATCTTTAGCTTAAGTACAAAGGTGAATTGATCAACATGGTTATGATTATTGTTTATATAAATTCTGAAATGATTATTTATATTTTTGAGATAATAATATATTTGGCTTGTAGTGCAAATATGAACCGTTGAGGAATATCTTTGGCCTGTAGTCCAAAGATGAATTGTTGATGAATATCTTTGGCCCGTAGTGCAAAGATGACATGTTGTTGTATATCTTTGGCCAGTAGTGCAAAGATGAACATGTGTTGAGATTAACATAACCAACTGGTGATACAAATGAATATCTTTGGCCATAGTGCAAAGATGAAATTATTAGTATGATTATGAACAGGAAATGTGATTTGGTGTAACTATGATCTTTGATGTTTCAGGTAAAGATAGGTGATGAAAATTATCTCCGTCCTGAATGAGAAGAGGAATTTAGAACTACAATTATGAATATGAGTTATTCATATAATTGTGGACCAGAATTGTTGATTGATGTTACAGGGATGAAACATTGTTGGTGGATTTTTAACATGGAGAAGATAATAGACTTTATAGTCTATTTGACTCTTCTAATGGATTGCTCGTTCCACTGCAACTATGGTTGAAATTTTTATCATCTACCATATGTTCTAAATCTTTGATTTATTATTGATGAAGGCTATTGATAATTTAATTATCTTTAGTCATGATATTCTTTACTGAGCTAGTTGTGTTCACCCTTTTGTTTTACAATTTCTTTCAGGTAATAAGAGTGTAGCTGGGTCGAGCGGGGGTAACAGGGGAATAGAACGGTGGTCTCTAGCTGTGGAGTTCTCCCTAAATAGTATAGACAAGTGTGTTGTATACGTCTTTTAGTAGTTATATTTGGTGAATCATATAGGGAGAAGCGAACCCAACGTTAGAAGGGTCTTTTGCCACTTTCATACAAGATGTCTAATGACATACAACCTCGTGTCATCATAAGACAGGGTTGTGCTCATCCACTTGCTGAGTATATTTACGAGCACTACCTATATAATCTTGGTGTTTGTTTGAAGTATAATTCTCAATTTGAGAGAGTGGAGATAATGATAAATCAAGAGAAGACTCACCATTGGGAAGAATATGATAGTAATCTTCTCGTTTTTCTTTGGGGTATATTAGGTCAACCAAGGATAATTCCGTGGCCATATGATATCTATCATAACCTAAAAGTATGGCCTCCCATGTACGAAGGTTTCCTTGAGCACTTACCAAAGATTTTAGTTTCTAAAACAGTTTTTGACTATACCTTTATGTAAGGTGTCACTGTGAGGTGTTGTCCACAGTTGGGACAAGTGTCACATTTGGTATATATTTGTATCCAAACTAACAGTATATATGTTGTTGTATTTTGCACGACAATTATTGTAATAAAGTTGTAGTTGTTTTCTGTACCATGTATTTGGCGACTCAGAATGGGTTGGATTGAATGGACCTATTTTGGGGTCGTTACAATTATACCAAAAATCCATGGTCATAATCATACCAAGTCCATCTATGCACGTAAGCCAAAGATGACTTTCATGACAATATAAGCATGAGGATGATGACAATGACATATTAATTCAATAAAACAAGTTCAAGAATAAATTTTAAAGATTTATAAGTTAATTTATCTTGAAATCAATTACGTCCAAACTGTCAACATGATACTGCTTTGTGGAGTAAAATTCAAGAATGCTCAGAAGAATATTCCCATGAAAAGATATTGGATGAAGCGCAAATATCCAGGATATTCTACTAATTTCATGGAGTATAGAAGCCAAAACATTAACCAAATGAGTATCATAGCATATATGAAACTGCAAATGGATTTTCACCCGCCATGCGGTAATCCACGTAGACAGATCATTTTCACAATTTAATAAGGAATGAATACGAAGGATCATTCACCATGCATGTGATAATCCACATAGACAAGTTATTCCAACAAAATAATAAATAATAGAACCAGGTCATGCGTAATCCGCACAGACATGATATTCCAACAGAATAATAAAGAATGGAATAACAGAAGAATTCACCATGCATGCGATAGACTGCATAGATAGGTTATTCCAACAGAATAATAAAGAATGGAACCAGGTCTAGCGTAAACCGCACAGACAGGATATTCCAACAAAATAATAAAGAATGGAATAACAAAGAATTCACCATGCATGCGATAGACCGCATAGACAGGTTATTCCAACAGAATAATAAAGAATGGAACCAGGTTTAGTGTAATTCGCACATACATGATATTTTAACAGAATAATAAAGAATAGAATAACAGAAGAATTTCACCATGTATGCGGTACTTCGCATAGACAGGTTATTCCAACATAATAATAAAGAATGGAATAACAGAAGCTCTCTTCATGAATACGAAAGAGATAATACCCCTTACATTAGAAACTGGATACTGGAGTAGAGAGGTAGCAGACTTCTCTTCTTCTTTCTCTCTATAATAATTTCTATATAGCTTTAGTGAATTGGTGAGAAATGAAGGAAGAATGAGCTTCTATTTATAGGAGAATATAGTTTCGATAATTGCATGTTTTGGGGCTCAAAATATTACAGTACAATACCTTTAACTTTTCTTTCATTTTTAATTTAGTCCTGCAAGTATTATCAAACTTGCACCACCTCCCCTAATAGTAAATAATGTGAATCAATAGTTCAATCATGTGAATCAATACTTATAATCATGTGAAAATACGAATTACAGTATAATACCTCCATCTATACCTCCATTTTTAACTTAGTCATGCAAGTATTATCAATCTTGCACCAACTCTCCTAATAGTATAAGAATGTGAATCAATAGTACACACATGTGAACAAATATTTATAATCATGTGAATTAATAGTAATTAATGCTCATTTATCCGGTTAATTACCCGACTGATCAGTATAACTTTCAGACATTAATTAATATCAAAATAAATGTCGATTTCTACTAACACTAATAATTCCAACATAATAGAACTATCAATTTCATCTTTAATCAACACGAACTTATTCATCATTAATATTATAACTCACAATATTTAACAACCAGGTTGTTTCTAGGAAAGAGGGGGCTTTTCGATAAGGATTTCTCCTTATTGGCGATAATACTTCCATTGTGGGGTCCACCAATGATTGTGCCGTCGTACGAATATTCCCTGTTAAAACAAATATTTTCTGACCAATCGAATATTATATAACCACTTGCTTACTTTGCAAAATTTGTAAATATTATCCATAACTATAACATTATATCAAATCCACACCATAATATTCAAAAATATAATTCGAGAAAATTATTCTTTATTCATAAAAGTTGAGGTCTTATAACCTCCCCTTCTTATGAAATTTCGTCCTCAAAATTAGGGTGCGTACCTAGTATGTCAAAGAGGTGAGGATACATTGATTTCATCTCAAATTCTAACTCCCAGGTCATTTCCTCCACATCGTGGTTTCTCCACAAAAATTTAACTTGAGGTATAACTTTAGAGCGTAGAATATGATCATTCTTATCCAAGATTTTTATATGTAACGCTTCATACGTTAAATCTTCCTCTATCTCGTCTGGTTCTAATTCAGTAATTCGGTTCAGGTCTTTCACATATTTATGTAACATAGATATGTGAAAAATGTTATGAACACGAGACATACTTGGAGGTAAGGCGAGTCTATAGGCCATAGTTCCTGCTCGATCGAGGATTAAAAATGGGCCAATGAATCGAGGATTGAGCTTTTCTCTCTTTCTAAATCTTGTAACTCCTTTCCATAGAGTAACACGTAACAACACATGATCTCCAATATTGAATTCCACATCTTTTCGATGAAGATCAGAATAACTCTTTTGTCGATCTTGTGAGGTTTTTATACGTTGTCGGATTGTTTGAATCTTTTCCATAGTCATACGTACCAAATTCAATCCCAACAACGTTGATTCACCCGCCTCATCCCAGCATACTGGAGAACGACACTTTCTTCCATACAACGCCTCAAATGGAGCCATGCCAATACTTGCTTGATAACTATTGTTGTAGGAAAACTCCACCAATGGTAAGAACTTGTCCCAACTTTCCTTGAAGTCAAGGACACATAGTCTTAATAAATCTTCAAGAGTTTGAATAATCCTTTCCGACTGCCCATCCATTTGAGGATGATATGCAGAACTAAATAGTAAATCTGTGCCCATAGCTTTTTGCAAACTAACCCAAAATCTTGAAGTGAGTCTTGGGTCTCGATCAGAAACTGTGGATACTGGCATACCATGCAATCTTACGATCTCGTTTATGTACATATTAAAAAGACGTTCAAGTATAAAAGTTTCTCGTATCGGTAAGATATGAGAAGACTTGGTCAATCTATCAACAATGACCAAAATCGCATCTATGCCTTGAGAAACCTTGGGAAGACCAGTAAATAAATCCATGGTAATGTGCTCCTACTTCCATAATGGAATTTCAATTGGTTGCAATGGACCTTTTGGCACTTGATGCTCCGCCTTGACTCGTTGACAAGTTAGACACCTTGAGATAAACCCCGTTATCTCTCTCTTCATATTGCTCCACCAAAATGTATGTCGAAGATCACGATACATTTTGGTACTCCCAAGATGGATTGCAAACGGTGTGTTGTGCGCCTCCATCATGATTTTATACTTCAAGTAAGAATCGTTAGGAACACAAAGTCTGGAGTTGACTCAAAGTATTCATTCTTCATCGATTCTTGCTTCCGGAATAACACCTTCTTGCACTTTCTTCTTCATACGCATCAGCTCCAGGTCTGTAGTTTGAGCAGCTTTAACTATATAGATTAAAGTCGGTTCCACTCGTATATTCGCCATCATCACATGGGTCCCTAGAGTCTTTAACTCTATTTCCATCCTTTCCAAGTCATACAAAATGGGTCTTTGCGTTGACAATATTTCACTCGTACCCGCATATGATCTTCTACTCAATGCGTCAGCTACTACGTTCGCATTTCCAGGATGGTATTGGATGCTATGATCATAATCCTTCAACAACTCAAGCCATCATCGTTGCCGCATATTGAGTCTTTTGAGTGAAGAAATATTTGAGGCTTTTATGATCCGTATAGATCTCCACCTACTCTCCATACAGGTAATGCCTCCAAATCTTAAGCACAAAAATTACTGCTGCCAACTCTAAATCATGAGTAGGATAATTCCTCTCATATTCTTTGAGTTTTCGAGAGGCATAGGCTATGACTTTCCCATGTTGCATGAGAACACATCCTAACCCTTTGCCTGAAGCATCACTGTAGATGACAAATCCCTCCGAGCCAGATGGTATTGTCAGAACAGGTGCTGAAATGAGTCTCCTCTTGAGTTCTTGAAAACTCTTTTCACATTCCTCGCTCCAACCAAATTTTTTTTATCTTTTTGAGTCAGCTGAATTAATGGAGTAGCGATTCAAGAAAACCCTTCTATGAATCTCCAATAATAACCAGATAATCAATACAAAGTCGGATACTTCCATCTTTCTTTTTTATGAATAGAACAGGAGCACCCCAAGGAGACATACTGTAAGACCCCAACTTATTATTAATGAAATTGAATTTCCTCTATTTATTATTTTGAAAATATTAAGGGTTGATTTGATTAAAGTGGTTAGTTATGGGTAAAATGCGCAAATATTTCAAATAAGCAAGTGGTTATAAAATATTCATTATTGTCGGGGAATATTCGTTTGGTCGTGGAATATTCTTACTGTCGGGGAATATTCGTATGATGGCGCAGCCTTGTGTGGGACCCATAACGGAAAGCGATTGGATGAAGAAAACAAAAAGTATAAGTTGCTTATAAATAACGGCGTAGTTGTTACCGTTAATACTGTTGGAACACCCGATGGTTAAAACACAGTAGAACACGGTATTGCATCAATTATTGATTCTTACATAAGAAGGCACTACTCAATAATTGTTACAGTAATTACTATTCAATATTTTATTTTATTGATTCAATAATTGCTGCGTTGATATTTTATATTATTGTTGTTTCAATAATTGTCATTACACAGTATTTTCCTTTATCGAATTAATAATTCATATTATTGGAATAATATTATTAGATATCATTATTGGCAATGTCCAGAAAGTTCTGTCTAATGAGAGGTTTGGTCACCTAATTGCGCGCCAGTAAGGAGAAATCCTTATTGGAAAGCCCTCTCTTTCCTTAGAACGGCCTAGTTGTCAAAATTATGATTCTGTAATATTATTTGTGGATAATTAATTATTGATTTACATGATAAGAAAAATATTCATTTTATGTTGATATAGATGGAGAAAAAGTTTAATGTGACAATTGTTGAAAATTGATATTTTATCTTTTTTGATAAAATAATTCATTTAAATATATTATTATATTTTAATAATATAATAATGATGATATTTTTACAATGAATGTGGGATATATGAATAAATGAGGAGGAGTATTTTTGTTACTAAAAATATTTAAAACATGTTTTTCATGTTTGTGGATCCCATTTATTGATTGAAATTTGATTATAGCTTGTAAAATCGTCCGTATGTGGATTTCGGTCAATTTTTGCTTGGAATTTGGAAAAACTTAAACTTACAAAGTTGTAGAGAATTGAATTTCCTATGGAATAGACATCAGATTCATATTTTTCTGATAAAAGGGCCATTTATTATGAATTATTGAAGTTCCGGTATATCGGGTCTGAATCGATTTTTGGAGTTTTAAATATTTTTATTTAGAAAAACATTTTTGGTGATTTTGTCACTTTTATGGCTGATGTCTTGACCAAAAAAGTGGGCTAAGGAAAATTTATATAAATATATTAATATTTTATTAAATTTTCTACTTTGGTGTTCTAAGCATTTTCCTATAAATAGGGTGCTTAAGTTAGAATTGAAAATTAAATCAGAAATAAGTTTTCTATCTCTTTCTCTCTCTATAATGTCGAGCGTATTCTTGTGAGTATTTTGATACTTTGAGTGTTGCTATACGGTGCAAGATCCCTTCAGCACTATATCTAGTATTCCAGTCAGAAGTACTTTCTTTTCGAGGTAAGGGATATTATTTTTTTTAAATGATATTATTTCTTCTAATATCATTATGCCAGAATATTGGTAAGATTTTTCTTGTGAAATTTTTGTCTTTTAGTGTTGGGGTTACTATTCACGTATACGATACTATTCACGAATACGACACTATTCACAGAAAGATTAAAATTTTCATTTTTGTCCAAAATATCTATTATGGATACTAGCTTTGATTGTATCTAGATCATTCTTGAATTTTACTTCACTATGATTATTTACGAAGTATTTTTGAACTTGGATTGTTTAAAGTACGAATCCTTAATATTTTTGAACTTGGATTGTTTTTGTTCTTTTGTTTCACTAGATTCGTTTTCTTTAAAATATTTTTCATCATCCTTAGTCCTGAATGATGATATTACTAAATATCTTTGGCCTGTAGTGCAAAGATTAATGATTTTCTGTTAAATATCTTTGGCCCGTAGTGCAAAGATGTACAGGTGTTGAGATGAACATGACCAACTGATGAATATCTTTGGCCTGTAGTGCAAAGATGAATATTTGATGCAAGATGTTTATTGATTGATGTTACAGGAATAAAATATTGATGAAAAACTTCTAAATTCATAGAAGAAAGTAGATTTCATTCTCTACGTAACTCTTCTAATGAATTATTATTTCTGTTGCGAATATTGATTTAAACCTTGTTGTCTATTGTATTCTATCAGATTTTTTTCTCTGTTGATGACTAACGATAATTTGTTCTATGTTATCTTAATCATAATATTCTTTACTGGGCTAGTTGAGCTCACCCTTTTCCTTTTTGTTCCATTTTTCTTTTCAGGAGGCGAGAATGTAGCGATTACTAGTCGGGGTATGAAATGAAGGTTCTAGAATGTCATTTTAGTAGTCCTCACTATTTTGTAAAATAGTGTATCAATAATTTTAATGAGGACTTATTTGAGTGTTGATGTGACGACCCCAAAATAGGTCCATTCCATCCAACCCATTCTGAGTCGCCAAATACATGGTACAGAAATAACTACAACTTTATTATTACAACATATAAATTATTGTCGTCTAGACAATATCCACATACAAATAAATCACCATCATAATTATTGATACATAATTTTACAAAAAAATGGTGAGGACTACTAAACAACTTTCTCTAGAACCTTCATTTCATACCCTGACTAGTACTCGCTACATTCTCGCCTCCTGAGAAGAAAAATGGAACAACAAGGAAAAGGGTGAGCTCAACTAGCCCAGTAAAGAATATTATGACTAAGATAATGTACAACAAATTATCCTTATTCTTCAACAGGGAAAAATCTGATAGATTACAATAGACAACAAGTTTTAGATCAATAACTGCATCGGAAACAACAATTCATTAGAAGAGTTAAGTAGAGAATAGAATCTACTAACATCTATGAATTTAAAAGTCCATCATCAATATTTTATCCCTGTAACATCAATCAATATATATCTCAAATCAAATCAAATATTCATCTTTGCACTACAGGCCAAAGATATTCATCAGTTGGTCATGTTCATCTAAACACCTGTTCATCTTTGCACTACGGGCCAAAGATATTCATCAATTGTTCATGTTCATCTCAACACCTGTACATCTTTGCACTACGAGCCAAAGATATTCATAATAAAATCAACCATCTTTGCACTACAGGTCAAAGATATTCAGTAACACCATCATTTAGGACTGAGGATGATGAAAAATATTTTAAAGGAAACGAATCCAGTGAAACAAAATAACAAGTATTAAGGATTCGTACTCTAAACAATCTGAGTTCAAAAATACTTCATAAATAATCATACTGAAGTAAAATTCAAGAATGATCAAAACATGGATACAATCAAAGCTAATATCCACAATAGATATTTTAGACAAAAAGAAGAAATTTCAGTTTTCGGTGAATAGTGCCGTATACGTGAATAGTAACTCCGACACCAAAAGATAGAAATTTCACAAAAAAAAACATCATCACGCTTCGTGAATAGTACTCGTGAATAGTAACTCGTGAATAGTAACTCATGAATAGTAACTCATGAATAGTAATTTGTGAATAGTAACCCCGACATAAAAAAGTTTCAAATTTGATAAAAAGTTCCAACCAACATTTCAACATAATGATATTGAAGAAATAATATCATTTGATAAGAAAATAACATCCCTTACCTCGAAAGACAGCATTTCTAGTTAAAACACCGGATATAGTCTATGACTTGAACTTGCACCGTATAGCAATACTCAAAGTATACTCAAAATACTCACAAGAATACGCTCGATAATATAGAGAGAGAAAATTTCAGTTTCTGGTGTGATTTTCAATTCTAACCTATGCACCTATTTATAGGAAATTGCTTAGAACACCAAAGTAGAAAATTTAATATAATAATAATATATATTAAAAATTCTTACGCCCATTTTTTTCAGATCTGATTTCAGCTCAATAACATGTGCAAATTGTGCCCAAAAATTTAAAAAACGTTTTTGTTATTAAAAACAATTAAAACTTCCAAAAATCAATTATTTCGGAGCTTCAGAACTTCAATAATTCACAATAAATAGCCCTTTTGCCAGAAAATTCGAATCTCGCGACTTTTAATAGGAAATTCAATCCTCTACAACTTTGCAGAAGAAAGTTTTTCCAAATTCCAAACATAAATTGACCAAAATCCACAAACGAGCGATTTTACATGCTATAATCAAATTTCAGTCAATAAATAGGGTCCACCGACACATAAAACATGCTTTAAATATTTTTGGTAACAAAAATACTCCTCCTCCACATATACTCATATACCCCACATTCATCGTAAAAATATCATCATTATTATATTATTAAAATATAATAATATATTTAAATGAATTATTTTATCAGAAAAAGAAAAAAATATTAATTTTCAACAATTGTCACATTAAAAATTTTCTCCATCTATATCCACATAAAATCAATATTTTCCTCATCATATGAATCAATAATTAATTATTCACAAATAATATTACAGAATCACAGTACTAGCAACCAGGCCGTTCTCAGGATAGAGGGGGCTTTCCAATAAGAATTTCTCCTTACTGGCGCGCAATTAGGTGACCAAACCTCTCCTTAGACAGAACTTTCTAGACATTGCCAATAATGTTATCAAATAATATTATTCAGATAATATGAATTATTGCTTCGATAATGGAAAATACTGTGTAATGACAATTATTGAAACAACAGTAATATAAAATATCAATGCAACAATTATTGAATCAATAACATAAAATACTGAACAGTAATTACTGTAACCATTATTGAGTAGTGCCTTCTTACGTAAGAATCAATAATTGGTGCAATACCGTGTGCTATTGTGCAACAACGCGTATTACTGTGTTTTAACCACCGGGTATTCCAACAGTATTAACGGTAACAACCACGCCGTTTTTTATAAATAACTTATACTTGTCGTTTTCTTCATCCAATCGCTTTCCGCTATGGGGCCCACAAAAGACTGCGCCGTCGTACGAATATTCCCCGACTGCAAGAATATTCCACGACCAAACGAATATTCCCCGACAGCAATGAATATTTTATAACCACCTGCTTATTTAAAATATTTGTGCATTTTACCCATAACTAACCACATTAATCAAATTCACCCTTACTATTTAAAAAAATAAATAAAGGAAATTCCTTTTTATTTAAAAAAAAATTTCGGGGTCTTACAACCTCCCCTCCTTATGAAATTTCGTCCTCGAAATTGACGTACGTAACTGGTGTTTCGAAAAGGTAAAGATACCTCGCTTTCATTTCCATTTCCAACTCCAAGGTCATTTCCTCTATAGCATGATTCCTCTACAAAACTTTAACTTGTGGTATGACCTTCATGCGTAGGACATGCTCCTTCCCATCCAACATCTTGACAGGTACCTCCTCGTACGTTAAGTCTTCGGCTATTTCGTCTGATTCTAACTCAATGACGTGGTTCAGGTCGTCCACATCGGTACATAAAAAAAACGTTATAAACACGCGACATACTTGGCTGTAAAACGAGTCTATAGGCCACAGTTCCTATTCGATCGAGAATTTTAAATGGATTAATAAATCGAAGGTTTGAGCTTTGCTCACATCGCCAATTCTCGCTTTTGGAATAACAACTTCTTGCACCTCTTATTTCAAATTCATCAGCTCCATTGTGTAGCTTGAACAACTTTAACTTTATCAATTTAAAGTCGATTATACTCGTATATCATCACGTGGGTACCTAGAGTTTTCATCTCCATCTCTATTATTTGTAAATTATACGAAATGGGTCTTTGACAATATCGCATTCGTACTCGTATACGATCTTCTACTCAACACGTCAGCTACCACGTTCGCTTTTCCAAGATGGCATGGTCAGAACATGTGCTGAAATGAGTCTCCTCTTGAGTTCTTCGAAACTCTTCCCACATTCCTTGCTCCATTCGAATTTTGTATCTCTACGAGTCAGCCGCGTTAATGGAATAGCGATTCGAGAATATCCTTCAACGAATCTCCGATAATAACCAACTAAGCCTAGAAAGCTACGTATTTCGATTACTGACTTAGGTTGTTCTCAACTGTGACTCATATCCCAACCTTGGATAGCACGTTACAATGACACCTATCAGTTTACTATCGCACGAATATTGCGTCCCCTACAAAGAGTCTGGCTTCTGTGTATTCCACAAAGGAAGTCACCAGATAAAGGCTCGGGTATCAACTTCTACAGTTGGGTTTTTAACTCCTGAAGTTCAATAGGAGCCATGAGATTTTAGAAATGGGTTTTGTACCGGATTTAAAGTCGATACAAATTCAATATCACGCTCTGGGAGTAAGCCAAGAAATTCTTCAGGAAATACGTTAGGAAAAATCAATAACAACAGGAATATTATTCAAATCTGACGCGTCTTTATTCAAATCCATAACATGGACTAAGAAAACTTGACATCCGTTTTTCAATAAACGAATGACTTCATGGCTTGATATAAAAATGTTTGACTTCAATGGTTTGATTGCTTGAGTTTGAATATCAGGTTGCTTAGGAATATGAAAACTAACAACCTTACAAAAGCAATTAATTTTGGCATGATGAGTAGTTAACCTTAAAATCACATCAAAAGCAAATATCTCTATAGAAATAAGGTTAACCGGTAATGTGATAGTGCCAACTTGAATCAAGCAAGATTTCTAAACAATGGATGTAATGAAAGTTTCTCCTAACGGAGTCTCCATATATAGGTCAAAGTCCAATTTCTCCGTAGTCAAGTTCAAACGTTGAGCGCAAGCAAGAGAGATAAAAGAATGGGTAGAACCGGTACCTAGTAAGGTATAAACTTCGCAAGAATTATAATTAACTAACCCGTGCTAACTTCGTTCGGGTTCCTCGCATTTTGACCGGTCACGACAAACGCTCTTTCAGGAACCGTTGACTTTGACTTTTCTTGGACAACCTTTTGAATCACCATCCCCGCTGGAATTTGTTTCGCTACCGTACACTCTCAAGCGATATGTCCTTCCTTTCCACAATTATAGCATACCTTGAACTGTTGTGGGCAGTTTGGGCTGATATGTCCCTCTCTCCCGCATTTGTAACATACGACCAGTGGTCTTTCTCCTCCCTTGGAACCAGTTGCTGCTGGCACTGTCGTCTTCACATAGTCGTTGTTGAATCTCCTCTTTTTAAAATCTCTTCCTGACTCGCTTCTTCTATTTTCATGGCCACGATTACCACCAGAGTGGTTACCGCCTTTGTCCATATTCTTCTTTCTCCGCTGGTTATTGTTATTCTGATGACTGCTATCTTCGGTATGATCCTGGTTATGGTCCCTCGGTTGAACGTACTCGTTATCTCGCTCTAACAACTGAGCCCTGTTGACAACATCTGAATAGATAGAAAATTTATGAGAAATGAGATACTAACGTATGCCGGGTTTCAAACCTCTCAGAAACATCCACGTCATACGTTCCTCATTGTCCACCAAATGAGGTGCAAACCTGGATAACTCCACGAACTTCGCCTCGTACTGGGACACCGTCATGTTATTCTGCTCTAGTCTAATAAACTCCACTTCCTTCATATGACGAATACTTTCAGGAAAGTATTTTTCGTTGAAAAGTTTATGAAACGTCTCCCATGACATGCTGAGTGCGGCTGAATGTGTACGCTTCACAGACTCCCACCAGTAGTCTGCCTCGCCACGGAACATAAAGGTGGCGAATGGAACCTTCTATTCCTCCGTGCATTCCAAGACATCGAATATCTTGGTAATTTGCTTGACCCATGTTTCCCCCATGATCGGATCGGGCTTTCCCTTAAATTCTGGTGGTCCCAACTCTTTGAACTGCTTGGCTGTGACCACCCGCGAATTGCTATCATTTCCTCCTGTATTCTGTACACGAGTCTCCTTCGTTTGGTTTTGCATGAACTGCAAAAAGCTCCTAAACATCCCGTCGTTCATCGTCTGCTCAGTGGCGTTGTTCACAGGAGGAACATTGCCAGCCTGTTGCACGTTCTCCTCGTTAGTAAGTACAGGCATCTCCAAGGTCTCATTAATTCCACTGTTAACATTCTCGGTTGCCATTCTTAAATACTGCCATAAAACAAGGGTTAATTAAGCAAATCACATATCACATAATATCCTTATATACTGACCAACTAACAAATAAGCTTAGGTAGGACACACTAGCGAAGGAATTACTCGTCTCTCCCCTCCTAGTTCTATTCCCCGATCTCCGCCAGAGATCATATCCATAAGCTCTGATACCAACTGTGACGACCCCAAAATAGGTCCATTCCATCCAACCCATTCTGAGTCGCCAAATACATGGTACAGAAATAACTACAACTTTATTATTACAACATATAAACTATTGTCGTCTAGACAATATCCACATACAAATAAATCCCCATCATAATTATTGATACATAATTTTACAAAAAAATGGTGAGGACTACTAAACAACTTTCTCTAGAACCTTCATTCCATACCCTGACTAGTAATCGCTACATTCTCGCCTCCTGAGAAGAAAAATGGAACAACAAGGAAAAGGGTGAGCTCAACTAGC
This sequence comes from Panax japonicus, assembly GCA_020205505.1. Classification (NCBI taxonomy): domain Eukaryota; kingdom Viridiplantae; phylum Streptophyta; class Magnoliopsida; order Apiales; family Araliaceae; genus Panax; species Panax japonicus. The sequence goes on from CM035110.1 coordinate 52,514,214, forward strand.
CCAGTAATGAATATTATGACTAAGATAATGTACAACAAATTATCCTTAGTCTTCAACAGGGAAAAATCTGATAGAATACAATAGACAGCAAGTTTTAGATCAATAACTGCAGCGGAAACAACAATTCATTAGAAGAGTTAAGTAGAGAATAGAATCTACTAACATCTATGAATTAAAAAGTCCATCATCAATATTTTATCCCTGTAACATCAATCAATATATATCTCAAATCAAATCAAATATTCATCTTTGCACTACAGGCCAAAGATATTCATCAGTTCGTCATGTTCATCTAAACACCTGTTCATCTTTGTACTACGGGCCAAAGATATTCATCAATTGTTCATGTTCATCTCAACACCTGTACATCTTTGCACTACGAGCCAAAGATATTCATAATAAAATCAACCATCTTTGCACTACAGGCCAAAGATATTCAGTAACACCATCATTTAGGGCTGAGGATGATGAAAAACATTTTAAAGGAAACGAATCCAGTGAAACAAAATAACAAGTATTAAGGATTCGTACTCTAAACAATCCGAGTTCAAAAATACTTCATAAATAATCATACTGAAGTAAAATTCAAGAATGATCAAAACATGGATACAATCAAAGCTAATATCCACAATAGATATTTTAGACAAAAAGAAGAAATTTCAGTTTTCGGTGAATAGTGTCGTATACGTGAATAGTGTCGTATACGTGAATAGTAACTCCGACACCAAAAGATAGAAAATTCACAAAAAAAAATATCATCACGCTTCGTGAATAGTACTCATGAATAGTAACTCGTGAATAGTAACTCATGAATAGTAATCCCGACATGAAAAAGTTCCAAATTTGATAAAAAGTTCCAACCAACATTTCAGCATAATGATATTGAAGAAATAATATCATTTGAGAAGAAAATAACATCCCTTACCTCGAAAGACAGCACTACTAGTTAAAACACCGGATATAGTCTATGACTTGAACTTGCACCGTATAGCAATACTCAAAGTATACTCAAAATACTCACAAGAATACGCTCGATAATATAGAGAGAGAATACTTCAGTTTCTGGTGTGATTTTCAATTCTAACCTAAGCACCTATTTATAGGAAATTGCTTAGAACACCAAAGTAGAAAATTTAATATAATAATAATATATATTAAAAATTCTTACGCCCATTTTTTTCAGATCTGATTTCAGCTCAATAACATGTGCAAATTGTGCCCAAAAATGTAAAAAAACGTTATTGTTATTAAAAACAATTAAAACTTCCAAAAATCAATTATTTCGGAGCTTCGGAACTTCAATAATTCACAATAAATAGCCCTTTTGCCAGAAAATTCAAATCTCGCAACTTTTAATAGGAAATTCAATTCTCTACAACTTTGCAGAAGAAAGTTTTTCCAAATTCCAAACAGAAATTGACCAAAATCCACAAACGAGCGATTTTACATGCTATAATCAAATTTCAGTCAATAAATAGGGTCCACCGACACATAAAACATGCTTTAAATATTTTTGGTAACAAAAATACTCCTCCTCCACATATACTCATATACCCCACATTCATCGTAAAAATATCATCATTATTATATTATTAAAATATAATAATATATTTAAATGAATTATTTTATAAGAAAAAGAAAAAAATATTAATTTTCAACAATTGTCACATTAAAAATTTTCTCCATCTATATCCACATAAAATCAATATTTTCCTCATCATATGAATCAATAATTAATTATTCACAAATAATATTACAGAATCACAGTACTAGCAACCAGGCCGTTCCCAGGATAGAGGGGGCTTTCCAATAAAAATTTCTCCTTACTGGCGCGCAATTAGGTGACCAAACCTCTCCTTAGACAGAACTTTCTAGACATTGCCAATAATGTTATCAAATAATATTATTCAGATAATATGAATTATTGCTTCGATAATGGAAAATACTGTGTAATGACAATTATTGAAACAACATTAATATAAAATATCAATGCAGCAATTATTGAATCAATAACATAAAATACTGAACAGTAATTACTATAACCATTATTGAGTAGTTCCTTCTTACGTAAGAATCAATAATTGGTGCAATACCGCGTGCTACTGTGCAACAACACGTATTACTGTGTTTTAACCACCGGGTATTCCAACAGTATTAACGGTAACAACCACGCCGTTTTTTATAAACAACTTATACTTGTCGTTTTCTTCATCCAATCACTTTCCGTTATGGGGCCCACAAAAGACTGCGCCGTCGTACGAATATTCCACGACCAAACGAATATTCCCCGACAGCAATGAATATTTTATAACCACCTGCTTATTTAAAATATTTGCGCATTTTACCTATAACTAACCACATTAATCAAATTCACCCTTACTATTTAAAAAAATAAATAAAGGAAATTCCTTTTTATTTAAAATTTTTTTTTGGGGTCTTACAGTTGATATTGTCTAGAAGACAATATTTGTTTTTAAACTCACTGTTTATGTGTTGTCATATTTTGCACGATAATTGTATTAATAAAGTTGTAGTTGTTTCTGTACCATGTATTTGGCGACTCAGAATGGGTGTTGTATACCTATTTTGGGGGCGTCACAGTTAGTATCAGAGCTTAGGGATATGATCTCTGGTGGAGATCGGGAAATAGAACAAGGAGGGGAGAGATGAGTAAATCATTCGTTAGTATGTCCTACCTAAGCTTATTTGTTGGTCGGTCATAATATAGGGATATTATGTGATATGTTAATTTCTTTAATTAACCCTTGTTTTATGGTAGTATTTGAGAATGGCAACTGAGAATGTTAACAGTGGAGTAAATGAGACCGTGGAGACTCCTTTACTCACCAATGAGGAGAACGTGCAACAGGCCGGCATTGTTCCTCCTGTAAATAACACCACTGATCAGACGATTAACGATGGAATGTTTAAAAGCTTTTTGCAATTCATGAAAAATTAGACGAAGGAGACTCGTGTACAAAATACAAGAGGAAATGATAGCAACGCACGGTTTGTCACAGCCAAGCAGCTCAAAGAGTTGGGCACACCAGAATTCTGGGGAAAACCGGATCCGATTAAGACGGAGACGTGGGTAAAGCAAATTACTAAGATATTTGACGTCTTGGGATGCACGGAGGAACAGAAGGTTCCATTCGTCACCTTTATGTTCCGTAATGAGGCAGATTACTGGTGGGAATTTGTAAAGCGTACCCATCCAGCCGCACTCAATATATCTTGGGAAACGTTTCAGAAACTGTTCAATGACAAGTACTTTCCTGAAAGTATTTATCATATGAAGGAGGTAGAGTTTATTAGACTGGAGCAAAACAACATGACGGTGTCCCAGTATTAGGCGAAGTTCGCGGAGTTATCTAGGTTTGCACCTAATTTGGTGGAGAATGAGGAACGTATGACGCAGATGTTTCTCATAAATTTTCTCTATATTCAGATGTTGTCAACAGGGCTCAAATATTAGAGCGAGATAACGAGTACATTCAACCGACGGATCACAACCAGGGTCATACCGGTGACAGCAGTCATCGGAGCAATGATAACCAGCGGGGAAAAAAATGCGAACAAGAGCGGCAACCACTCTGGTGGTAATCATGGCCATGAAAATAAAAGATGCGAGTCGGGAGGAGATTTTAAAAAGAGGAGATTCAACAATGACAATGTGAAGACGTCAGCACCAGCAGTAACTGGTTCTAAGGGAGGAGAATGACCACCGGTCGTATGCTATAAATGCGGGAAAGAGGGACATATCAGGCCAAACGACCCACAACAGTTCAAGGTATGTTATAATTTTGGAAAGGAATGACATATCGCTCGAGATTGTACTGTAGCAAAACCAAGTCCAGTGGGGATGGTGACTCAAAAGGCTTTCCCATAAAAGTCAAAGTCAACGGTTCCTGGAATAGCATTTGTCGTGACTGGTCAAAATGTAAGGAACCCAAACGAGGTGATCATGGGTAAGCTAATCATAAATTCTTGCAAAGTTTATACATTACTAGATACCGGTGCTACCCATTCATTTATCTCTCCTGCTTGTGCTCAACGTTTAAACTTGACTCCGGAGAAATTAGACTTTGACCTATCTATGGAGATTCCATTAGGAGAAACTTTCATTACATCCACTGTTTATAAATCTTGTTTGAGCCAAGTTGGCACCATCACATTACCTGTTGACCTTATCTATTTAAAGATACTTGCTTTTGATGTGATTTTAGGGATTGATTGGTTAACTAATCATCATGCCAAAATCGATTTTTTTCGTAAGGTTGTTAGTTTTCATATTCCTAACCAATCTATTGTACGAATTCAAACAACTAAACCACTAAAATCAATCACTGTGATATCAAGTCATAAAGCTAATCGTTTATTAAAAAATGGATGTCAAGCTTTCTCAGTCCACGCTATAGATTTGAATAAAGACACGTCAGATTTGAATAATTTTCCTGTTGTTAGTACCTTTCCTGACGTATTTCCTGAAGAACTTCCCGGTCTACCCCCAGACGTGAAGTTGAATTCTTTATTGATCTTGAACCTGGTATAAAGCCCATTTCTAAAACCCCATATCGAATGTCTCCTATTGAACTTCATGAGTTAAAGGTCCAATTACAGGAGTTGTTAGACATCAGTTTCATTCGTCCTAGTACATCTCCTTGGGGTGATCCTATTTTATTTGTAAAGAAGAAAGATGAGAGTATGCGACTTTGTATTGACTATCAAGAATTGAACCATGTCACCATCAAGAATAGGTATCCGTTACCTCGTATTGATGACCTGTTTGACCTGTTACAAGGAGCACAATTCTTTTCAAAGATCGATCTTCGTTCTGGATATCATCAGCTGAAGATTAGAACTGATGATATTTCAAAGACTGCCTTCAGAACTCGATACGGGCATTATAAATTCTTAGTCATGTCTTTTGGATTGACTAATGCTCCTGCGACTTTCATGGATATGATGAACCGAGTATTCAAGGAATATTTGGATCAGTTCGTTGTTGTCTTTATTGATGACATCGTCATATATTCCAAAAGCCGTGAAGATCATGAGCACCATTTGAAGCTGGTACTCCAAAGGCTTCGTGAAAACAAGCTATATGCCAAGTTGAAGAAATGCGAGTTTTAGCTTGAGGAAGTAGCATTCCTTGGGCACGTGGTGTCAAAACATGGATTATCTATCGACCCGACGAAGATTAAAGCAATACAAAGTTGGGAGTAACCGAAGACGGTGACCGAGGTTCGTAGCTTTCTGGGCTTAGCTGGTTATTATCGGAGATTCGTGGAAAGATTTTCTCGAATCGCTACTCCATTAACTCAACTAACTCAGAAAGATATAAAATTCATATGGAGTGAGGAATGCGAGAAGAGTTTCCAAGAGCTTAAGAGGAGACTCATTTCGGCACCTGTTCTGACAATACCGCCTGGTTTGGATGGATTTGTTATCTACAACGATTCTTTAGGCAAAGGGTTAGGATGTGTTCTCATGAAACATGGTAAAGTCCTAGCCTATGCCTCGCGACAACTTAAAGAATACGAGAGGAATTATCCTACTCATGATCTAGAGTTGGTAGCAGTCGTTTTCGCGCTAAAGATCTGGAGGCACTATCTATATGGGGAGAAAGTGGAGATATATTCAGACCATAAAAGCCTCAAATATTTCTTTACCCAAAAGGAACTAAACATGCGGCAATGACGTTGGCTCGAGCTGTTGAAAGATTAAGACCACACCATTCAATACCATCCTGAAAAAGCGAACGTGGTAGTTGACGCGTTGAGTAGAAGATCATATGCGGGAACGAGTACGATTTTGTCAACACAAAGGCCCATTTTATGAGAATTACAAAAGTTAAAGATAGAATTCAAGACTCCGGGGACCCATGCGATGATTTCAAGTATATGCATAGAACCGACTTTAATCGAAAAAGTTAAAGTTGCTTAAGCCACATACCCAGAGCTGATGAGTATGAAAAAGAAAGTACAAGAAGGTGTTATTCCAGAAGCAAGAATCGATAAAGAAGGAATACTTCGAGTACACTCTAGACTTTGTGTTCCTAACCACTCTGATTTAAAGTACAAGATCATGATGGAGGCAAACAATACACCATTTTCAATCCATCTTGGAAGTAACAAAATGTATCGTGATCTTCGACATATATTTTGGTAGAACAATATGAAGAGAGAGATCGCGAACTTTATCTCGAGGTGTTTAACTTGTCAACGTGTAAAGGCATTGTATCAAGTGCCAAAGGTTCCATTGCAACCACTTGAGATTCCGAAATGGAAGTGGGAACACATTACCATGGATTTAGTTACGGGTCTTCCCATGGTTTCTCAAGGCATATATGCTATTTGGGTTATTGTTGATAGATTAACCAAGTCTGCTCATTTCTTGCCGATATGGCAGACTTATTCCCTTGAATGTCTTGCTCGTATGTACGTAAATAAGATTGTGAGATTTCATGGCATGCCGGTATCCATAGTTTTGGATCATGACCCAAGATTCACTTCACGATTTTGGGTTAGCTTGCAAAAAGCTATGGGCACGGATTTACGATTCAGTTCGGTATACCATCCTCAAACGGACGGACAATCAGAGAGGACTATTCAAACTCTTGAAGATCTATTAAGACTCTGTGTCCTAGACTTCAAAGGGAGTTGGGATAAGTATTTACCATTGGTGGAATTCTCCTACAACAACAGTTATTAGGCAAGTATAGGTGTGACCCCATTTGAAGCATTGTATGGAAGAAAAAGTCACTCTCCAGTATGTTGGGACGAGGTGGGTGAAGCGACATTGTTAGGACCAGAGGTGGTACGTATGACTACAGAAAAGATCCAAATGATTTGACAACGTATACAAATGGCATATGATCGACAAAAGAGTTATGCGGATCTTCATCGAAAGGACATGTAATTTAGTGTTGGGGATCATGTATTGTTGCGTGTGGCTCCATGGAAGAGATTTACAAGATTTGGGAATAGAAAAAAAATTCAATCCACAATTTATTGGTCCATTTTAGATTATTGACCGAGTAGGAAATGTGACCTATAGACTCGCATTACCTCCAAGTATGTCTCGTGTTCATAATGTTTTTCATATATCGGTGCTACGTAAATATGTGAAAGACCCGAACCATGTTATTGAGTTAGAACCGAATGAGATAGCCGAAGACTTAACGTATGAAGAGGTATATATCAAGATCTTGGATAAGAAGGAGCATGTCTTACCCACAAAGGTCATACCACAAGTCAAAGTTTTGTGGAGGAAATGACCTGGGAGTTGGAAACAGAAATGAAAGCGAGGTATCCTCACCTTTTCGAAACTCCAGGTACGTACATCAATTTTGAGGATGAAATTTCATAAGGAGGGGAGGTTGTAAGACCCAACTTATTATTAATGAAATTAAATTTCCTCTATTTATTATTTTAAAAATAGTAAGGGTTGATTTGATTAATGTGGTTAGTTATGGGTAAAATGCGCAAATATTTCAAATAAGCAAGTGGTTATAAAATATTCATTGTTGTCGGGGAATATTCTTTTAGTCGTGGAATATTCTTATTGTCGGGGAATATTCGTACGACGGCGCAGCCTTGTATGGGCCCCATAACGAAAAACGATTGGATGAAGAAAACGACAAGTATAAGTTGTTTATAAATAACGACGTAGTTGTTACCGTTAATACTGTTGGAACACCCGGTGGTTAAAATACAGTAGAACATGGTATTGTATCAATTATTGATTCTTACGTACATAAGAAGGCACTACTCAATATTTGTTATAGTAATTACTGTTCAATATTTTATTTTATTGATTCAATATTTGCTGTGTTGATATTTTATATTATTGTTGTTTCAATAATTGTCATTACACAGTATTTTCCTTTATCGAATTAATAATTCATATTATTTGATTGATATTATTAGATAGCATTATTGGCAATGTCTAGAAAGTTCTGTCTAAGGAGAGGTTTGGTCACCTAATTGCGCGCCAATAAGGAGAAATCCTTATTGGAAAGCCCCCTCTTTCCTAGGAACGGCCTGGTTGTCAATATTATAATTCTGTAATATTATTTGTGGATAATTAATTATTGATTTATATGATAAGGAAAATATTCATTTTATGTGGATATAGATGGATAAAAAGTTTAATGTGACAATTGTTCAAAATTGATATTTTATCTTTTCTGATAAAATAATTCTTTTAAATATATTATTATATTTTAATAATATAATAATGGTGATATTTTTACAATAAATGTGGGATATATGAATAAATGAGGAGGAAGAGTATTTTTGTTACTAAAAATATTTAAAACATGTTTTCATGTTTATGGACCCCATTTCTTAATTGAAATTTGATTATAGCCTGTAAAATCGTCCGTATGTGGATTTCGGTTAATTTCTGCTTGAAATTTGGAAAAACTTAAACTTACAAAGTTGTAGATGTGACACCCCCAAATCCGGGTTACCTGACTCCCGAGTTTGGTGTTCACGATCCAACTATAAATAACATTTAACTACCCATAATATATATAGATAGTAACTTTCATAAAGATTTATCAGAGTTTAATAATAATACATCACCCAGGTTCACTAACCTTAACTTTACAATCATACCCTTTAGATATACAAAAAGGGTTTACAATACAACAATATAAATAATACTATTTAATATGACTAATTTATAACTATGCCTTTGCCTTTGTCCTTTGCAGCACCTCCTGCAACTTCGCCTCTAGCTGAAAAATTTTATTTTATAGCAAGGGTGAGCAACAAATTTGCCCCGCAAGTTAAGATTATACAATAAATGTATATAAATCAACAATAATATCCTATCTATTTTGATAGAAAGAAACCAAAGTTCGGGGAACTTTGCATTAGCTGAACAAATCGTTAATCAATAACAAGGTTTCTCCTTTTCTATGCAACACCATAATTTGATAATGAAAGAGTTCAACGCTTTCAAAGTTCTACGATATTCAAATGATTAAACAAGAATTAATTCTCCACAATAACAAAGTAGATTATTCTCCAAGTTTATACTGAGTGATCCCACCAGATCTTTGAACTTATTTTCTTGGGTATCTATCAAAGATTTACTTTGATACATACCAGGAGTATCAGATAACCATAAAGATTAAATCATACTCCCCTGCAAGTATAACAAGTGATCAGCTTTATTATACCCGATATTATGCATAATACTTAATAGCGCGCAAAGGTCGAATTTACGACCCAAAATGTTCCCTTTATATAAAAGGTTGTTCTTCTCAGTCTTAGAATCAAGATTTTGATTTAATAATGAAATACTGTGATTTCAAATTCTATGCACTTATTGATCTAGCCGAAATAATTGGCATTGATCTATCAATAACAATTGAATTCTCTTTTCTTGAATTTATCAAGTTCTACAAATATTTGTCTAGCCAGAATAATTCGCTAAGACATTTCTCAACACAATTTGACAATAAACAGGAATTATCTGTACTGTCAATTCTAACTTCTACAAATTTGAGTAATCAACAACTGTAATTCTACGAATATATGTTTCTGAATCAGTAATTCAATTTGAATTATTAAGTATGCACTAACTGCGAATAATCAACAATAAATTCCCTGGATGTGGTGTAATTAACAATAATTAACCACTATAATAATTAAAAGAAATATAACTCAAGATTGAGTTAGGAAACTTGCCTTCCTCGTTGATTACAGCTACACAATGTAATTAACTGCGTTCGTAAGACCTATATTCAACAATGTCGGTCTAACAATTAGCACAATCATTTATAACATATAACACTGTACTTTACAGTCAAACTTCTCCTAGGCACATTACCACATAGCCACATTAGTGTTTATAACCTATATAAACACTTATCACATCTAACTATTTCGATCTAGTTGGATTTCGGTCCAATCTCGGTATTCTGATTACCCTATCCGATAATTAACACAGTTATTATCAATTAAACTGGGTCTCTAAGCTTCAATATTAATTTAGATAAATCAATTATCATTTATAATATTTTCCGGAAGCTTTTAATAATTTATAAACAATTATTATAATTTATAACAACTTTTCAAGCACTTAAATCATTTTTAAATGATTTAATCATCAAATAATCCTATCATTATTAATATTTAATAATATCAAAATATTATTAACATGCTCATCAAAATATTAAAGTTATATTTAATAACTTAAAATATTCTTAAATCATCAATATTCTACTTAAATAATTAAAATCATTTTGAAATCATCACTGTTAATATAAATATTAATGAAATTATGATCCAAATATTAAAAGTCATTAATTATAACTTCAAATATTTTTAAATCATTTTTCTCATTTTTAAATGATTTTTAAATTAATAAAATCATTTTTAATTCATTTATTTAATATAATAATTAAATAAATCAAATATCATTAATATTAATTTATTAATGAAAATTCTCCAAAAATATTGAAAATTATATTTTATAATTTAAAATACTTTTTAACACTTTATTTTTAATTAAAATGATTTTTAAATCATTTTCATCTTATTTATTTAATTTAATAATCAAATAAATATAATATCATTAATATTAAATTATTAATGAAAATTCTCCAAAAATATTAAAAGTTACTTTTTATAACTTAAGATATTTTTAAATACATTTTTCTTATATAAAATGATTTTTCATAATATTAATTCATTTTTCTCTAATTTATTTAATACACTAATTAAATAAATTAAATACCTTTAATATTTAAATAATTATAAATATTAAAGAAAAATATTCCAATTGGTCAAAAATTATTTTTCATAATTTAAAATAATTTTTAAAACTATTTTTGGTAATTTTTAGAATTTATTTCTATTTTTTATTAATTTTCAGAATTTTCTAAAAATAAATAAATAAATCCGTCGCTAAAGGCCTATAGCGACACTTAGCGTCGCAGTAGGTGTTCTTGAGCAAACCCAGAATTTTTCCGGCAGGCGAGGGTGGGTGGTTTGACCGGATATAACTCACGATCGAAACATGATCTGAGCTATCTAAAAGTTTTTGCGTGTAGAACAAATGTCACACTACAACATGAAATCAACACTTTGGTTAAAAAACATCACAACAAAGAGATCAAAGCCTCTAAAGTTGCTTCCAAACCGTTTCTGGGCAGAAACAGACGCGAGGGGTCACTTTTATGTTCGATTTAAACTATGTTATGGCCATGATTTATGTGATCTATCAACTCTAGATTGTAGAAAAAGTGTAGTACTACAACTAGAAAGCATAATATTACATAAACATCAAGACATGAGCTAGCTATATCCGGTTAAACTTGAACACGAACGTTGGCTCAAATTTTTCTGAAAATTTGTTCTTGACAGATTCGGTCAACGGGTTTGATCGTGAATAACTTTTGATCTATAATAGATATGGCTTTCATTCTTTTTGCAACTTAAAGACCTCATATCCGGCTACATGGTACAACTTTTAAACATCAAAAACACTTAATACACACGGAGTAATAAAATCGGACATTTGACTGAAAATCACAGATTTTCGAATTTCTAGATTTTGAAAAACACTAAATTCGTGCACTTTGATGTTATGGGTTCGTGATTTATTAACCCAAATCATTAAATGACACCTTATTACACATATTTGAACAATCAATTGCAACACATAACAAGAAATTAAAGGATTTCAAAATTAGGGTTTTATACATCTTTTGCTTTGATTTTTGGATTTTGACTTTTGATGTTGTTCTTGTGTGATCTAAGGCTGTTTCTATGACTGGTCTACTCGTATAATTCGTGGGTTTGTGAAAGAGAGAGAGTTGGTGAGAGCTAAATGCAAAATGGCTAACTTTTCTTGATTTTCTCTCTCTAAAACTTATATATAATACTCTAGATTCATTTATGTTGATTGGATCTAATCATTTTCGGCTAGAGTAGGCTGTTTTTCTGGATTTCTAGAGTCACCAAGTCAAGGTAGTGGTTCAACCACTAAAGCTTTAGCCATTTTTGCAAGTAATCAATTAAAAATCCCACAAAGGGCATTATGGACATTTCCAATTTCTTCTAGAATTTGAACTTGATGAAACCCTTAGGGTTTAGGGTTTGGACAATCTAGGGTTTAGGTTTTGTACCCTTTAGGTCTCAAAATTCTAATTCCCATAAATTTCAAATTTAGGGTTTAATTAGAAAAATAAATTTTCTAAACTAAAATTAGGGTTTCTAAAATAGAAATTCAATTTACAAAATATAATTAGTGATTTCTAATCATATTTAAGTTTAATGCATACTTTAGGCATGCCAATAAAAATTAGGGTTGCCTAATTAGGGTTTAAAATTCCCAGTTTTGATATTAGGGTTTCTCGACGTACAATTAGGGTTTTCTACGACACGTTAGGGTTTCTAAATTTAAAATTAAGGTTTTAAATCTCATATTTATGATTAATGAATCCATTAAGTCTACCAATTAGGATTAGGGTTCCTAATTTAAGGTTTACAATCCCCGATTTTTAAAATTAGGGTTAGGATTTCTATTCTCCGTTAAGCACAACTCTACTCTAATTTTATTTGTCAATACATAAATTGACCTTCTCGATATACGTATCATAGAAACTTGTCACAAATTAATAATTAATATTAATATTAAATAAAATAAAATAAAAAAAATTTTATTCGTAAATTTTGGATTATTCGAAATCCTGGTTATCACAGTAGAGAATTGAATTTCCTATGAAATGGACTTAAAATTCAATTTTTTCTGATAAAAGGGCTATTTATTGTGAATTATTGAAATTCTGATATATCGGGTCTGAAACAATTTTTGGAGTTTTAAATATTTTTATTTAGAAAAATGTTTTTGGTGATTTTTTCACTTGTATGGCTGATGTCTTGACAAAAAAAGTGGGCTAAGCAAAATTTATATAAATATTTTAATATTTTATTAAATTTTCTGCTTTGGTGTTCTAAGCATTTTCCTATAAATAGGGTGCATAGTTTAGAATTGAAAATCACACCAGAAACAAGTTTTCTCTCTCTTTCTCTCTCTATATTGTCGAGCATATTCTTGTGAGTATTTTGGTACCTTGAGTGTTGCTATACAGTGCAAGATTCCTTCAGCACTATATCCAGTATTTCAGTCAAAAGTACTGTCTTTTCGAGGTAAGGGATGTTATTTTTTTTTAAAATAATATTATTTCTTATAATATCATTATGCCGGAATATTGGTAAGATTTTTCTTGTGAAATTCTTGTCTTTTAGTGCCAGGGTTACTATTCACGTATACGACACTATTCACGAATACGACACTATTCACAGAAAGATTAAATTTTTATTTTTGTCCAAAATATCTATTATGGATACTAGCTTTGATTGTATCCATGTTTTGATCATTCTTGAATTTTACTTCACTATGATTATTTACGAAGTATTTTTGAACTTGGATTGTTTAAAGTACGAATCCTTAATATTTGTTCTTTTGTTTCACAGGATTCGTTTTCTTTAAAATATTTTTCATCATCCTCAGTCCTAAATGATGATATTATTGAATATCTTTGGCCTGTAATGCAAAGATTAACGATTTTTCGTTAAATATCTTTGACCCGTAGTGCAAAGATGTACAGGTGTTGAGATGAACATGACTAACTGAAGAATATCTTTGGTCTGTAGTGCAAAGATGAATATTTGATGCAAGATGTTTATTGATTGATGTTACAGGGATAAAATATTTATAAAAAACTTTTAAATTCATAGAAGAAAGTAGATTTCATTCCCTACGTAACTCTTCTAATGAATTATTATTTCCGCTGCGAATATTGATTTAAAACTTATTGTCTATTTAATAACTTAAAATATTCTTAAATCATCAATATTCTACTTAAATAATTAAAATTATTTTGAAATCATCACCATTAATATAAATATTAATAAAATTATGATCCAAATATTAAAAGTCATTAATTATAACTTAAAATATTTTTAAATCATTTTTCTCATTTTTAAATCAATAAAATTATTTTTAATTCATTTATTTAATATAATAATTAAATAAATCAAATATCATTAATATTAATTTATTAATGAAAATTCTCCAAAAATATTGAAAATTATATTTTATAATTTAAAATACTTTTTAACACTTTATTTTCAATTAAAATGATTTTTAAATCATTTAAATCATTTTCATCTTATTTATTTAATTTAATAATCAAATAAATATAATATCATTAATATTAAATTATTAATGAAAATTCTCCAAAAATATTAAAAGTTTCTTTTTATAACTTAAGATATTTTTAAATACATTTTTCTTATATAAAATGATTTTTCATAATATTAATTCATTTTTCTCTAATTTATTTAATACACTAATTAAATAAATTAAATACCTTTAATATTTAAATAATTATAAATATTAAAGAAAAATATTCCAATTGGTCAAAAATTATTTTTCATAATTTAAAATAATTTTTAAAACTATTTTTGGTAATTTTTAGAATTTATTTCTATTTTTTATTAATTTTCGGAATTTTCTGAAAATTAATAAATAAATCCGTCGCTAAAGGCCTATAGCGACACTTAGCGTTGCAGTAGGTGCTCTTGAGCAAACCCAGAATTTTTCCGGCAGGCGAGGGTGGGTGGTTTGACCGGATATAACTCACGATCGAAACATGATCTGAGCTATCTAAAAGTTTTTGTGTGTAGAACAAATGTCACACTACAACATGAAATCAACACTTTGGTTAAAAAACATCACAACAAAGAGATCAAAGCCTCCAAAGTTGCTTCCAAACCGTTTCTGGGCAGAAACAGACGCGAGGGGTCACTTTCATGTTCGATTTAAACTATGTTATGGCCATGATTTATGTGATCTATCAACTCTAGATTGTAGAAAAAGTTTAGTACTACAACTAGAAAGCATAATATTACATAAACATCAAGACATGAGCTAGCTATATCCGGTTAAACTTGAACACGAACGCTGGCTCAAATTTTTCTGAAAAAGTGTTCTTGACAGATTCGGTCAACGGGTTTGATCGTGAATAACTTTTGATCTATAATAGATATGGTTTTCATTCTTTTTGCAACTTAAAGACCTCATATCCGGCTACATGGTACAACTTTTAAACATCAAAAACACTTAATACACACGGAGTAATAAAATCGGACATTTGACTGAAAATCACAGATTTTCGAATTTCTAGATTTTGAAAAACACTAAATTCGTGCACTTTGATGTTATGGGTTCGTGATTTATTAACCCAAATCATTAAATGACACCTTATTACACATATTTGAACAATCAATTGCAACAAATAACAAGAAATTAAAGGATTTCAAAATTAGGGTTTTATACATCTTTTGCTTTGATTTTTGGATTTTGACTTTTGATGTTGTTCTTGTGTGATCTAAGGCTGTTTCTATTACTGGTCTACTTGTATAATTCGTGGGTTTGTGAAAGAGAGAGAGTTGGTGAGAGCTAAATGCAAAATGGCTAACTTTTCTTGTTTTCTCTCTCTAAAACTTATATATAATACTCTAGATTCATTTATGTTGCTTGGATCTAATCATTTTCGGCTAGAGTAGGCTGTTTTTCTAGATTTCTAGAGTCACCAAGTCAAGGTAGTGGTTCAACCACTAAAGCTTTAGCCATTTTTGCAAGTAATCAATTAAAAATCCCACAAAGGGCATTATGGACATTTCCAATTTCTTCTAGAATTTGAACTTGATGAAACCCTTAGGGTTTAGGGTTTGGACAATCTAGGGTTTAGGTTTTGTACCCTTTAGGTCTCAAAATTCTAATTCCCATAAATTTCAAATTTAGGGTTTAATTAGAAAAATAAATTTTCTAAACTAAAATTAGGGTTTCTAAAATAGAAATTCAATTTACAAAATATAATTAGTGATTTCTAATCATATTTAAGTTTAATGCATACTTTAGGCATGCCAATAAAAATTAGGGTTGCCTAATTAGGGTTTAAAATTCCCAGTTTTGATATTAGGGTTTCTCGACGTACAATTAGGGTTTTCTACGACACGTTAGGGTTTCTAAATTTAAAATTAAGGTTTTAAATCTCATATTTATGATTAATGAATCCATTAAGTCTACCAATTAGGATTAGGGTTCCTAATTTAAGGTTTACAATCCCCGATTTTTAAAATTAGGGTTAGGATTTATATTCTCCGTTAAGCACAACTCTACTCTAATTTTATTTGTCAATACATAAATTGACCTTCTCGATATACGTATCATAGAAACTTGTCACAAATTAATAATTAATATTAATATTAATATTAAATAAAATAAAATAAAAAAAAAATTTATTCGTAAATTTTGGATTATTCGAAATCCTGGTTATCACAGTAGAGAATTGAATTTCCTATGAAATGGACTTAAAATTCAATTTTTTCTGATAAAAGGGCTATTTATTGTGAATTATTGAAATTCTGATATATCGGGTCTGAAACAATTTTTGGAGTTTTAAATATTTTTATTTAGAAAAATGTTTTTGGTGATTTTGTCACTTGTATGGCTGATGTCTTGACAAAAAAAGTGGGCTAAGCAAAATTTATATAAATATTGTAATATTTTATTAAATTTTCTGCTTTGGTGTTCTAAGCATTTTCCTATAAATAGGGTGCATAGTTTAGAATTGAAAATCACACCAGAAACAAGTTTTCTCTCTCTTTCTCTCTCTATATTGTCGAGCGTATTCTTGTGAGTATTTTGGTACCTTGAGTGTTGCTATACAGTGCAAGATTCCTTCAGCACTATATCCAGTATTTCAGTCAAAAGTACTGTCTTTTCGAGGTAAGGGATGTTATTTTTTTTAAAATAATATTATTTCTTATAATATCATTATGCCGGAATATTGGTAAGATTTTTCTTGTGAAATTCTTGTCTTTTAGTGCCGGGGTTACTATTCACGTATACGACACTATTCACGAATACGACACTATTCACAGAAAGATTAAATTTTTATTTTTGTCCAAAATATCTATTATGGATACTAGCTTTGATTGTATCCATGTTTTGATCATTCTTGAATTTTACTTCACTATGATTATTTACGAAGTATTTTTGAACTTGGATTGTTTAAAGTACGAATCCTTAATATTTGTTCTTTTGTTTCACAGGATTCATTTTCTTTAAAATATTTTTCATCATCCTCAGTCCTAAATGATGATATTATTGAATATCTTTGGCCTGTAATGCAAAGATTAACGATTTTTCGTTAAATATCTTTGACCCGTAGTGCAAAGATGTACAGGTGTTGAGATGAACATGACTAACTGAAGAATATCTTTGGTCTGTAGTGCAAAGATGAATATTTGATGCAAGATGTTTATTGATTGATGTTACAGGGATAAAATATTTATAAAAAACTTTTAAATTCATAGAAGAAAGTAGATTTCATTCCCTACGTAACTCTTCTAATGAATTATTATTTCCGCTGCGAATATTGATTTAAAACTTATTGTCTATTTAATAACTTAAAATATTCTTAAATCATCATTATTCTACTTAAAAAATTAAAATCATTTTGAAATCATCACCATTAATATAAATATTAATAAAATTATGATCCAAATATTAAAAGTCATTAATTATAACTTAAAATATTTTTAAATCATTTTTCTCATTTTTAAATCAATAAAATTATTTTTAATTCATTTATTTAATATAATAATTAAATAAATCAAATATCATTAATATTCATTTATTAATGAAAATTCTCCAAAAATATTGAAAATTATATTTTATAATTTAAAATACTTTTTAACACTTTATTTTCAATTAAAATGATTTTTAAATCATTTAAATCATTTTCATCTTATTTATTTAATTTAATAATCAAATAAATATAATATCATTAATATTAAATTATTAATGAAAATTCTCCAAAAATATTAAAAGTTACTTTTTATAACTTAAGATATTTTTAAATACATTTTTCTTATATAAAATGATTTTTCATAATATTAATTCATTTTTCTCTAATTTATTTAATACACTAATTAAATAAATTAAATACCTTTAATATTTAAATAATTATAAATATTAAAGAAAAATATTCCAATTGGTCAAAAATTATTTTTCATAATTTAAAATAATTTTTAAAACTATTTTTGGTAATTTTTAGAATTTATTTCTATTTTTTATTAATTTTCGTAATTTTCTGAAAATAAATAAATAAATCCGTCGCTAAAGGCCTATAGTGACACTTAGCGTCGCAGTAGGTGTTCTTGAGCAAACCCAGAATTTTTCCGGCAGGCGAGGGTGGGTGGTTTGACCGGATATAACTCACGATCGAAACATGATCTGAGCTATCTAAAAGTTTTTGCGTGTAGAACAAATGTCACACTACAACATGAAATCAACACTTTGGTTAAAAAACATCACAACAAAGAGATCAAAGCCTCCAAAGTTGCTTCCAAACCGTTTCTGGGCAGAAACAGACGCGAGGGGTCACTTTCATGTTCGATTTAAACTATGTTATGGCCATGATTTATGTGATCTATCAACTCTAAATTGTAGAAAAAGTTTAGTACTACAACTAGAAAGCATAATATTACATAAACATCAAGACATGAGCTAGCTATATCCGGTTAAACTTGGACACGAACGCTGGCTCAAATTTTTCTGAAAAAGTGTTCTTGACAGATTCGGTCAACGGGTTTGAACGTGAATAACTTTTGATCTATAATAGATATGGCTTTCATTCTATTTGCAACTTAAAGACCTCATATCCGGCTACATGGTACAACTTTTAAACATCAAAAACACTTAATACACACGGAGTAATAAAATCGGACATTTGACTGAAAATCACAGATTTTCGAATTTCTAGATTTTGAAAAACACTAAATTCGTGCACTTTAATGTTATGGGTTCGTGATTTATCAACCCAAATCATTAAATGACACCTTATTACACATATTTGAACAATCAATTGCAACAAATAACAAGAAATTAAAGGATTTCAAAATTAGGGTTTTATACCTCTTTAGCTTTGATTTTTGGATTCTGACTTTTGATGTTGTTCTTGTGTGATCTAAGGCTGTTTCTATGACTGGTCTACTTGTATAATTCGTGGGTTTATTAAAGAGAAAGAGTTGATGAGAGCTAAATGCAAAAATGGCTAACTTTTCTTGATTTTCTCTCTCTAAAACTAATATATAATACTCTAGATTCATGTATGTTGCTTGGATCTGATCATTTTCGGCTAGAGTAGGCTGTTTTGCTGGATTTCTAGAGTCACCAAGTCAAGGTAGTGGTTCAACCACTAAAGCTTTAGCCATTTTTGCAAGTAATCAATTAAAAATCCCATAAAGGGCATTATGGACATTTCCAATTTCTTCTAGAATTTGAACTTGATGAAACCCTTAGGGTTTAGGGTTTGGACAACCTAGGGTTTAGGTTTTGTACCCTTTAGGTCTCAAAATTCTAATTCCTATAAATTTCAAATTTAGGGTTTAATTAGAAAAATAAATTTTCTAAACTAAAATTAGGGTTTCTAAAATAGAAATTCAATTTACAAAATATAATTAGTGATTTCTAATCATATTTAAGTTTAATGCATACTTTAGGCATGCTAATAAAAATTAGGATTGCCTAATTAGGGTTTAAAATTCCCAGTTTTGATATTAGGGTTTCTCGACGTACAATTAGGGTTTTCTACGATACGTTAGGGTTTCTAAATTTAAGATTAAGGTTTTAAATCTCATATTTATGATTAATGAATCCATTAAGTCTACCAATTAGGATTAGGGTTCCTAATTTAAGGTTTACAATCCCCGATTTTTAAAATTAGGGTTAGGGTTTCTATTCTCCGTTAAGCACAACTCTACTCTAATTTTATTTGTCAATACATAAATTGACCTTCTCGATATACGTATCATAGAAACTTGTCACAAATTAATAATTAATATTAATATTAAATAAAATAAAATAAAATAAAATTTATTCGTAAATTTTGGATTATTCGAAATCCTGGGTTATCACAGTAGAGAATTGAATTTCCTATGAAATGGACTTAAAATTCAAATTTTTCTGATAAAAGGGCTATTTATTGTGAGTTATTGAAATTCTGATATATCGGGTCTGAAACAATTTTTGGAGTTTTAAATATTTTTATATAGAAAAATGTTTTTGGTGATTTTGTCACTTGTATGGCTGATGTCTTGACCAAAAAAGTGGGCTAAGCAAAATTTATATAAATATTTTAATATTTTATTAAATTTTCTGCTTTGGTGTTCTAAGCATTTTCCTATAAATAGGGTGCATAGTTTAGAATTGAAAATCACACCAGAAACAAGTTTTCTCTCTCTTTCTCTCTCTATATTGTCGAGCGTATTCTTGTGAGTATTTTGGTACCTTGAGTGTTGCTATACAGTGCAAGATTCCTTCAGCACTATATCCAGTATTTCAGTCAAAAGTACTGTCTTTTCGAGGTAAGGGATGTTATTTTTTTTTAAAATAATATTATTTCTTATAATATCATTATGCCGGAATATTGGTAAGATTTTTCTTGTGAAATTCTTGTCTTTTAGTGCCGGGGTTACTATTCACGTATACGACACTATTCACGAATACGACACTATTCACAGAAAGATTAAATTTTTATTTTTGTCCAAAATATCTATTATGGATACTAGCTTTGATTGTATCCATGTTTTGATCATTCTTGAATTTTACTTCACTATGATTATTTACGAAGTATTTTTGAACTTGGATTGTTTAAAGTACGAATCCTTAATATTTGTTCTTTTGTTTCACAGGATTCGTTTTCTTTAAAATATTTTTCATCATCCTCAGTCCTAAATGATGATATTATTGAATATCTTTGGCCTGTAATGCAAAGATTAACGATTTTTCGTTAAATATCTTTGACCCGTAGTGCAAAGATGTACAGGTGTTGAGATGAACATGACTAACTGAAGAATATCTTTGGTCTGTAGTGCAAAGATGAATATTTGATGCAAGATGTTTATTGATTGATGTTACAGGGATAAAATATTTATAAAAAACTTTTAAATTCATAGAAGAAAGTAGATTTCATTCCCTACGTAACTCTTCTAATGAATTATTATTTCCGCTGCGAATATTGATTTAAAACTTATTGTCTATTTAATAACTTAAAATATTCTTAAATCATCAATATTCTACTTAAAAAATTAAAATCATTTTGAAATCATCACCATTAATATAAATATTAATAAAATTATGATCCAAATATTAAAAGTCATTAATTATAACTTAAAATATTTTTAAATCATTTTTCTCATTTTTAAATCAATAAAATTATTTTTAATTCATTTATTTAATATAATAATTAAATAAATCAAATATCATTAATATTCATTTATTAATGAAAATTCTCCAAAAATATTGAAAATTATATTTTATAATTTAAAATACTTTTTAACACTTTATTTTCAATTAAAATGATTTTTAAATCATTTAAATCATTTTCATCTTATTTATTTAATTTAATAATCAAATAAATATAATATCATTAATATTAAATTATTAATGAAAATTCTCCAAAAATATTAAAAGTTACTTTTTATAACTTAAGATATTTTTAAATACATTTTTCTTATATAAAATGATTTTTCATAATATTAATTCATTTTTCTCTAATTTATTTAATACACTAATTAAATAAATTAAATACCTTTAATATTTAAATAATTATAAATATTAAAGAAAAATATTCCAATTGGTCAAAAATTATTTTTCATAATTTAAAATAATTTTTAAAACTATTTTTGGTAATTTTAAAATTTATTTCTATTTTTTATTAATTTTCGTAATTTTCTGAAAATAAATAAATAAATCCGTCGCTAAAGGCCTATAGTGACACTTAGCGTCGCAGTAGGTGTTCTTGAGCAAACCCAGAATTTTTCCGGCAGGCGAGGGTGGGTGGTTTGACCGGATATAACTCACGATCGAAACATGATCTGAGCTATCTAAAAGTTTTTGCGTGTAGAACAAATGTCACACTACAACATGAAATCAACACTTTGGTTAAAAAACATCACAACAAAGAGATCAAAGCCTCCAAAGTTGCTTCCAAACCGTTTCTGGGCAGAAACAGACGCGAGGGGTCACTTTCATGTTCGATTTAAACTATGTTATGGCCATGATTTATGTGATCTATCAACTCTAAATTGTAGAAAAAGTTTAGTACTACAACTAGAAAGCATAATATTACATAAACATCAAGACATGAGCTAGCTATATCCGGTTAAACTTGGACACGAACGCTGGCTCAAATTTTTCTGAAAAAGTGTTCTTGACAGATTCGGTCAACGGGTTTGAACGTGAATAACTTTTGATCTATAATAGATATGGCTTTCATTCTATTTGCAACTTAAAGACCTCATATCCGGCTACATGGTACAACTTTTAAACATCAAAAACACTTAATACACACGGAGTAATAAAATCGGACATTTGACTGAAAATCACAGATTTTCGAATTTCTAGATTTTGAAAAACACTAAATTCGTGCACTTTAATGTTATGGGTTCGTGATTTATCAACCCAAATCATTAAATGACACCTTATTACACATATTTGAACAATCAATTGCAACAAATAACAAGAAATTAAAGGATTTCAAAATTTGGGTTTTATACCTCTTTAGCTTTGATTTTTGGATTCTGACTTTTGATGTTGTTCTTGTGTGATCTAAGGCTGTTTCTATGACTGGTCTACTTGTATAATTCGTGGGTTTATTAAAGAGAAAGAGTTGATGAGAGCTAAATGCAAAAATGGCTAACTTTTCTTGATTTTCTCTCTCTAAAACTAATATATAATACTCTAGATTCATGTATGTTGCTTGGATCTGATCATTTTCGGCTAGAGTAGGCTGTTTTGCTGGATTTCTAGAGTCACCAAGTCAAGGTAGTGGTTCAACCACTAAAGCTTTAGCCATTTTTGCAAGTAATCAATTAAAAATCCCATAAAGGGCATTATGGACATTTCCAATTTCTTCTAGAATTTGAACTTGATGAAACCCTTAGGGTTTAGGGTTTGGACAACCTAGGGTTTAGGTTTTGTACCCTTTAGGTCTCAAAATTCTAATTCCTATAAATTTCA
The DNA here is from genome assembly GCA_020205505.1 of Panax japonicus. Lineage (NCBI taxonomy): Eukaryota > Viridiplantae > Streptophyta > Magnoliopsida > Apiales > Araliaceae > Panax > Panax japonicus. The sequence continues at coordinate 52,537,335 of CM035110.1, forward strand.
AATTTAGGGTTTAATTAGAAAAATAAATTTTCTAAACTAAAATTAGGGTTTCTAAAATAGAAATTCAATTTACAAAATATAATTAGTGATTTCTAATCATATTTAAGTTTAATGCATACTTTAGGCATGCTAATAAAAATTAGGGTTGCCTAATTAGGGTTTAAAATTCCCAGTTTTGATATTAGGGTTTCTCGACGTACAATTAGGGTTTTCTACGACACGTTAGGGTTTCTAAATTTAAGATTAAGGTTTTAAATCTCATATTTATGATTAATGAATCCATTAAGTCTACCAATTAGGATTAGGGTTCCTAATTTAAGGTTTACAATCCCCGATTTTTAAAATTAGGGTTAGGATTTCTATTCTCCGTTAAGCACAACTCTACTCTAATTTTATTTGTCAATACATAAATTGACCTTCTCGATATACGTATCATAGAAACTTGTCACAAATTAATAATTAATATTAATATTAAATAAAATAAAAAAAAAATTTATTCGTAAATTTTGGATTATTCGAAATCCTGGTTATCACAGTAGAGAATTGAATTTCCTATGAAATGGACTTAAAATTCAAATTTTTCTGATAAAAGGGCTATTTATTGTGAATTATTGAAATTCTGATATATCGGGTCTGAAACAATTTTTGGAGTTTTAAATATTTTTATTTAGAAAAATGTTTTTGGTGATTTTGTCACTTGTATGGCTGATGTCTTGACAAAAAAAGTGGGCTAAACAAAATTTATATAAATATTTTAATATTTTATTAAATTTTCTGCTTTGGTGTTCTAAGCATTTTCCTATAAATAGGGTGCATAGTTTAGAATTGAAAATCACACCAGAAACAAGTTTTCTCTCTCTTTCTCTCTCTATATTGTCGAGCGTATTCTTGTGAGTATTTTGGTACCTTGAGTGTTGCTATACAGTGCAAGATTCCTTCAGCACTATATCCAGTATTTCAGTCAAAAGTACTGTCTTTTCGAGGTAAGGGATGTTGTTTTTTTTAAAATAATATTATTTCTTATAATATCATTATGCCGGAATATTGGTAAGATTTTTCTTGTGAAATTCTTGTCTTTTAGTGTCGGGGTTACTATTCACGTATACGACACTATTCACGAATACGACACTATTCACAGAAAGATTAAATTTTTGTTTTTGTCCAAAATATCTATTATGGATACTAGCTTTGATTGTATCCATGTTTTGATCATTCTTGAATTTTACTTCACTGTGATTATTTACGAAGTATTTTTGAACTTGGATTGTTTAAAGTACGAATCCTTAATATTTGTTCTTTTGTTTCACAGGAATCGTTTTCTTTAAAATATTTTTCATCATCCTCAGTCCTAAATGATGATATTATTGAATATCTTTGGCCTGTAATGCAAAGATTAACGATTTTTCGTTAAATATCTTTGACCCGTAGTGCAAAGATGTACAGGTGTTGAGATGAACATGACTAACTGAAGAATATCTTTGGTCTGTAGTGCAAAGATGAATATTTGATGCAAGATGTTTATTGATTGATGTTACAGGGATAAAATATTTATAACAAACTTTTAAATTCATAGAAGAAAGTAGATTTCATTTTCTACGTAACTCTTCTAATGAATTATTATTTCCGCTGCGAATATTGATTTAAAACTTATTGTCTATTTAATAACTTAAAATATTCTTAAATCATCAATATTCTACTTAAATAATTAAAATCATTTTGAAATCATTACCATTAATATAAATATTAATGAAATTATGATCCAAATATTAAAAGTCATTAATTATAACTTAAAAGATATTTTTAAATACATTTTTCTTATATAAAATGATTTTTCATAATATTAATTCATTTTTCTCTAATTTATTTAATACACTAATTAAATAAATTAAATACCTTTAATATTTAAATAATTATAAATATTAAAGAAAAATATTCCAATTGGTAAAAAATTATTTTTCATAATTTAAAATAATTTTTAAAACTATTTTTGGTAATTTTTAGAATTTATTTCTATTTTTTATTAATTTTCGGAATTTTCTGAAAATAAATAAATAAATCCGTCGCTAAAGGCCTATAGCGACACTTAGCGTCGCAGTAGGTGTTCTTGAGCAAACCCAGAATTTTTCCGGCAGGCGAGGGTGGGTGGTTTGACCGGATATAACTCACGATCGAAACATGATTTGAGCTATCTAAAAGTTTTTGCGTGTAGAACAAATGTCACACTACAACATGAAATCAACACTTTGGTTAAAAAACATCACAACAAAGAGATCAAAGCCTCCAAAGTTGCTTCCAAACCGTTTCTGGGCAGAAACAGACGCGAGGGGTCACTTTCATGTTCGATTTAAACTATGTTATGGCCATGATTTATGTGATCTATCAACTCTAGATTGTAGAAAAAGTGTAGTACTACAACTAGAAAGCATAATATTACATAAACATCAAGACATGAGCTAGCTATATCCGGTCAAACTTGAACTCGGATGCTGGCTCAAATTTTTCTGGAAAAGTGTTCTTGACAGATTCGGTCAACGGGTTTTGACCGTGAATAACTTTTGCTCTATAATCGATATGGCTTTAATTCTTTTTGCAACTTAAAGACCTCATATCCGGCTACATGTTACAACTTTTAAACATCAAAAACACTTAATACACACGGAGTAATAAAATCAGACATTTGACTGAAAATCACAGATTTTTGAATTTCTAGATTTTGAAAAACACTAAATTCGTGCACTTTGATGTTATGGGTTCGTGATTTATCAACCCAAATCATCAAATAACACCTTATTACACATATTTGAACAATCAATTGCAACAAATAACAAGAAATTAAAGGATTTCAAAATTAGGGTTTTATACCTCTTTTGCTTTGATTTTTGGATTCTGACTTTTGATGTTGTTCTTGTGTGATCTAAGGCTGTTTCTATGACTGGTCTACTTGTATAATTCGTGGGTTTGTGAAAGAGAGAGAGTTGGTGAGAGCTAAATGCAAAATGGCTAACTTTTCTTGATTTTCTTTCTCTAAAACTTATATATAATACTCTAGATTCATGTATGTTGCTTGGATCTGATCATTTTCGGCTAGAGTAGGCTGTTTTGCTGGATTTCTAGAGTCACCAAGTCAAGGTAGTGGTTCAACCACTAAAGCTTTAGCCATTTTTGCAAGTAATCAATTAAAAATCCCATAAAGGGCATTATGGACATTTTCAATTTCTTCTAGAATTTGAACTTGATGAAACCCTTAGGGTTTAGGGTTTGGACAATCTAGGGTTTAGGTTTTGTACCCTTTAGGTCTCAAAATTCTAATTCCCATAAATTTCAAATTTAGGGTTTAATTAGAAAAATAAATTTTCTAAACTAAAATTAGGGTTTCTAAAATAGAAATTCAATTTACAAAATATAATTAGTGATTTCTAATCATATTTAAGTTTAATGCATACTTTAGGCATGCTAATAAAAATTAGGATTGCCTAATTAGGGTTTAAAATTCCCAGTTTTGATATTAGGGTTTCTCGACGTACAATTAGGGTTTTCTACGATACGTTAGGGTTTCTAAATTTAAGATTAAGGTTTTAAATCTCATATTTATGATTAATGAATCCATTAAGTCTACCAATTAGGATTAGGGTTCCTAATTTAAGGTTTACAATCCCCGATTTTTAAAATTAGGGTTAGGGTTTCTATTCTCCGTTAAGCACAACTCTACTCTAATTTTATTTGTCAATACATAAATTGACCTTCTCGATATACGTATCATAAAAACTTGTCACAAATTAATAATTAATATTAATATTAAATAAAATAAAATAAAATAAAATTTATTCGTAAATTTTGGATTATTCGAAATCCTGGGTTATCACAGTAGAGAATTGAATTTCCTATGAAATGGACTTAAAATTCAAATTTTTCTGATAAAAGGGCTATTTATTGTGAATTATTGAAATTCTGATATATCGGGTCTGAAACAATTTTTGGAGTTTTAAATATTTTTATATAGAAAAATGTTTTTGGTGATTTTGTCACTTGTATGGCTGATGTCTTGACCAAAAAAGTGGGCTAAGCAAAATTTATATAAATATTTTAATATTTTATTAAATTTTCTGCTTTGGTGTTCTAAGCATTTTCCTATAAATAGGGTGCATAGTTTAGAATTGAAAATCACACCAGAAACAAGTTTTCTCTCTCTTTCTCTCTCTATATTGTCGAGCGTATTCTTGTGAGTATTTTGGTACCTTGAGTGTTGTTATACAGTGAAAGATTCCTTCAGCACTATATCCAGTATTTCAGTCAAAAGTACTGTCTTTTCGAGGTAAGGGATGTTATTTTTTTAAAAATAATATTATTTATTATAATATCATTATGCCGAAATATTGGTAAGATTTTTCTTGTGAAATTCGTGTCTTTTAGTGCCGGGGTTACTATTCACGTATACGACACTATTCACAGAAAGATTAAATATTTTTTTTGTCCAAAATATCTATTATGGATACTAGCTTTGATTGTATCCATGTTTTGATCATTCTTGAATTTTACTTCACTATGATTATTTACGAAGTATTTTTGAACTTGGATTGTTTAAAGTACGAATCCTTAATATTTGTTCTTTTGTTTCACAGGATTCGTTTTCTTTAAAATATTTTTCATCATCCCCAGTCCTAAATGATTATATTATTGAATATCTTTGGCCTGTAATGCAAAGATTAACGATTTTTCGTTAAATATCTTTGACCCGTAGTGCAAAGATGTACAGGTGTTGAGATGAACATGACTAACTGAAGAATATCTTTGGTCTGTAGTGCAAAGATGAATATTTGATGCAAGATGTTTATTGATTGATGTTACAGGGATAAAATATTTATAAAAAACTTTTAAATTCATAGAAGAAAGTAGATTTCATTCTCTACGTAACTCTTCTAATGAATTATTATTTTCGCTGCGAATATTGATTTAAAACTTATTGTCTATTATACTCTATCAGATTTTTTTCCCTATTGAGGACTAACGATAATTTGTTCTATATTATCTTAGTCATAATATTCTTTACTGGGCTAGTTGAGCTCACCCTTTTCCTTTTTGTTCTATTTTTCTTCTCAGGAGGCGAGAATGTAGCGAGTACTAGTCGAGGTATGGAATGAAGGTTCTAGAATGTTGTTTTAGTAGTCCTCACTATTTTGTAAAATAATGTATCAATAATTGTAATGAGGACTTATTTGAGTGTTGATATTGTCTAGAAGACAATATTTGTTTTTAAACTCACAGTTTATGTGTTGTCGTATTTTGCACGATAATTGTATTAATAAAGTTGTAGTTGTTTCTGTACCATGTATTTGGCGACTCAGAATGGGAGTTGTATACCTATTTTGGGGGCGTCACACGTACTAGGACGAATAAAACCGATGTCTAACAATTCCTGTAGTTGAGTTTTTAACTCCTTAAGTTCAATAGGAGCCATTCGATATGGGGCTTTGGAAATGGGTTTTGTATCGGATTCAAGGTCGATACCAAATTCAATTTCACGCTCTGGGGGTAGGCCAGGAAGTTCTTCAGGAAATACGTCAGGAAATTTATTAACAATAGAAATATCATTCAAATCTGACGTATCTTTATTTAAATCCGTGACATGGGCTAAGAAAGCTTGACATCCGTTTTTCAATAAACGAATAGCTTTATGACTTGATATGACACTGATTGATTTTAGTGGTTTGGTTGCTTGAATTCGCATAATAGGTTGGTTAGGAATATAAAACTAACAACCTTACGAAAATAATCGATTTTAGCATGATGAGTAGTTACCCAATCAACCCCTAAAATCACTTCAAATGCAAGTATTTTCAAAGAAATAAGATTGACAGGTAATGTGCGGTTATAGATTTGAATCAAACAAGACTTATAAACCGTGGATGTAATGAAGGTTTATCCCAACAGAGTTTCAACAGATAAGTCAAAGTCTAATTTCTCTGAAGTCAAATTTAAACGTTGAGCGCAAGTAGGAGAAATAAAGGAATGTGTAGAACTGGTATCAAATAAAGTATAAACTTCGCTAGAGTTTATGATTAGCTTACCCGTGATCACCTCGTTCGGATCCCTCGCTTTTTGGGAGGTTACGACAAATGCTCTCCCTTGAACTACCGATTTTGTCTTGTCTGGGACACCCTTTGATGCCTCAATCCCAGCTGGACTTGACTTTGGTGCACGACAAAATCGGGCTAGGTGACCTTCTTTTCCACAATTATAACACACTTTGGACTGCATCGTGCAGTTTGAACTTATGTGTCCTTCCCCTCCACATTTGTAACATACGACCAATGGTCGTTCTCCTTCCTTAACAACAGGTGATGGTGCTGACGTCTTTCCATCCTTGTTGAATCTCCTCTTCTTGAAATGTCCACTCTTATTGTCATGGCCATGATTACCACCAAAGTGATTCGTCTTTCCTGAAAGCATTCGTCACATGAAGGAGGTAGAGTTTATCAAGCTTGAGCAAAACAATATGACCATGGCGCAGTACGAAGCTAAGTTTGTCGAGTTTTCTCGGTTTGCGTCCCACTTAGTTGATAATGAGGTGAGAATGACGCGGATATTTCTAAGAGGTTTGAAACCCGAGATGCATCAATACCTATTTTCTCACAAACTGTGTTTGTATTCAGATGTTTTGAATAGGGCTCAGTTATTGGAGCGCGATAATGAGTCAACCCAACCAAGAGAGCAACCGACAAGTCGATAATACCAGTGATAGCAGTCATCGAAGGGGTGATAAAAAACGTGGAGGGAATCAACATGCCAGGAAAGTTCTTATGAACCCAGTCCCTTATGTGAAGCATCGCTGTACACTACAAAGTTCTTTGTATCATCTGGTAAGGACAATACAGGTGCCTCACTCAACCTCTTCTTTAACTTCTAAAAACTGTTCTCACATTTTTTAGTCCACACATACTTCACCGACTTTCTTGTCAGATTTGTCAATGGAGTAGCTATTTTAGAAAAGTCCATAATGAACCTTCTATAGTATCCCGCTAACCCTAGAAAACTCCGAACCTCAGTTGGCATTTTCGGTTGCTCCCATTCATTAACTGCTTCTACTTTTGTCGTATCTACGGAAATGCCATCCTTATCGATAACATGCCCTAGAAACTGCATTCGCTCAAGCCAAAATTCACACTTTGTGAATTTCGCATACAACTTCTCCTTCCTTAGTGTTTCCAACACTATTCTTAAGTGTTCTGTATGATCTTCTAACGTCTTAGAATAGACTAGAATATCATCAATGAACACTACTACGAACTTGTCCAAATATTATTTGAACACTCTATTCGTCATATCCATAAATGTGGCTGGCACATTAGTCAACCCAAACGACATTACCAGAAACTCGTAATGACCATAACGAGTTCTGAACGCCGTCTTAGGTACATCCTCCTTCCTCACCTTTAACTGATGATACACCATGCTCAAATCTATCTTAGAAAAATACTTTGCCCCTTTTAACTGATCAAATAGATCATCGATCCTGGGCAACGGGTATTTATTCTTAATCGTCATCTTGTTCAACTCTCGATAGTCAATACAAAGTCTTAACGACCCATCCTTCTTCTTTACAAACAACACTGACGCTCCCCAAGGAGACACACTCGGTTGAATGTACTTCCTATCTAATAGTTCTTGTAATTAAACCATTAACTCCTTCATCTCAACTGGCGCCATCTGATATAGTTCCCTTGAAACTGGTGCCGTCCTTGGTAACAGATCAATTACAAACTCTACCTCCCTGTCTGGTGGAATACCCGGTAACTCCTCCGGAAATACATCTGCGAACTCTTGCACTATAGGTATCTGGTCCAAGGATGTTCCCACTATTTGGGTATCCACAACATGGCACAGATAACATACACACCCTTTTCTCAACATCTTCCTAGCTTGTGTCAAAGACAGATAACAAGAGCGTCTCGGTGATTTACTACTGAAGAACACTACCTTGGTTTTTTTAGAAAGCCGAAGGTTTACACTTTTCTTATGGCAATCTATTATCACCTTATGGTTAATCAACCAATCCATACCAAGAATTACATCGAATTCTTTTAACCTTATCAGTACCAAATCTACTGATAACTTATTCCCTCTAATTTCTACGCAACAATCCTTATGAATATGTTCAATGGGGATTATCTCTTTATTTGCTACCTTAACGTCTAAAGGTATAGGTAACTTCTCAGGGATTAAACCTAATCGCTTAGCAAATTCACATGCTATAAAAGAACAAATAGCACCCGAGTCAAATAGCACATAAGCATTTATCTTATAGACCGGAATGATACCTGCTACCAGATCCGTTGATGCAACCGCATTTTGGACAGTAATATTAAATGTACGAGCTGAGGGTCTACCCACCGATGGTGTTGGTCCAGTAATGGCTAATTTACCATTACCAGAACTCTTATTCCCCTCTAAACCCTTCTTTGAGAAATTTCTTGCCATGTGATCCACTGACCCACTGACAAAACATCCCTGGTTCTTCTTAGGGTTAGGACAATTGGGTGACAAATGCCCCTCGTATCCACAGTTGTAGCATACTACTTTCCCCTTTAAACAGACTCCCATGTGAGGCTTTCCGCATGTCTTACATGCTTCCGTCCTCCGTTTGGGATCTCCCTGCTTTACCCCGGTATTCCCAGGGTTAGAATTCTTTCTCTTTGGCAAGTTGCCACTTCCACTGGCAACTTCAGCCTTACTACATCCCTCTAACTTGCTCTTGATCTTTCGCTCTTTGTGGTACAGAGACAATGCCTCACCACCACCTTCAGCTATTATCGCCTTTTCCAGAATGGTCCCGTAGGAAGCACTCTAGAAAACAGATATCTTACTGTAGAGCCAGGGTTTTAATCCCTGCTCAAACTTACGCGCCTTTCTCTCCTCTGTATCCACCTGGTGTGGAGCAAATCTTGCCAATTCGTTAAACTTGGCGGCATACTGGGGAACTGTCATATCCCCCTGCTTAAGTTCTAGGAACTTAATTTCCATCCTACCTTGCATGCTAGTAGAGAAATATTTTTGAAAAATACCTTCTTAAATAGTTCCCGCGTAACAGCCTCTGTCCTAGCCCCACCCTGGTGAGCCTCCCACCAGTAGTTGGCATCCCCCTTCATCATGTAAGTCACAAAAGAAGTCTTTTGTGCCTCACTTATGTTTGTTATCACAAACACCTTCTCAATCTCTCTTATCACCGTCTGGGCTTCTAACGGGTCCGTCGTTCCTTGGAACTCGGGAGGACCCACACTTTTAAAGTCCTTAAAGGTAGTTATTCTTGCTACCCCAGGAGCTACAGGAATCCCACCCCCCACTTGGTTAAATGCAGCCGTTAATAAATTAACGAACTCTTACATAGGATTATTAGGACCCCCTGATTCTCATTATAATGTAAGACCCCAGCTTATTATAAATAAAATCGAATTTCCTCTAATTATATTTGTGAATAATAAGGTAATAATTTGATATAATGCTTTGGTTATGGGTAAAATGTGCAAAGTTTACAAAATAAGCAAGTGGTTATAAAATATTCATTATGGTCGGGGAATATTCGTTTGGTCGTGGAATATTCTTTTTGTTGGGAATCTCTATACGATGGCGCAGTCATTTGTGGGCCCATAACGAAAAATGATTGGATGAAAGAAAACGACAAAGATTGAGTTTTATAAATAACGACATAAATTATTACCGTTAACACTGTTGGGTTACCTGGTGGTTAAAATACATTAATACGCGTGGTTGTACAGTAGCACACGGTATTGCACAGTATGGTTGAATTATTGATTCGTACGTAAGAAAGCACTACTAAATAATTGTTACAGTAGTTATTGTTCATTATTTTATTATATTGATTCAATAATTGCTGCATTGTTAGTTTATATTATTATTGTTTCAATAATTATCACTACACAGTATTTCTCATTATCAGATCAATAATTCATATTATTTGAATAATATTATTAGATAGCATTATTGACAATGTCTAGAAAGTTCTGTCAAGGAGAGGTTTGGTTATCTAATTGCGCGCCAGTAAGGAGAAATCCTTATTGGAAAGCCCTCTCTTTCCTAGGAACGGTCTGGTTGTCATAATTGTGATTCTGTAATATTATTTAAGAATAATTAATTATTGATTCATATGATAAAGAAATATTTATTTGATGTGGATATAATTGATGAATATATTATTTTATGTGGATATAATTGAAGGAATTAATGCTGAGGTGTTTTATCAGTATTTTGTCGGACTGGAAGAATTAAAAATCATCCGTTTGTGGATTTCGGATAATTTCTGTTTGGAATTTGGAAAACTTTTCTTCTGTAAAGTTGTAGAGAATTAAAATTCCTATAAAGACACGCGAGATTCGAATTTTCTGACAAAGGGGCTATTTATTGTGAATTATTGAAGTTCCGGGATTCCGAAATAATTGATTTTTGAAAGTTTAATTATTTTTTATTTCAAAAACGTTTTGTTTTATTTTTTTTCTAGAAGGTGGGCATGAGGGAAATGCTAAAATCAGATTCCCTTGTGGTGGGCTTGAATATTTGGTAAACATTAATATTTTATTAATTTAGTCTCCTTTGGCGTTCTAGCATTTTCCTATAAATAGAGGGCTAAGTTAGAATTAAAAATCACACCAGAAACAAGTTTTATCTCTTTCTCTCTCTATATTATTGAGCGTATTCTTGTGAGTCTACTTTGAGTGTTGCTATACGGTGCGAGTTTTTGTCAGTACTATACCCGAAATTCAGTTAGAAATACGGTTATTTTGAGGTAAGGGATGTTATTTTCTTCTTAAATGATATTATTTTCTTCAATATCATTATGCCAAAATATTGGGGAACTTTTTAATCAAATTTGGAACTTGTGTCGGGGTTACTATTCACATATACGTCACTATTCACGTATACGACACTATTCACGAATACGACACTATTCATCAAAAAATGAAATTTCTTCTTTTTGTCCAAAATATCTATTTTGGCTATTATCTTTGATTGTTCCATGTTTTGATCATTATTTTTGAGTTCTGCTTCAAAATCAGTTGTTATGAAGTATTATTAATCTTGGACAAACTGTTGTACGAATCCCTAATATTTGTCCTTCTATCTCACTGGATTTGTTCTTAAAAATATTTTTCATCATCCTCAGTCCTTAATGATGATATTATTGAATATCTTTGGCCTGTAGTGCAAAGATAAATTATTACTGATGAATATCTTTGGCCCGTAGTGCAAAGATGAACAGGTGTTGAGATGAACATGACCAACCGGTGATATAAATGAATATCTTTGGCCTGTAGTGCAAAGATGATTAAAGATGTATATTGATTGTTGTTACAGGAATAAAATATTGATGATGGACTCTTAATCTTAGAAGACAGTAGAATTCATTCTCCACGTGACGCTTCTAATGGATTACTGTTTCCGCTGTATTTGTTTATCTAAGACTTGTTGTCGATTATATTTTATCAGATTTGTTTCCCTGTTGAAGACTAATGATAATTTGTTGTATATTATCTTAGTCATAATGTTCTTTACTGGGCTAGTTGAGCTCACCATTTTCCTTTTTGTTCCATTTTTCTTCTCAAGAGGTGAGAACATAGCAGGATCGAGTCGGGGTTTGGAGTGAGGTTTCTAGAAAGATGTTTTAGCAGTCCTCACTATTTATGTAAAATAGTGTTTGAATAATTGTAATGAGGACTTATTTGCGTGTGGATATTGTCTAGAAGACAATATTTGTATTTAAACTCACAGTATGTATTGTCGTATTTCACACGACATTTGTATTATTGAAGTTGTAGTTTGTTTTATGTACCATGTATTTGGCGACTCAGAAAGGGTGTTGTATACCTATTTTGGGGGCGTCACGGTTGGTATCAGAGCTTAGGGATATGGTCTCTGGTGGAGATAGGGGAATAGAACTAGTAGGGGAGAGATGAGTAAATCCTTCGCTAGTGTGTCCTACCTAAGCTTATTTGTTGGTCGGTCATAATATAGGGATATTATGTGATACGTTAATTTGTTTAATTATCCCTTGTTTTATTGCAGTATTTAAGAATGGCTATTGAGAACGTTAACAATTAAGTTTATGAGACAGTGGAACAACCTTTAGTCACAAACCAGGAGAACGTGCAACAAGAAGGCAATACTCCTCCTGTAAACAACATTACCGAGCAAACGATGAATGATAGAATGTTTAGGAACTTTTTTCAGTTCATGCAAAATCAGACGACAGAGACTCGTGTGCAAAATACGGGTGGAAATGATGACAACGCGCGGTCTATCATAGCTAAGCAGTTCAAGGAGTTAGGACCACCAGATTTCCATGGAAAGCCGGATCCGATAAAGGCAGAAACGTGGGTCAAGCAAATTACCAAGATATTCGATGTCTTGGGGTGCACGGAGGAACAGAAGGTTCCATTCGCCACCTTTATGTTTCGTGGTGAAGAAGATTACTAGTGGGAATCTGTGAAGCGTACCCAACTAGCCGCACTCAACATGTGTTGGGAAAGATTTCAGAAACTTTTCAATGACAAGTACTTTCCTGAAAGTATTCATCATATGAAAGAGGTAGAGTTTATTAGACTTGAATAGAACAACATGACGGTTTCTCAGTACGAGGTGAAGTTCGCAGAGTTATCCAGGTTTGCACCTCATTTAGTGGAGAATGAGGAACGTATGACGCGGATGTTTTTGAGAGGTCTAAAACCCGAGATTCGTCAATATCTTATTTCTCATAAATTTCTTTGTATTCAGATGTTGTAAACAGGGCTCAGTTATTAGAGCGAGATAGTGAGTATACTTAATCGAGGGACCACAACCAGGGTCATATCGGTGACAGCAGTCATCAGAACGATGATAACCAGCGAGGAGGAAAGAATACGGACAAAGGCGGTAACCACTCAAGTGGTAATCGTGGACATGATAATAGGAGAGGTGAGTCAAGTGGAAATTTCAGAAAGAGGAGATTCAACAATGACGGAAAGACATCAGCACCGGCACCAACAACAAATTCTAGAGGTGAAGAACGACCGCCAGTTAGATGTTATAAATGCAGGAAAGAAGGACATATCAGACCAAACTGTCCACAATAAATCGGCTTTACGTCACTACCACCATATACAAAAAGATCTAACGATCTACTAACATTGTCGAACGACATTCTCATATTTTTGATTTGCCAGAATCGACACTATATCTCGACTTATGGTATGTCGAGTCTGCCCTGACTCAATAGAATAACAAGAAATTTTCAGTTTGAAATCCTCATGAGCGCATTCGTGGATATATGACATCATAGCTATCTTCTGGACTTTCTCAACCAGTTTCTTCTGTAGCTCAAGGACCTCATCCTTATAGTCACGAGCCTTATCAGTCATAAGTAATTTTTCTTCGTGCTCTAACTCAAAGTTTGCCTCTGCAGATTCCTTCGCCTCATAAAGGGCGGTTATCTCTTCAATCTGAGTCTCTAATACTGTGTGCAGATTCACATTTATATCCAACACAGACATATACAATGCTCTCATTGCATCAAGAGGTGTCGGCTCCTGAGTAGGCACCACCGTATTAACCGATGTCACCTCCATTTTCTCCTCCACGTCTAGCATCTCGTTAAGGTATGATGCTAAACCCATAGTCTCCTTAGAGTATTCCTTCTCAGAGATGTACTCCTCAATGTCTAAGTCATCTAGTACAACTATTGGTACCTCCACCACTGGCATTGGTACTATCTCAATTTGATTCACTAAATCCTCACTTATCATTTCCACGTTTCTAAACATCAAGCTATTGGTTGACGTCTACAAACACATAACACGTTGATTAGTACATAATACACAATAATATAAGCACAGATCATATTTAATATCTTTAAGATTAATTTCCATCATTTAATCCTTTCGATACTGAGTTATCTCAATACCTTATTAATTCAATGGACTTGAATTTCATTCCTCGGACTTTACCATCCTTACGAGATTTTTAGCCTAAGGTTTCCCCCCTTAAGTTTTATAACCTAAGGCTTTGATACCAACCTGTGACGCCCCCAAATTCGAGTATCTTTCAACCCGACATATGGATCGCTGGTGGAAAGTTATAATAGTGAATCAATATGGACCGCTGGTGGAAAGTTATAATAGTGAATCATTATGGATCGCTTGTTTAAAATTTTAATAGTAAATCATTATGGACCGTTGCTTTAAGTTTTAATAGTAAATCAATATGGACCGTCCATTTAAAAGTAAATCAATCTGGATCGTTCATGAATTAGTTACTATTCAGTCCATTCTCCTATAAATAGAAGCTCATTCTTTCATTATTTCTTACGAATTCACTGAAACTCTAGAGAGGGAAATTATAGAGCGAAAGAAGAAGAGAAGTCTTCTACCTCACTTTTCCAATATCCAGTTCTTCTAAGGTAAGGGGTATTATTTCTTTCTTATTCATGAAGAGAACTTCTGTTACTCCATTCTTTATTATTCTGTTGGAATAACCTGTTATGCGAAGTACCACATACATGGTGAAATTCTTCTGTTATTCCATTCTTTATTATTATGTTGGAATAACCTGTTATGCGAAGTACCGCATACATGGTGAAATTCTTCCGTTATTTCATTCTTTATTATTATGTTGGAATAACCTGTGTAAGCGAAGTACCGCATACATTGTGAAATTCTTCTATTATTCAGTTCATTATTATTCTGTCGGAATATCCTGTCTGTGCGTTTACGCCAGACCTGGTTCCATTATTTATTATTTTGTTGGAATAACCTGTCTGTGCGGTCTATCACATGCATGGTGATTTCTGTTTTTTATTCCATTCTTTATTATTCTGTCGGAATATTCTGTCTATGCATTTACGCTGGACCTGGTTCTATTATTTATTATTCTGTCAGAATATCCTGTCTATGCATTTACGCCGGACCTGGTTCCATTATTTATTATTCTGTTGGAATAACATGTCTGTGCGGTCTATCGCATGCATGGTGATTTCTGTTCTTATTCCAATCTTTATTATTCTGTTGGAATATCCTGTCTATGCGTTTACGCCGGACCTGGTTCCATTATTTATTATTCTGTCGGAATATCCTATCTGTGTGTTTACGCCGGACCTGGTTCCATTATTTATTCTTCTGTTGGAATATCCTGTCTGTGCGTTTACGCCAGACCTGGTTCTATTATTTATTATTCTATTGGGAATAACCTGTCTGTGCAGTCTATCGCACGCATGGTGAATCCTTTTGTTATTCCATTCTTTATTATTCTGTTGGAATAACCTGTCTATGTGGATTACCACATGTATTATGAATGATCCTTTGTATGCATTCCTTATTAAATTGTGGAAATGATCTGTATACGTAGATTACCGCATAACGGGTGAAAATCCATTTGTAGTTTCATATATTCTATTATACTCAGTTGGTTAAAGTTTTGGATTCTACACTCCATGAAATTAGTGGAATATCCTTGATATTTGTGCTTCATCCATTATCTTTTCATGGAAATATTCTTCTAAGCATTCTTGAATTTTACTCCACAAAAAAGTATCATGTTGACAATTTGGACGTTATTAATTTCTGGATAAATTAATTCTTGAACTTATTTTATTGAATTAATATGTCATTGTCATCATCCTCATGCTTATATTATAATGAAAGTCATCTTTGGCTTACGTGCATAGATGGACTTAGTATGATTGTGACCAGGGATCATTCGGTATAATCATGACCTGTAATGTTATAAATGATATGGTAAAAGTCCTCAGTGGCCTGTAATGCATTGATGGACAGTTTTTGGTATGATTATGACCAGGGATTGTTCGGTATAGTTATGACCATTGATGATTTAATGAATATCCTTGGCCCGTAGTACAGGGATGATTAGATGATGTGTTTTATTTATTAAGCTGAGTCTCAGCGATAAAAATTAATGAAAACATTTTATACCATAGAAGATAGTAGATTTTATTCTCTACTTGACTCTTCTAATGGATTACTTGTTCCGGTGCAGTTAAACTTGATGTTTATTGTATTTTATCAGTTTAACATTGTTGAAGACTATTGATAATTTATTCAGCATTATCATAGTCATAATATTGCTTACTGGGTTTGTTGAGCTCACCCTTTCTTTCACTGTTCTCTTCAGGAAATGAGAATATAGTTGGGACGAGTCGGGAAAAGGAGTAACGGTCCAGATGATAGCATTAGTAGTCCTCACTATTATGTTAAATAGTGTGACAATAAATGTAATGAGGGCTCCTTTGAGTGTGGATATTGTTTAGATGACAATATTCCTATTAAAACTCTCAGTTTATGTATTGTCGTATATTACACGACGGGTGTATAATTTTTGTAATTTTCCGACAGAAATCGCTATAAACGGAGTTCTACAACTCCGATTGCCACGAAATTTAAAATGGAGTATCACGTTAACATATATAAGGTTATGCCAAAAGATGGGCATTACTGGAGTTAAGCACGAGGTAGCTAATTTCTTAAGTTATCTAGTATTAATTTTTGAAAAAATATCTAAGGAAGTTAAATAAATTATGGAATAAATAGAATAGTTTGAAAATAATGTTATGTGTTAGATAACTTATGAATTGAATAATAAGTTAAGGTTACTCGATTTTGGGGAAAATAATGAGTAATGTAATGTATAAACAAATTATGTTTATATCTTCCGCGATTAGTGAAAGAATTAGTGAACCGAGTCCGCGGCGATTTGGGGCCCGGATTCGGGGTTACTACATTTGGTATCAGAGCTGTTGGTTATGAAGCTTAGGTAGTAATATCTGAGACCAATAACCGCAGTGATTAGGATTAAGTATTAACTCAAATCGAGTTAGTTGGTCGGTAAGATTCAAAGACGAATCTCGGCGAGTGTAAAGCACAGAGTTCCCTAACTCTGATAATAAATTTGAACAGTAATGGTGAATAGATCGAGTCTAAAAGACTGAAAGTACAGGGATAGAAGATCGTAAAACAAAACGATCATAATGCATAGAAATAAATCGTAATATATACGATAAGATCACCCCGTGATCTAATAAGGTTATGATATGGGAAAAGAATCAATCTGATGATTGAAAAGTTTACAGCAAGATGTTGTGTATCAGTTGTACTATGAAATTGTACTATGAAAACTCATGAAAGAGTTATGAATTGTAAATACGGATTAAATAAAATTCGTATGAAGTAAGTGTGGAGCTAGAATTATGTGGGATTTCAATTGAGGACTCGTGTTAGCCGCTGAGTTGTATGATTCTTTGTAGGGGCGGGGAATTTGTACTTGATTTTAAAATCACTTAGCTTCCTGGTCGATGTAGTGGTTAGGTTGACCAATTCTTTGTATGGGCGGGGAATTGTTCACTTAGCTTTCTATATTGATTAGTGGCCGAGTTTGGTTTGACGACCACTTAGTTTCTGGCATTGATAATCATTGAAATGTTGTGTCGCGCTATTTGCTAAATGCGTGTTAAGAGGGTGATTCCTTTCTCATGTGTATGACAGATAGATAGGTCATATGTAGAGAATATAGGTTTAAGTACGAGTTCTTAAAACTCATACTTATGTGACATACTTGACGCATAGTTATATGAAATGTTTATGAACCCCTCAGCGAATGGACGCCAAAGGTCTGTCTAGGAAAGTTCTTAAACTCATATGATTGTGGTAATTTATGGACTCATAAGTATGGTTTTATGAACTGGGTATAGTTATGTGTGAATGGAGTATTGAGGATAATAGGATCAGATAGAATGTTAAGCATATGATCATTAGTGGAGAATTAGGTTTTCCTAAACCCTTATCTATCCTAAACCTCAAATTTTTGACTTCAAGCTAAATACGCACTATGTGCCTTTTAAAAAAAATTGTTTTTATTTATCACTTATGTACCATGTGACCTGGTGCAGAGATGATAAAAATGATGGAGTCATCAATGCAGTATTACTTCGTGTGAATTTGACTTAAAGTCACTATTCCACTATGTTATGATGTAGCATGATAAAATCATCAAATGACGGAATCCTCAACGGACTGTAAATACAGTACGGCATCATGACGTCATTCTCGAAAATGATTTCAAAAACCCCAAGTGTTTATTGAAAGAAATTTCCTGAACCAAATTATTTTGGTGCTGAATCCTATGATAAGACTGAGGTGAACTATGTTGTTTGGATAAATAAATCCAATCTAGTAGCGTAAATATTCGCTAAAAATAAATATATTTTTTTATAACGTAATCGTACGATAGGCTGATCACCTAAAGTTCTAGTAATGGTAGTTTACCTTCTTTGTGATTGTAAACAGACCAAGTAATGTTTTGTTTTGCGGTATAAATACCGTCAAATCTATGTGTTCATGGTCTATATGACCCCTCAGCAAAATTTTAAACCTTTTACCCTTGTGAGTGGTATATTGGGTAGCATGTGATATGTGTGAATGGTGTAAGGTGCATGGTATAAGATGTAAGGTGAATTTTGGGGATGAAATTCTTATAAGGAGGGGTGAATGTGACAACCCGAGAATTTGGAGAATTTATGAAAATAATAATTGATTGATTTAAGGTTCAATATTAGGACCTAGACAGGAAATAAGTGTATGGAATTGGCAGTTATGTAATGAAATTTTAAGAATTTCAAAAGTTTTGAACAAAACTTGAATTATGTGATAGACTGTAAGTGATAGTCTAGTAATGAGGTATAAGATTATGGTAGATTTAAAATTCTTTTGAAGAATTATCAGGGATAAGTATAGAAGTGAATACTAGTCGGTATATTTGGTTACATATGTGAACCATAATGATTTGAGATCAAGGATTGATCAGATAAGTCATAACTTTAGCAAAATCTAAAGTTATGTTAATCATATGTTATTAAGTTAAAAAAATCTAACGAATTGTTAGAAACCCTAACGGTACGCTCAGAAACTTTAATTTTAGTTTCGAGAATCCGAAATCCTAAATTCATGATATGAATATGGTGATTAAGTTAGAAAACTCTAACGATATGTTCAAAAAGCCTAATTTTAGTATCGAGAATTTAAATCCTAATTTGGGAATCCTAATGCGGAGTATTAAACCCTAAGGGTTAAAAAGATGTGTGCAAGGAATATGATCATTATGTGATGATTTATAATTGTTTATTATATAAAAAAATAAAAGAAAATTATTTGACCTAATGTTATATATTAGGAATGAGAATTAAATAACCTAAGGGTTAAAGCAAGTGTAAGTGCTAGTATTTAAATTTTATACTAGTATACTAACCTAAGAGATTAATTTTATTATCTCAAGTTATTGATTATTTTTAAAACCTAGCTTAATTGGGTTACATTATTAAATTATCTATGTATTTAAATTCCATAATGAGTGATTTAGAAACCCTAACTAAATAATTAGGGTAAGATAAAATTAGTGAGTTAGACTGTGTTATATTTTTACTCAACCAATTTAATTAGAAAGTCCAAACAAGAAATCAATTGGCCCAAGTTTTGACCCAATTTGTATGGACATTCTAGATGGTTATTAAACAAATAAATCAACAAAAACCATTGGCCAAGATAGTGTATAGATCCGGCCATGCAAGGAGCAAAATAGCACATGATTCATTTCATTTACCTATCATTTTAGTTAGTCAAAAGTTGGTTACCAAACCACCTAATTTTAGCCACTAGCCTTTTTAGGGTAATAAATATTTTCATCCATGGAAGCAAGATATTGGATGATTAATAGATAGATACAAGTTATATCTATATATGTTAATTGCCTATAAATATTCCCACAAGTTTTTATAAGAAAACTTTTCATTTCATCTAGCAAAAACAAAGCAAAAAGAAGAAAATAGAAAGAGAGGAGAAAAAAGGAAGTGGTCGGCAGCCCTAAGAGGGAAGAAGCCCAAGCTCATGCCACCCCACTTCATCTCATGGAAGAAGAAAGAAATCAAGGAGAAAAGATACATGATCTAGGTATAAAATCCTAGTTTAGTTTATTTGTTTTATTTTGTTTGATTTGATAAAGAACTTATTTCTTGATCTTCAAAACTCTAGATCTACATGATTTAGAGTGTTTTATGTGTGGATCTATCCATTTTAAGTTTCAAAAGATAGATCAAAAGCAAGAAAAGTGAAGCTAGGTTTTTAAAGTGTAGAAAATCTTATTTTTCTTACTCTTGATTGTGTTTAACCTTGTATTTGATTTTTGGTTATTTTGAACCATGAAGTTTATGATCTTGAACATGAGAACTATAGATCTACTTGTTGAATGGTGTGTTATGCTTAGATCTAACTATTTTGAGTATTAAAAGTTTAATCAAACAAGAAAAACCAAAACAGTTTTTTTTTGTTTGTGGACTGCTGCCCTAAAAAGGAAATTTCCGGACTTGTTAGGGTACTCTAATAATTCTGGACTTGTGATATGTTATAGTACACTCAATAAGCTTATTTTAATTATGGGATTTCCGGACTAAATCCGTGTTATGAAATTTCCGGACTAAATCCGACATCGGAGGAGAGAGTTATGGGATTTCTCCCAAACTACACAAAGTTAAGAAAAACTGTTAAAAGGACAGATTTGAACAGTCACTTCCGGGATAAATTCCAGGAGTTTAGCATGTCCAAATATCGATTGTGATAGATGAAAACTATATTTCGGAAAGATACGAATCCAACAAAACTGACGGATCATTAATCGGAGTTAAAGAACTCGTTTTATTTAAGATTTAGTAAAGGACTCCAAAACTGCAAAACGACAAAAAGTCGCTGCCCAAAAATTTCCGAGGGATGTTTCGGACATTTAGTTAATGAGAAAAATTCCAGACTTTTGGGAAATGAAAATATATGGTAATATGTAGCTCGTGTCCAAAAATGAGCTGATTCCGAGTTAAAACGACCAAGTTATGACCATTACAATTTTTGTAATTTTCCGACGGAAATCGCTATAAACGGAGTTCTACAACTCCGATTGCCACGAAATTTAAAATGGAGTATCATGTTAAGATATATAAGGTTATGCCAAAAGATGGGCTTTATTGGAGTTAAGCACGAGGTAGCTAATTTCTTAAGCTACGCACTAGTATTAATTTTTGAAAAAATATCTAAGGAAGTTAAATAAATTATGGAATAAATAGAATAGTTTGAAAATAATGTTATGTGTTAGATAACTTATGAATTGTGTAATAAGTTAAGGTTACTCGATTTTGGGGAAAATAATGAGTAATGTAATGTATAAACAAATTATGTTTATATCTTCCGCGATTAGTGAAAGAATTAGTGAACCGAGTCCGCGGCGATTCGGGGCCCGGATTCGGGGTTACTACATCTAATTCATGAGGTTCATCTCCACCATCTAACTGGATTACTTCATTGTCATCCTCCACATTTATTATTGTTTGACTATGAAGCATCTGCTCTTGGTAAATCTCCCCATCAACTACTTCTACACGACTATGCGCAGGAGTATGAATTATAACTTGCCAATCTGTAGGCGGTCTATCCCTTTTCCTAACAGGACTAGGAGTATAGTAAACTTGTACTGTTTGAGTTGGTAAAACAAATGGTTCGTTGGAGTACGCAGACCTATGGAGGTCAATATCGATGATTCCATGTCTGTCAACATGTATCCCTTTTTCTGAATCAAACCAACGGCACTTGAATAATTGAATATGAC
Organism: Panax japonicus; assembly: GCA_020205505.1. NCBI lineage: Eukaryota > Viridiplantae > Streptophyta > Magnoliopsida > Apiales > Araliaceae > Panax > Panax japonicus. Next base: position 52,559,025 of record CM035110.1, read on the forward strand.
CCCCGTACGTGCCCTTGTACAACAACTCTACGACTTCCTCCAACTCACCATAAAAGGCACAACCAAGCTCATTGTAACAATCTCCTTGGACACACACTCCAGAATTTATTGTTCTTTTACCGCCCCATATGCCTTTGTACGAAATTCACAACCATTTATTTTGTAACCATTGCGGCTGACTTGGTCCCTGTCTGGTCCCATAGCTAGGACTTGTACATTAGCCGAAATCGTTGATCCCTCGGTCAAAGCCTACAAAAACTCCATCTTATTAAATGAATTCATAGTTAATATGGAGTATATATATATATATATATATTGTGCTTAAGAAATTGAACTTACTTTGTCCTTTAGCCAAAGTGCAAATTTTTTATTAAGAATGATTTAAATATCTTTATCAGTTATGCTGGGATGCTTCACTTTTAACTCGTCATCGTACAATCTATACCATGTTATAAACATTAACATATTGGACTAAATTTTCAACTTAAAAGATAAAATATCAAGTTTACATGTGTACCTCACAAATTCGTCAATCTCCTCGCAATTGAGAAGAATATAAGTATGTGCAGCATATAATTCTTGCTCAGAGAGGAATATGCGCTTCCCTTTTCCATAAGTGCGGCCCGTTAGACCAAATACAGAGAGCCGACCATTTATTTCAACATTTCCCCCATCATCATGTCTCGATACTCGATTGGCCTTTGTCAAGACTTCGTCCAGAAAATAGTCTGAGACAAACGTAAATATCTCATCAAAACTGTATGCCTCACATATCGACCCCTCGACATAAGCTCTATTCTTCACCTTCCTTTTAAGGTTTCCCATCACCCTCTCGAAAGGGTACATCCATCTATATTGAACTGGACCCCCAACACGAGCTTCACAGGGAAGATGGATTTGCAAATGCTCTATGGAGTCAAAAAAACCAGGTGGGAATATTTTTCCAGTTTACATGTGATCTCTATGATGTTCTTCACAAATACAGACATGTCCTTCTCATTAAATGATTTTGAACATAAGTCTTTGATGAAAAGACTAAGATCCGTCAAAGCATCCCATATTGGTTTATCAAGCAAATCTCGAAATGCTATAGGCATGAGTCTCTCCATGAACACATAACAGTCATGACTTTTCATTCCTTGCAATTTCCCACCTGTAACACACCTTGCAATGTTTGACGCATATCCATCTGGTAGTTTCAGAGACTTAACCCATGTGCACACATCTTCAACTTGCTTTTTGGACAATGTGTACCTTGCATGCGGTTTGACAATCTTACCATTAGGAGATTCATAAAGTTCTAATCCAGGACGCTTACAAATATTTTTCATGTCCAAACGTGCCTTATCATTATCTTTTGTCTTCCCCGTAACATTCATCACAGTGTTAAACACATTCTTCTCAATATACATCACATCTAGATTATGAAGAATCAAATTTGTAGACCAATAAGGCAGTTCCCAAAAGATGTTTCTCCGAACCCAGTTATGAGATTCGCCAAACCCATTGATTATGTTTGTGGAATCAATCTTACCAAATGGGATAACCGGCAATCTCATCACACGATCTCGCATCCCCGTTCCCGACAATCGTGATGCAGGCATATCATTGTCTACTTTCCCTTTCCTGAAGTGTTCTCTATTTCTTCGAAACGGGTGATCAACCAGCAAGAACCGACGATGACAGTCAAACCAGCAAGGCTTTCGACCTTTTGATAGATTAAATGACTTTGTATGCTCCATACAATATGAACAAGCCAACTTCCCGTGTGTACTCCATCCAGCTAACATACCATAATCTGGGAAGTCACTTATAGTCCACATAACAGCTTCCCTAAGGTTGAAATTTGTTTTCGTTGCAACATCCCAAGTCTGTACTCCATCCTCCCACAATACCTTTAACTCGTCTATTAGAGGTCTAAAGTAAACATCTAAGTTCTTTCTAGGAATCTTAGGACCAAGAACCACGAGTGAAAGAAACAAGTATGGCTATTTCATACACATCTAAGGAGGTAAGTTGTACGGAGTAACAATCAAAGGCCAACATGAGTACGGAGCAGCTGAGTGACTAAACGGATTGAAACCATCGATAGACAATCCAAGCCTCACATTTCTAGGTTCCAATGCAAACCCAGGATGTGCTAAGTTTAAATCTTTCTAAGCCTGCACATCTGCGGGATGATTTAGTTCTCCATCTTTAGCTGGAGATTTCACATGCCAACTCATATGTTCAGCTATTCTTGAAGACATGTACAATCTTTTTAGCCAATGTGTTATTGAAAAATACCTTAGAATCTTAAACGGTATACTTGATTTTTTTGTAGTCACACCCTCTTTATTAGGCCTAAACCGATCATGACTACAAAACGTGCACCTTATCATCTGTTCATTTTCCTTATAAAACAACATGCAATCGTTGGGACATGCATCGATCTTTTGGTATCCAAGACCCAACTTCTTCACCATTTTCTTATAAAAGTAATAGTTACTAGGTAATTTCTCACCGTCAGGTAACATACTCTTAATGGCCTTCAATATCGACACAAAACACTCATGGCTCATGTTGTGATCAGTCTTGATGTTAAGTAATGTCGCCACTGCAGACAATGTAGTGTGTTTGGTGCAACCATGCCACAATGGCTCGCTACCCTCGTCTAACAACTTAAAGAAGTCTTTGGCATCAAAATTCATAGGTTGCTCTCTGCCTTGTTCCCAATCAAAATCTAGCCCTGCAATATCATGAACCATTTCATTCATACGATGAGTACTACTTCCCGAATTGTGTACTTATGTGATGCCACCCTCTCTTCTCTGCCCATGTGCCCACCAGCATTCTTCGTAGTTTTTCATGAACCCAGAAATAAATAAATGATAGTTTACCACGTCTTTGTCCATATAATTTACATTCTTACACTTCAAACATGGACATCATATCTGCGACTGACCATTCATACATTCCAGGTGACTATACGCATACTCTAAAAACACTAGGCAACCAGCTCTAAATTCAGCTGTAGCACCTATCTGGACACTTGACTTTCGTCGTGACATCCAACTACGGTCTGAATAGAGATCCACGATTCCATGGTACCTACTACAAACAACATGAGCTTATTAATCATATGACTTGAGCATACTTGTAACCATATGACTTGAGCATAATTGTAAGCATATGATTAATATTTATTCATACTTGTAAGCATATGACTAGAGCATACTAGCCAGTAAGCAAATGACTTGAGCATACTAGTAAGCACATAAAGAGCTCGTTAATATTATAAATGTTCGCAACTACCCGACCAATAAAAAAAATTCTTCAGAGTCTCCCCTATAATATAGACTAGCCACATGCACGACGACATGTATATAAGGTCATTTCTAGGCACCCAAGACACAAACCAAGAGAAATATACAAATTCCCAATATAATAAGACCAAAACAATAACGAACAAATGCAAATTAAAGCAGTAAAAAGTTCAGGAGTATACTACAAATTCAGAGTTCCAAAAACTCGCGCTTTCATTTTTGCAAGCTTCTATCTTTACTTTACACATGAGCTAAATAATTAACTTACTTCTGATTAGGGCACTTATCTCTTAGTTCTTTAACTTCAGAGTATGATATTGCTGATGTTCATTAATATTTTTATTCCATTGGAATACGTGGTTGTTTATTTTCTGAAATGATCACCAAATACACTTTCTTTCATTTCATTCCTTCCTCAATTAAATTTATTCAATCTAAATGGAATAGAGATGCCATCTTTTGGGGATACTGATTTTAAGCTGTTCAAAATGGACAGGTGGTCTAATTGAGCAGTTTATAGAAATTTGTAGTATTTTTATAGTTTGCATTCCAGATAACTTTTGTTATATAAAAAAAACTTTGTTGTACAATGCAACCAATTTTTACAACTGTCCAAATGAATGTCCAATTTGGACTGTCTAGAATTCAAATCCATTTTTTTTGTGTAGATACTTGTTCACTAAAACCTTGTCTTTTAAGTATTCATTCACAGTTTTCTCTTTGTTGAAGGATAACCCTCTAGTTATCGAATGTTTCGATTTTAACAGTAGTGGAGATCATGTCCTTATCGGGTAATTGTTGCAGTTGCAATTTTTCGAGCATCTACTTTTAGTTTAGTATTCCTAATAAAAGTTTTTTGTTGGCAGTAAAATACAGAAATCAGTTGCAGATTTTGAAAAGTAATATATTTACACTTATTCTTATTTTCTAAAATAATTAATATTTTTAATATTAGTAAATAAATCCTCCAAAAATCAAGGTGGGCAATTGCTCATCTTCCCCATAAGTTGCATCTGCCCCTGACTTTTTAATAGTAAGGATTAGGGAATGATCCCCATTAGTCTTCACTATTTCCTTTTTAGATATTTTAAATAATTCATCATAGATTAATTATAACATTTTGAAAGGGGAAAAAATTATACTTACTTCTGTCAAAAGAGGTATTGACATAGAAGGATGGAAAGATGGAAGGATGGAGCTAATGGTCGTCCAATGGACCCATCCTCTTAAACCTCTTTGGTAAAATACATTTTTAGTATTTTTTTATATCCAAATTTATCATATATGTACATAAAAATAACTTCTTCAAATAAAGCATTTTTTTCCCAAATAAGGCATAACTCATTCAATGCCACACACACTCTTTTTCGTGAAGAACCCATTACAGTAAACTAGCACATGAACACCATTGCAGTGTCACTATTTAAACTTTAAAACCAAAGTATAGTCTATACATATAAAATGGGAGAAAACAAAATCAAAAACTCCTTTTGAAGTTTCATAGTCTTCAAAAGCAATTCAATCAGTGCCCAATACAATACAAAAACATTATATTTCATTTATCGACACTAACACACAATCATATAGATAGTAATGGAGCATAAGATCATTGTAATGAGAAAATCAACAAAACCCAGAAAGAGAAAAAATAAAAAATAAAAATCATCAAATAGCCCTAAAACATTACAAATTATTCCCCTAAATATATAGGAGAGACAAAAAATAAATTGAAAGTTCATACCTTTAATTAGAAACCGATTGTGGGTATTGTCGATTTTGGGAATCACTGGTCGAAACAACAGCAAAGGGACTGATGTTACTAGTTTTGGGAAAATGAATATTTATGTAACTGTTGTGGCGCCGATGGCAGCGATGGTGGCAGCGATGGTAGCGTCCCTCTTCTCCTTCTTTTCTTCTCCCCCTTCTCCCTCTTCTCTCTCGTACGCCCTCTTTTTTTTCCTTCAGTCTATTGTGTCGAGCGAATGACTGAAACTGTTAACATTAAGTTTGATCAGTGACCGCATGCGATCGGTGATATTAAGTGGTCGCATAAAACCTTGGCGCCAATATTTCGTGCCAAATTTTGCGAGGCAAATTTGTTCTAGCGACCTCTCAGCGACCGCATGCGGTCGCTGATATTCAATAGCGATTAGATTAATATACAGTCCCAGATGGCGGTCGCTAGTATTATTATCAGTGACTGATTATGCGATCGCTGATTGTATTGGTCGCTATTAGGCCTTTTTCTTGTAGTGTGTAAACTTTTAATTATTTTCATGAGGTCTAGGAAATTGAAAATAGTCAGAATTTTCATCACAGTTATGCTTCAAGTTTACCTCAAGAAAACTTTCGTTAACATGTTCAAATGATGGAAGAATTGGTTCAAATAAATGTTATAGTTTAGTTGACTTATTTGTAGTGGATCTCAACAGCTCATTGACCTTATCTAACTATTCGGATTCATTCCAATTTTGATCAAGGTGATTTAAGAAAAAATCAATTGGATCTTTTTCAATTAAGAGTCTATTTTTAATTATTTCTTGGGTCATTGACAACTCTTGTATCATGTTTACTTTAATGGGTTGGTCCAAAAAATCACTAGGTGGTTTTTTAGGAGTAAGTTTTTCAGGGTATGGAACTTTAGGCTTATAGACTTTTTCAACTGACTCATTAAATACAACATGATCAATTTTAGGCATAGACTCATAATTTTTAAACTCCTCAAATTGACTTGACTCAAACTAAGTAGAATTGAATATAAGATTTTCATTTTCCTCATTATTTCCACAACCATCGAAACTTTCAAAATTAACCTCGGAGTTACTAGAAAATTCACTCACCTCTTGTTCATTTATTATAATGGCTAATCTATTCATTTGAATTTCTAGACGGGATATAACTTGATCAAAAACTGGATGCATGCTGAATTGATTTTCCATTAAAACTTCCATAGTTTTTTCTAAGGCACTAAGTCTTTCCTTTTCTTTATTTGATAATTCTTGTGAATATTGAGGTTCTAGAAACGAATATGGATATGGATATGAACTTAGATAAGAATTTTCATAAGTTGGAAAACATTGATTTACTTGGTGTGCATTAAAATTTTCGTAGGATTCTTGATTCCAAACAAAATTATTATTCCAACTATAATAAGAAATCATTTTTCCACAAATCACAAAACAAACAGACAACTCACCACGAAAGTCATACCAAAAAAAAAAAAATTAAACTACAATTTTTTTTAAATTTTTTTAAAAAAAATATGGAGATTCAAAATACCGAAGAAAGCGTAACAACAAATTTTTTATCTTTTCGCTCCTTCAATTCGCTTTAATAATCCTGAAGAAACAAAAAAAATTAGAGTTAAAACTAATTCGAATAAATAAAAATTAGGGAATAAATAAAAATTAATTCTAGTCCCCGGTAACGGCGCTAAAAACTTGATGTGATAAAATTATGTACTGCAAGTGCACAGTGTCAAATTGAAGAACTGGCAAGTACAGGTCGAACCCCATAGAGACTGGATTAATTCTAATATTTCTTTAATATCTATTTTAGGCGAATTAGAAATAAAGATTGAGAATTAATTAACTAGATATGAAAACAAATAATAAGGAAACAATCTAGGAATCCGAATCCATTAGATAATAAACATAACATATAATTCAATCTTTTCTATTTTTATAACTCAACTATGATTTTGATCTCCCTTCCCTTTAATTTAGTAATTTACAATTAACGTGGGCAATCATAGACTATGAAAATTTAAGGATTAACTATAACCTATCAAATCTTCTTTGAGCAAGTATGGATTATGAAAAACTCATATCTTAACAATAATCTATCAAAACCTCTTAATTAATTTAAAATCACTTAAGAAATATAAAACGAAGGTATTTCAATAACGAAACATGAATGTGAAATCAATTAAGCATAAAAGCATAAATAATAGAAGACATGAAAAATATTATCACGAATAATTATTTAATTTCATCTTCATCCTAGATATAAAAAATTAACTAGACATTAAAATAATTAAACTAACTAAAATAAAGAAAAGAAGAAGATTAAAAATAAATAAGAAAACTCCCTTTAATTAATGACCATCCAACGAGCGTACAATGAAGACGTAATTTAATTTACTCCTACTCCTAATCTAAACTAATACAATACCTATTACCTTTCTCTCTAAAATAACAGACCTATTTATAGGGAAAATAACTTTGAACCCTAATTTAGATTCATTGAACTTTGACACTTTTGTTCCCTTTCCATGTAGGTTTCAATTTCCTAGTGTCAATCAACTTCTCAAAAAGATCTTCTAGATAGACTTTACTTTCTCTTGTTGGATTTAACTTGCACACCAAGATTGTTCTACCTCTTTCCTTCTCCTTGTAAGATTCTTCTTGGATATTCCTTAGATGAATAAGAGCATTAAATATCGCTTGGTCACCAAGATTTTGACTTTATTGCAACAAATATTAAATCCTACAAAATAAAATAAAACATATTAATTTAATAAACTAATATAATTAAAAGGACAAAATTAGGGATAATAAAATGTATGAATTATGTGACGCCCCAAAATAGGTATACATCACCCATTCTGAGTCGTCAAATACATGGTACAGAAAACAACTACAACTTTATTATTAAAATTGTCGTGCAAAATACGACAACACATACTGTGAGTTTAAATATAAATATTGTCTTCTAGACAATATCCACACTCAAATAAATTCCTCATTACAATTATTAACACACTATTTTACAAAATAGTGAGGACTGCTAAACAACTGTCTAGAACCATCATCCCACACCTCAACTACTTCCCGCTATGTTCTCACTTTCTGAGAAGAAAATGGAATAAAAAAGAAAAGAGTGAGCTCAGCTAGCCCAGTAAAGAATATTATGACTAAGAATATACAACAAATTATCCTTAGTCTTCAACAGGGAAAAATCTGATAGAATATAATAGACAACAAGTTTTAGATCAACAACTGCAGCAGAAATAATAATTCATTAGAGGAGTTAAGTAGATAATGAAATCTACTATCATCTATGAATTTAAAAGTCCATCAATAATATTTTATCCCTATAACATCAATCAATATACATCTTGCATCAAATATTTATTTTTGCACTACGGGCTAAAGATATTCATTTGTATAACCAGTTGGTCATGTTCATCTCAACACATGTTCATCTTTGCACTACGGGCCAAAGATATTCATCAGGTAATCATACATCTTTGCACTACAGGCCAAAGATATTCATCAAGTATCACCTATTAAGGACTCAGGATGATGAAAAACATTTTAGAGAACAAATCCAGTGAGATAGAATGACAAATATTAGGGATTCGTATTTCGGTTTATCCAAATTCAATAATACTCCATAATAACCAATTGTGAAGTAGAATTCTAAAATAAAGATCAAAACATGGATACAATCAAATATAGTAACCATAATAGACATCTGGGATAAAGAAGAGAAAATTTCATTTTTTCGGTGAATAGTGTCGTATTCGTGAATAGTGTCATATACGTGAATAGTAACCCCGACACAAAAAGGTAGAAATTCCAAAATAAAAATTATATCAATATTTCAGCATAATGATATTGAAGAAAATAATATCATTTAAGAAGAAAATAACATCTCTTACCTCAAAAGAACAGTACTTCTGACTGGAATATCGGGTGAAGTGTTGAAATAAACTTGCACTAAATAGCAACTCTCAAAGTATCTAAATACTCACAAAATACGCTCGATAATATAGAGAGAGAAAAAACTTGTTTCTGGTGTGATTTTCAATTCTAACTTAACACTTTATTTATAGGAAAATGTTTGAACGCCAAAGCAGACTTGATCTGTAACCTGATGACTTTACCTGCTACTATTCCTACCCACCACATTTGAAATAAAATTTTAGCACATTTCTTCACCAACCATAGGTGGGGCCCACTCATTCTAGAATTTTCCACCAAAATAATAAATTCAGAAACTTCAACAATTTCTGAACCAGTCACCTCTTAAAATTCATAACAAATCATACGTTCATTTTTAATGGTTCAAAATATATGTATATGGACATATACTTAACTTATATATGTATAACATATCCAAAAATCACAACGATTCAACGGTCGGATTAAAAATTATAACTCAAGCAATATATCTCTAGAACACTGATTTTTCGGATTATGAGTCCTTCGGACCAGTTTCCATCATTTATAACCACATAAAATAATTAAATCCATCATTTATGTCCATATTAAATAAATATTTCCTTATCATATAAATAAATAATTAATTATTCCCAAATAATATTACAGAATCATAATAATGACAACCAGGTCGTTCCCAGGAAAGAGGGGGCTTTTCGATAAGGATTTCTCCTTACTAGCGCGTAATTAGGTGGCCAAACCTCTCCTTGACAGAACTTTCTAGATATTGCCAATAATGTTATCTAATAATATTATTCAAATAATATGAATTATTGATCTGATAATGGGAAATACTGTGCAGTGATAATTATTGAAACAACAATAATATAAAATATCAATGCAGCAATTATTGAATTAATAAAATAAAATATTGAACAGTAATTACTGTAACAATTATTGAGTAGTGCCTTCTTACGTAAAAATCAATAATTCAAAAATATTGTGTCATACCGTGTGCTACTGTGCAACCACACGTATTACTATATTTTAACCATCGGGTATTCCAACAGTGTTAACGGTAACGATTATGCCGTTATTTATAAAAACTCAAACTTGTCATTTTCTTCATCCAACAGTTATTCCGTTATGGGGCCCATAAATGGTTGTGCCGTCGTACGAATATTCCCCGACAACAAGAATATTTCACGACCAAATGAATATTCCCCGAAAACAATGAATATTTTATAACCACTTGCTTATTTTGCAAAATTTGCACATTTCACCCATAACCAAAGCATTAAATCAAATTAATTCCTTATTATTTCAAGATAATGAATATAGAAAATTTAATTTTATTTATAATAAGTTGGGGTCTTACAAATTACGTGTCTATCAGATCGCCTAACCCATTGTACTTTTCAAACTTTGGGACTTGGAATTTATTTGGATAACAAGCGCTTGGGAATATACAGAGATCTGAAAGTTGACACTTCCATAGTTTCCAGTCCTTTTGATTGACCAGATGGTTTATTCCATTTGTTGTACTTTCTTTCTAATGTCCCCGATTTCTCGGTCATTCTTGAGATTGGTTATTGCAGGGTTTTGTTAGTTCCCTCACTAGAGTAGGGTACATATATCTGTGCTTCTACCTTTTTGTCAGTACTTTGATTGCCACCATGGGAGGAGGACTCTGGTTGAGTTGATGTTGTCTGGTTCTGAGTGCTTTTATTTTGTTCTTTCAGGAGGATAGCCAACTCTATTATTTTATTATTAAGTCCCTCAAACTCTTTTTGAGATACGGAACTTGATTCATGTTGGGTACTTTAACCCATATCGGTGGATAGGCTTTATGCCTCTTATATTTTGATCTGGTAATGGGACTAATCTTGATTACAAGAAGAGTAGGTAGATTAGTCTTGATAATAATTAACAGCATGTACATTGATACAATGTGTTAGTTTTAGGGTTTAATATTTTCCTGCAAAACAAACGTCATTTGTTTTGTTTAAAGGATAACATGACAGGATTTGATATCTGTACAATAATGGAATTGACAAAGGATAGAATGGATATTTACATTTAATTGACATTTATTAAAATTAAAATTTATATGGAATTGAAAGGGAAAGGCATGAAGAGACTTTTCTTCGCATTTGGTTTAACAGAGGCTGACCTATCTTATGTTCACTCTCACAGGCCTTTTCGGCATGAAGGTTCCCAGATCATCGCAATCAACTAAATGGGAAATTAATTCGATCTTTCAATTGGAGCGGATCTAAGTGGCGCCTTTCCTGAGCCTCGCAAGATTATTCTCCTCTTGAGTCTAGTAATCAGTCACCGACGGGATTGCCTGTAACTAACGAGATTTTTGTAAGTGATTTTAAAATATTTATTGAATTAATTGAATATTTTGGTTAATTTATTTTTTTTGTTGAATAAATAATTGATGTGACTATGTTGTGGAGTAATTTAATTAAGTGTAATATATTAATTAAATTAATGTGTAGTAATTTTGTAGTTGAAGTTTTAATTGGGATAATTGAATTAAATGAATTGTTAAACGATTATAATATTGTTTCAATTTAATTTAATAACTAAATTAGAGATTTGGTGATTTGTCAAGTAAATTATAATCTAATGGGAATTATAAATATGTGATAATTTGATTTATTGTGTTGATGTTAACTTTAATTTAATTGAATTTGAATATTAGAATTTAATTAAATGGAGTGTGACAATTAAACTTTATGATAAGTGACTTATTAAAATAAATTAAAGTGGTTTAATTTGATTTTACCAAACAAAGTCTTAAGGCTTTTGAAATTCTTATTTTAATCTTGTTTTGCCAAACAAGCCTTAGTGATTTTGAATTTTAAAACTAATGGAATTTATTTCCTTAATTACGTAACTGATAAACATAAGTATGTTTATCAGGTTTTATATTATCACGTTATATCATATATCAGTTTAATATAGAGAAAATGAGGAACAAAGTATATGTGAGAGAGAAAAGAGAGCTCTAGGGAAATTGAGAGAATTTGGAGGTTTTGAGAATCAAAAAAGATTGCCAGAGCTATTCTAATCATCTAACAAAGCATAATCAAGGATTTAAGGTAGAAACATAAGTATGTTTCTTAGTTCTTTATGTTCCTGAGTTTTTGTGATAACCCAGGATTTCGAATAATCTAAATTTTTACGAAAATTTTTTTTTTAATATTGATATTGACTATTAATATTGTGTTGTGTATCTATGATACGAGTCTAGAGATATGGTCAATTTGTGTATTGACTGAGAAATAAGAGTAGAGTTGTTCTTAACAGAGAATAAAAACCCTAACCCTAAGTTCGGATAGGGATTTGGTAGAAAATAAAATTTTAATAATTATGTTGACGACTACGTGTTTGTACTGTATAAAATTAATGGTCAATGATTGATTGGATAAGGTATAAACTTAGTAAACCCTAATAAGGGATTAGAAACCCTAATCTCAGATTGAGAAACCCTAACACACAGTTAGGTACCCTAATCGAATGTCGAGAAACCCTAATTTTAAATTCAAGAACCCTAAGCCCTAATTAGGAAACCCTAATCCTAATTAGCAAGCCCTAATATGATTATTAAACTTTAATATAATTACAAAACCCTACTTATAATTTAGAAAGCTTAATTTTCTATTTTAAAACCGTAATTAGAAAATCCTAAAAATTAATTGTGTATAAACCTAAGGATTAAAACCTTATGGTTATACCCTAAGGGTTGGATCAATTGTCAAGAATGCCATTAAAATTGCAAGTTTAATGACCAAATTACCCTTTTACATTCTTTAATTGGTAACTTGTAAATCTTACCAAATTAGGAGTTGGTGACCAACTTATTTTGACCTTGTGACTTAAAAACCTCCAGCAAATCAGTCAAAGTCATCAGCCACATGCATTATATCATAATATATATAGATTAAGAGAGAGAAAGTGTGCATACTTGGTCATTTTTCTCTCAAGCTCTCAACTCACTTCTCTCTCACCCAAACCTCCAAAAATATCAAGTGTCTCAATCCCATAAACAGCCCCTAGATCACCAAGATCAGTTAAGGAGATCAAAGACCAAAGTTTGAAACTAGAAGGTATAAAGCCCTAAACCTACTTTGATCTTGTATGCTAAGAAAAAATTTGTTTTTATGTGTTTAGATTTGTGCTAAAGGTTATTTTATGATGATCTATCATAGATCTATAGCATCATATGGCTTTAAAAGTGAAGTTATTGTAAGTTACTCATGGTCAAAACCCGTTGACCAAGCATGACCAGATGATTTTTGGGTAACTCATAAGTCATATATCCAAATCTGACAAGGTTTTGCAAGGCCCAGCCCAGATCTGTCAGGTATGATGTTGTTTGATGATGTGTTTGTAACCAAGTTGTAGCCTGCTAGATCTACTCTAAATATATGTCCATAGATCCTCCAAAACATCAATAGATCGAATGGAGTGAATGGTAAAAGTAGGCCACTCGTCACTGATTTAGAGTTTCATGAAAACTCATAAATCGTATGAACAAGTTTTCTGACAGCCTTTGACCGAATCATAACTTGTGATTTTGATATTGTTGAGCTAATATGTTGATTCCTATGTGTTCTTTGTCAAGTGTACTACATACTTCGACCATGAGAACAACAAACGTATGACCAGAACTTAGAGAGAATCAAGCTAGAAAGTGGCACCATGACACTGCTTGGGTTTCTGGGTTACCCAGAAAACCCAGAAACCATCTGACAGGGACTTTGAAGGCTCAAATCGTCTTAGTATGTTGTTGCATGACCTAGCTGGTTGTGGGAACAGGTAATATTACATTAGTACTACGAGCAGTAAACATTAGTTGGCCCAGAACATGCATGGACTGAGAATTAAGGCTGGTCAAATGAGACTCCTTGAACATTGGCTTGTCAGCGTTCTTGAGCCCCAGAACACCAACAACGACGGTTACTGTCGCTATAGGCTGTAGCAACGGTTTTTATTATTTTCACTTTCTGAATTTCTGAAAAATGATTAAAAATAGAAAAAAAATTCTAAAAATTATAAAAATGGTTTTAAAAATTATTTTAAATTATAAAAAAATAACTTTTGATAATTTGGGATATTTTTTAATAAAAATTATAATTATTTGAATAATAATAATATTTAATTTATTTAATTAGTACATTAAATAAATTAGAGAAACATGATTTTAATATTTTAAAAATCATTTTAAATAAAAATAAAGTGTTAGATAATATTTTGAGTTATAAAATGTAACTTTTAATATTTTTGGAAAATTTTCATTAATAATTTAATATTAATGATATTAGATTTGATTAATTATTATATTAAATAAATGATGGGAAAATAGTTTTATTGATTTAAAAATCAATTAAAAATGAGAAAAATGATTTAAAAATATTTTAGGTAATAATTAATGACTTTTAATATTTTGTTGAGAATTGTTGTTAATATTTAAATATTAATGGTAATGGTTTAAAAATAATTTTAATTATTTTAAAAATCATTTAAGTAGAATATTGGTAATTTAAAAATATTTTTAGTTATTATAAATAACTTTACTATTTTGACAAGTATGTCATTAATATTTTAATATTAGTAAATATTAATTATGATGGAATTAATTATTATTTAAATCATATAAAAATGATTCCAGTGTTTGAAAAAATTATTATCAATTATAATAATTGTTTGAAAATTATTAAAAGCTTCTGAAAAATATTATAAACAATATTTGACTTATCTAAAATAATATTGAACCTTTAAAACTGAGTTTAATTGGCAATAAATGTGTTAATTGTCAGATAGGGTGACCAGAATACCGTGAATAGACCGAAGTCCAACCAGACCAAACTAGTTAGACTTGAGAAGTGTTTATAAAGGTTATAAACACTGATGTGGCTATGTGATAATGTATCTAGGAGAAATATTGACTTGAAATTATAGTATTGTGTGTTGTGACTTATTGTGCTAATTGTGAGACTAATATTTTTATTATGGGTCTTTCAAACGTAGTATATTGTGTAGCAGTAATCAACGGAGAAGGCAAGTTTCATAACTCAACCTTGAGTTATATCTATTTTATTACTATGGTGGTTAATTATTGTTGATTAGACCACGTCCAAGAATTTATTGTTGATTATTCGTAGTTAGTGCATGTTTATTAATTCAAACTGAATTAATGATTTCGAGAATATACTTAGAGAATAATTTTTCTTGGATATTCACATCCGTAGAAGCTATTATTGATACTACAGATAATTCATGTCTATTGTCTGATTCTGTTGAGAAATGTCTTAGCTAATTGTTCTGGCTAGACGAACGTTTGTTAGAACTTGATATGTTCGAGAAGAGAATTCAATTATTATTGGCAGATCGATGCCAATTATTTTGGCTAGATTGAGAAAGTGATTAGATATTAAAATCATAGTATTTCATTATTTGATTCTAAGACTGAGAAGAACAACCTTTTATACAAAGAGAATATTTTTGGTCATATATTCGGTCTTTGCGCGGGTGTAAGTATTATGCATAATATAGGGTACAAGGAGTTGGCCGCTCTAAGTACTTGCAAAGGAGTATGATTTAATCTTTACGGTTATCTGATACACATGGGTATATCAAAGTAAATCTTTGATAGTTACTCGAGAAGAGAAGTTCAAGATCCTTAGGGATCACTAAGCATAAAAACTAGAAAATATTTCCATCTTGTTATTCAATTGAATATCGTAGAAACTTTGAAAGCGTTGTACTCTTTCATTATCAAATTATTGTGTTGCATAGAGTGCAAGAAAACTTGTTATTGATTAACGAATTGTTCAGCTATTTCAAAGTTCCCCGAACTTCGGTGTTACTCTATCAAAATAGATAGTTTGTTATTCTTGATTTTTATACATTCATTGTATGTCTTAACTTGCGGGGTAAATTTGTTGCTCACCCTTGCTAAATAAAATATTTCAACTAGGAACGAAGTGACCAGCGGGGCTAAGAAGAACAAAGTCAAAGGCATAGTGATGGAGTAGTTGTATCGAACATTAATATTATGTTGATTTGTAAATCCTTTTTGTATATCTAAGGGGTATGTTTGTAATATTAAGGTTAGATAACCTGAGATGAATGTATTAATAATATATGTTAATGATATATGTATTACTATTTATATATGAATGGGTAGTTAGATGTTATTATATTGTGGATCGTGAGCACCAAAATTGGGGGTCAGGTAACCCGGATTTGGGGGCGTCACAGGTTGGTATCAAAGCTGTAGGTTATAAACCTTAAGTGGGGGGGAACCCTAGGATTATAACTATAAGCGAGATATAGAATACTCATTTAGAGTACTAAGTAAGGGATTGATAAAGTGTATCGATAGTGAGATATGTGGACACATAGTGTGAGAATTTTGTACTGGTGAAGTATTAATCAACTTGTTTAAACTGATTGTACGATGTCGGGAGAAGATGAGATTAGTACGGAGATGCCAACGGCTATTGCACCAGTGCCAGTAGTCGAGGTCCCAGCACAAAGCGAGTCAGTTGAAGAAGTGGGAAAAGGTGAACCTATGATCAATCTGGGGAGTGATCATAATGATTATCCCGAGATGTATCTGAGTGGTGATGAGGAGGCAGAGTCCGAAGAAGCTAAGGTGGAGAAAGAGATTAAGACCAAAGTAGGAGAAAAAGATCAAGAATCTGCAGAAGTTCAAGAACTCCGGAGTACAGTATTTCTCTTAGAGGAGTTATGGAAGACGGAACGAGCGTTACGCAAGATCACCAAAGAACAGAACGAGTTGAAGACGCGGGTGGAAAGGATAAAGACTGAAGGTGGTGGATCGTCTGAAGGAAGAATTAAGCAGAAGGGCAAGAATAAGAGAAAGAGGGAGAACGACAGTGATAATTCCAAAAATTCAAACCCGAAGAAGAAGAAAGTCTGTAGCAAGTGTGGAAAGACTCATGTGGAAGAATGCATGATGTGGAAGAACGTGTTTTTCAATTGTAAGCAAGAAAGACATATTTCCCTACATTGTCCTAATCCAAATATGAGGAAGTGTTTTTCATGTGGGAGAACAGGTCACGAATTCAACTAGTGTACCAGCAAGAAGAAGATTGGTGAAGGGAGCGGGCTCGATTTCGCAACCGATAAACACGCGCAAGTATACGCGGTCAACAAGTAATATAATGATAAGAGAGTTGTCGAACCCACGAGGAATTATCACTAATATCTATCAAGTACTGACTTTATATCGCCTCAGTCTTATTTAAACATTTAATTGAAACGATAAATTATGATTATAATTAATCAAAATAACAGAAAAAGATAACATAGATAGATAGATAAAGAGCTAAGAACACAATATCCACACACAAGCATTTTGTCAAACACTTGGCGTGCATCACTTTGTTCAAATCTCTTAACTCTCTTTATGATCATGGCGGCCACTATGAATTGGCAATACATAAATTATGCATATACATAATCACATAAAGAACCAATTTACATGACACCAATCAAAAAGAAAGCAAATTAGAAGTTTAATTCATAATAAATAAATCAAACTATTCCAAAGATTAGGTAATCATCCAATGGATCATACAAGTATCAAAGAAAAGCTAGAAGTTTAATTCAATTCCTTGCATCCATAGGTGTTACAAATGTTTGCACTAGATCCCCAAGAATGAGTTCTAGCCACTAGAGGAAAAAGGAAGAAAGAAATGATGGCTTCCCTTAGTTGTTGGTTGAAGCTCTTCCATTGATGTTGTTGAAGCTCCCACCATTGATGCTCCTTGAAGCTCTTGAAGAACCATGGCCAAGAGCCATGGCCTCCCTCTTCTCCAAGCCACCACTTCTCTCTATTTCTCCTCTAGGTTGCAAGTAGAAGTGAAGGATTGATTGTTTTGGTCATTAGGTTGAGCATTTAATAGCTGAAATCTGTCCAAAATTCGTGTCTGGCGCCGCGGCGCCGTGATTTGGCTTGAACGGGGCGCTGCGGCGCGGAAGAAGGGGCTGGGTACTGCTAAGTGGCGCCGCGGCGCCGTAAATACACTAGCAACTCGCGCTGCAGCGCCGGGCCATTTTCTGCTCGGACATCTGTTGGGAAAATGGTCATAACTTCTTCATACGAACTCCGATTGAGGCGATTCAAGATGATCCGGAAAGAGGAGAAGTAGATCTACAACTTTCATTCTTTGAGTTCTTCGAAATAATGGCTAGATCAATGCTCAAATTTGCCTTGAAGTGACTGTTATTCAAATAGCAGTTGGTAGTTTCCAGATTTGACACCCATTGGGAAAATGGCCATAACTCTCGTATCCGAACTCCGATTGAGGCGATTCAAGATGATCCGGAAAGAGGAGACGTTGATCTACAACTTCCATTCTTGAAGTTTGGACAGATAATGACCGGATCATGGCTAAAATTGGGCTTTACGGGACTGCTACGTCAATGGCAAACCGAAAATGAGAATTTGGCGATTCCAACCATCGACCCAAATGACATTCCATCCAATTCCTACAAAACAAAGTAAAAACACATAAAACTAATACAAATATACATAAAAGCAATATAAAACTATATTACACAACAATACAATGAAAACACATAAAAACCAAACAAACTAGCTTAGGATTTAAAAATTATCAAACTCAAAAGTACCTAATTTGTGTATATAAAACACACTCATCAGATACCCCGAAACTTGAATCTTTGCTTGTCCTCAAGTAAAACACTAAGAACAAAAACTATAAAAAGAAATTCTAACAATCAACTACTTGAGCAATGAATCAATAAGTTTGAACAATGGCCTTAAAGATATCAAAACATGATAACTCTAGAAAACTTTCAAAATGTCACAACGTCTAGGATTTCAACTTGTTTATTAGTCATACCTTGCTTTAGATCCTTTCTGTGTGTGTGTGTGTGTGTGTATCCATTTACACTAAACCAATTATAGCTCGGATTAGCTTATGCAACCATATTACCTTATGAAAGAAATAAACTTCAAAAACTACATGCTTAACACATCACTCATCGCAATTGTAGACAAATCAAACATTCCAAAAATTTGATATCAAAGGACTCTTAGGTGAGTGCATTTTATGCTCCATCTTACCCTAAGTCCGCTTTTATGGGCGAGTGCGTTTTACGCTCCATCTCACCCTAAGTCTGCTTTTATGGGCAAGTGTTTTTTACGCTCCATCTCAACCCACCGCAAGATTCTCGATATATTTTTATTTCTTTTTTTTTTCATAGGTGAGTGCGTTTTACGCTCCATCTCACCCTAAGTATGCTTTTATGGGCGAGTGCGTTTTACGCTCCATCTCAACCCACCACATGACCAATTAATCAAACCTAAGTATATTGCTTCGAGTGATGTTTAAACGAGTTCTAGAGTTTATTGATATCTCTCATAAGCATTCGGTCATGTAAGCCTTCTCTAAGTATACATCTAGTTCATTACAAATGGATGAGTGCTCAAAAGTAGGAGTCATAAGCAAAGCAATAACCAACAATAGGTCAATCACCCAAACTAAGCAACATTTATCCATTTTTCATGAGTTATAACCTTAACAATCATTTGCCTGATTATATATTATAGCTCAATTCAAATTAAATCAATGCTCAAGAGATAACCTATACTAGAAATGCAATTAAGCCCACAAAATAAAATAAAATAAAACATATCAAAACAAAACGTAGAAGACCCCCAAACTTGAAACTGACAATGTCCTTACTAAACGCAATAAAAGAATTCAATGCAAAGAACTTTCGTGATCATTTATCAGTTGTCGCCTTCCGCAACCGACGTCTACTATTTGCTAAGATATAACATAAAATGGAAAATTTTCAAAATTTTAACTAATATGCACTACTAAACATAAAAACATCCAAATAACTGACATAATAATATAATACCAACTCAAGTACCAAGAATATCACAAGTACCCCCAAACTTAAGAAGAACATTGTCCTCAATGTAAAGATAGATAAAATTAAAATTAGAGGACTTCCCTGAGAATATGTTAATCGTCATCGACATCTTCCTCCAAGTCCTCCAAGTCGGGAGTGCCAAACTTGTTGCGCGATACTCGGTACCTGAAAGAAACACAAAACTTTACACTTTGGGTTGCCTCCCAACAAGCGCTTGGTTTATAGTCTTCGGCCCGACTTTATTTAAAATAGAAATACAAGTTTAATAAAAATGTGTCATGCAAAATAGAACTGTAAGGCCCCAGCTTACGCCAAGTCTTACACAAGAGCTGTATTTACATACAGTCTTGTCAATCCAATCTCATAAATGATAACAATAAATAGAACTGTAAGGCCCCAACTTATGCTAAGTCGTGCACAAGAGCTGCATTTACATACAGTCCTGTCAACATATTTATCGCAATCGGAAAACACGTGAAAATAAAGATCAAACAAATAACAGATAAATAAACGTTCAAATTAAGACTACATTGATTGAAATCAATATTGGACAATATTATAATAGTAATTCCTCGGCAACGGCGGCAAAAACTTGTTGGTCGATTTCGCAACCGTTAAACACGCGCAAGTATACGCAGTCAACAAGTAATATAATGATAAGAGAGTTGTCGAACCCACGAGGAATTATCACTAATATCTATCAAGTACTGACTTTATATCGCCTCAGTCTTATTTAAACATTTAATTGAAACGATAAATTATGATTATAATTAATCAAAATAATAGAAAAACAAAACATAGATAGATAGATAGATAAAGAGCTAAGAACACAATATCCACACGCAAGCATTTTGTCAAACACTTGGCGTGCATCACTTTGTTCAAATCTCTTAACTCTTTTTATGATCATGGCGGCCACTATGAATTGGCAATACATAAATTATGCATATACATAATCACATAAAGAACCAATTTGCATGACACCAATCAAAAAGAAAGCAAATTAGAAGTTTAATTCATAATAAATAAATCAAACTATTCCAAATATTAGGTAATCATCCAATGGATCATACAAGTATCAAAGAAAAGCTAGAAGTTTAATTCAATTCCTTGCCTCCATAGGTGTTACAAATGTTTGCACTAGATCCCCAAGAATGAGTTCTAGCTACTAGAGGAAAAAGGAAGAAAGAAATGATGGCTTCCCTTAGTTGTTGGTTGAAGCTCTTCCATTGATGTTGTTGAAGCTCCCACCATTGATGCTCCTTGAAGCTCTTGAAGAACCATGGCCAAGAGCCATGGCCTCCCTCTTCTCCAAGCCACCACCTCTCTCTATTTCTCCATTAGGTTGCAAGTAGAAGTGAATGATTTGTTTGTTTTGGTCATTAGGTTGAGCATTTAATAGCTGAAATCTGTCCAAAATTCGTGTCTGGCGCCGCGGCGCCATGATTTGGCTTGAACGGGGCGCTGCGGCGCGGAAGAAGGGGCTGGGTACTGCTAAGTGGCGCCGCGGCGCCGCAAATACACTAGCAACTCGCGCTGCGGCGCCGGGCCATTTTCTGCTCGGACATCTGTTGGGAAAATGGCCATAACTTCTTCATACGAACTCCGATTGAGGCGATTCAAGATGATCCGGAAAGAGGAGAAGTAGATCTACAACTTTCATTTTTTGAGTTCTTCGAAATAATGGCTAGATCAATGCTCAAATTGGCCTTGAAGTGACTGTTATTCAAATAGCAGTTGGTAGTTTCCAGATTTGACACCCGTTGGGAAAATGGCCATAACTCTCGTATCCGAACTCCGATTGAGGCGATTCAAGATGATCCGGAAAGAGGAGACGTTGATCTATAACTTCCATTCTTGAAGTTTGGACAGATAATGATCGGATCATGGCTAAAATTGGGCTTTACGGGACTGCTACGTCAATGGCAAACCGAAAATGAGAATTTGGCGATTCCAACCATCGACCCAAATGACATTCCATCCAATTCCTACAAAACAAAGTAAAAACACATAAAACTAATACAAATATACATAAAAGCAATATAAAACTATATTACATAACAATACAATGAAAACACATAAAAACCAAACAAACTAGCTTAGGATTTAAAAATTATCAAACTCAAAAGTACCTAATTTGTGTATATAAAACACACTCATCAGGAGCGGGCGATAGACAACTAAGTTATAAGTGGTAGTATCTTTTGGCAGTAGATTATGATATTAAAGGTTGTAATATCGAGAATGATGTGTGAGCATATGTAAACATATATATGTTTGTATGAATGAAGTCTTTATTTTCTATATGAATATAAGATTAAGATTAAGTTATGAGTTCTTAAAACTCATACTTATGGTAAGTTCTAGACTCATAATTATATGAAATGTTTATGAACCCCTCAGCTAATGGACACCAATGGTCTGACTATAATAAGTTCATACACTCATATAATTGTGGCAAGTTACTGAACTCATAAGTGTGGTAAGTTTGCTGAACTGGGAATAGTTATATGTGAATGGAGAATTGTAACTTTTTGTGTAAAGTTGGAGAATTGCAACTTTTTGTGTAAAGTTGTGTGTGTTAATCCTGAAATTTATAAAAAAAAAAGAAAAAAAGATAATAACATGTGTTAAGTACTAAATGTACTGTGTGCTATTTAAATAAATATGCGATTATATGAGAACTATGTGTTGAATTCTTATTGTGTTAAGAATTTGTGTAGAGAAAGAGAATTAATGTAAGATTTTTTTTTAAATAAGATCATGCCGCCTAGACGACAGAATCGAAATCAAAGAGAAGAGCAGTCAGTGAAAAATGAAGGAGGTCAAGCGGACCCGATGCAAAATTTTATGGATATGTTAGCCCAAGCTATGGGAAATAGAGCTCCAGCAGCAAAAGGAAGGGCGAGAGAACAGCCAACTAATAGATTGGTGAATTTCAAAAACTTTAAAGTGGTAGGATTGTCTGAATTCAAAGGGACTATGGATCCGATTGAAGACCAAACTTGGGTGAAGGAGATTGAGAAAGCATTCATTATTGCGAGAGTAGAAGAAGAGCAAAAGATAACTTTTGCAACGTATCTGATGAAGGGAGAAGCCAATTACAGGTGGGAGACTAATCAAGCGAGAGCTGGTACAGCTGTAGTGACTTGGACAAGATTCAAGGAGTTGTTCTTTAAGAACTACTTTTTGCCGAGTATGCAATCTCGGATGGAAGTTAAGTTTTTAGAACTAAAGTAGGAGAACATGTCGGTTTGGGAGTATGCGGCCAAATTCAACGAATTAGCAAGATTTGCACCTCATTAGGTGGATACGGAGCTATGGAAGGCGATAAGGTTTAAGAATGGATTGAAACCAGATATATACAACAAAATAGTTATATTACAGATTAATACGTTTGCGGCTTTATTGGAGAAAGCAATAATTACTGAAGGGGAAAGCGAAGCTACCTCCTAATATCATCAGGAGAAGAAGAAGAAGAAGAAGAAGAAGACAAATGACGGAGGTAGTAGTGGTGGTAGTAATTCAAACAAGAGAAAATGGAGTGAGAATACCCAATCGGGTAATAAGACAGAAGGGAATAAAAAAGGAGGGGATCCACGTGCGACTTGTGGAAAGAACCATTCAGAGTTTGTCTGGAGAAAAAGGGAGTTTGCTACAACTGCGGTCAAGAGGGACACATGTTGCCCAATTGTCCCAATCTAAAAAAGATACAAGGTTGTTTTGCGTGTGGATCGACTGATCATCTAGTTCGGAACTGTCCGAAGAGCAATGTGGAGAAGGAAAGTGTCAACAAGGGACCCGGTAGCGGAACCTTAACGATTCAAGGATTGGCATAGCCAGGAAGATCAACGGCCCGTACATTCAACATAATGGCGCAAGATGCAGTAGCTGCCTAGGAGGTGGCGACGGGTAATGATTTCGCTTAGAATTTAAATTACACAAGTAATATTGGATGAATATATGTTGTGAATTATTTTCTTTTATAAATCCAAATCACATGTTAGTATATAAGACACAAATTAATATTATTTTGATAATAATGAATTGGTGATACAAATTTAAAAGATTGTAGAGTATAAGAAAGCGGTGATTCCGAGGATGGAATCCTTATAAGGAGGGGAGAATGTGATAACCCGGGATATCGAATAATCTGAATTTTTACTAATAATTTTTTTATTTAATATTGATATTGACTATTGATATTGTGTTGTGTATCTGTGATACGAGTCTAGAGATATGGTAAATTTGTGTATTGACTGAGAAATAAGAGTAGAGTTATGCTTAACTAAAAATAAAAACCCTAACCCTAAGTTCGTATAGAGATTTGGTTAAAAATACAATTTTAATAATTGTGTTGATGAGTACGCGTTTGTACTGTATAGAATTAATGATCAATGATTGATCGGATAGGGTATAAACTTAGTAAACCCTAATAAGGGATTAGAAAACCTAATCTTAGATTGAGAAACCCTAATGCACAGTTAGGAACCCTAATCAAATGCCGGGAAACCCTAATTTTAAATTCGAGAACCCTAATCCTAATTATCAAGCCCTAATATGATTATTAAACTTTAATATAATTAGGAAACCCTAATTATAATTTAAAAGGCTTAATTTTCTATTTTAAAACCCTAATTAAAAAATCCTAGAAATTAATTGTGTATAAACTTAAGGATTAAAACCTTAGGGTTAAACCCTAAGGGTTGGATCAATTGTCAAGAATGCCATTAAAATTGCAAGTTTAATGACCAAAATACCCTTTTCACATTCTTTAATTGGTAACTTGTAAATCTTACCAAATTAGGTGTTGGTGACCAACTTATTTTGACCTTGTTACTTAAAAACCTCCAGCAAATCAGTCAAAGTCATCAGCCATATGCATTATATCATAATATATATAGATTAAGAGAGAGAAAGTGTGCATACTTGGTCATTTTTCTCTCAAGCTCTCAACTCACTTCTCTATCACCCAAACCTCCAAAAATATCAAGTGTCTCATTCCCATAAACAGCCCCTAGATCACCAAGATCTCTCTCACCCAAACCTCCGAAAATATCAAGTGTTTATGTGTTTAGATTTGTGTTAAAGGATGTTTTATAATGATCTATCATAGATCTATAGCATCATATAGCTTTAAAAGTGAAGTTTTTCAAAACTGCCCAAGAACACTAAAAGTGGTCTGACAAGCATATGTCAGAAGCCACAGATCTTTCTTTGTTTATGATTTTTGTTGTTTTAAGTTTTAAATCTTTTGTTTGACACGAGGTCTGTAGTCTGGAGGTGGAATTACAGCCATTCCATGTCCAAATTATTAGTTTTTCATGGTCAAAACTCGTTGACCGAGCATGACCGGATGATTTGTGGGTATCCCAGAAATCATATATCCGAGTTTGACAAGGTTTTGCAAGGCCCAGATCTGTCAGGTATGATGTTGTTAGATGATGTGTTTGTAACCAAGTTGTAGCCTGCTAGATCTACTCTAAACATATGTCCTTAGATCCTTCAAAACATCAATAGATCGAACGGAGTGAATGGTCAAAGCAGGCCACTCGTCGTTGATTTAGAGTTTATGGAAAACCCAGAAACATCAATAATTATGATTTTGATATTGTTGAGCTAATCTGATGATTCCTATGTGTTCCTTGTCAAGTGTACTACATACTTCGACCATGAGAACAACAAACGTATGACCAGAACTTAGAGAGAATCAAGCTAGAAAGTGGCACCATGACATTGCCTGGGTTTCTGGGTTACCCAGAAAACCCAGGAACCATCTGACAGGGACTTTGAAGGCTCAGATCTTCTTAGTATGTTGTTGCATGACCTAGCTGGTTGTGGGAACATGTAATATTACATTAGTACTACGAGCTGGAAACATTAGTTGGCCTAGAACATGCATGGACTGAGAATTAAGGCTGGTCAAACGAGACCCCTTAAACACTGGCTTGTCAGTGTTCTTGAGCCTAAGAACACCAACAGTTACGGTTACTGTCGTTATAGGCTATAGCGACGGTTTTTATTATTTTTATTTTCTGAATTTCTAAAAAATGATTAAAAATAGAAAATAAATTCTAAAAATTACAAAAATTATTTTAAAAATTATTTTAAATTATGAAAAATAACTTTTGATAATTTGGAATATTTTTTAATAAAAATTATAATTATTTAAATAATAATGATATTTAATTTATTTAATTTATACATTAAATAAATTAGAGAAAAATAATTTTAATATTTTAAAAATCATTTTAAATGAGAATAAAGTGTTAGAAAATATTTTGAGTTATAAAATGTAAATTTTAATATTTTTCAAAAAAATTTATTAATAATTTAATATTAATGATATTAGATTTATTTAATTATTATATTAAATAAATGATGGGGAAATAGTTTTATTGATTTAAAAATCAATTTAAAATGAGAAAAAAATTTAAAAATATTTTAGGTTATAATTAATGACTTTTAATATTTTAGTGAGAATTTCAATAATATTTAAATATTAATGGTAATGGTTTAAAACTGATTTTAATTATTTTAAAAATCATTTAAGTAGAATATTGGTAATTTAAAAATATTTGAAGTTATTATAAATAATTTTACTATTTTGACAAGTATGTCATTAGTATTTTAATATTATTAAATATTAATGATGATAGAATTAATTATTATTTAAATCATTTAAAAATGATTCTAGTGTTTGAAAAAATTATTATAAATTATAATAATTGTTTGAAAATTATTAAAAGCTTCTGAAAAATATTATGAACGATATTTGACTTATCTAAAATAATATTGAAGCTTTGAAATTGAGTTTAATTGACAATAAATGTGTTAATTGTCAGATAGGGTGATCAGAACACCGAGAATAGACCGAAGTCCAACCAGGCCGAACTAGTTAGACTTGAGAAGTGTTTATATAGGTTATAAACACTGATGTGGCTATGTGGTAATGTATCTAGGAGAAATATTGATTGTAAATTATAGTATTGTGTGTTGTGAATTATTGTGCTAATTGTGAGACCGATATTGTGATTATAGGTCTTTCAAACGCAGATAAGTATATTGTGTAGCAGTAATCAATGGAGAAGACAAGTTTCCTAACTCAACCTTGAGTTATATCTGTTTAATTACTATGGTGGTTAATTATTGTTGATTAGACCACCCCCAAGAATTTATTATTGATTATTCGCAGTTAGTGCATGCTTTTAATTCAAACTGAATTAATGATTTTGAGAATATACTTAGAGAATAATTGTTATTGGATATTCACATCCATAGAAGCTATTATTGATAGTACAGATAATTCATGTCTTTTGTCTTATTATGTTGAGAAATATCTTAGCTAATTATTCTGGCTAGACGAACGTTTGTTAGAACTTGATAGGTTCGAGATGAGAATTCAATTATTATTAGCAGATAGAAGCCAATTATTTTGGCTAGATCGAGAAAGTGACTAGATATTGAATTCATAGTATTTCGTTGTTAAACCAAATTCCGATTCCAAGATTGAGAAGAACAACCTTTTATACAAAAGGAATATTTTTGGTCGTATATTCAGCCTTTACACTCGTGTAAATATTATGCATAATATAGGGTACAAGGAGTTGGTCGCTCTAATTACTTGCAGAGGGGTGTTATTTAACCTTTATGGTTATCTGATACACCTGGGTATATCAAAGTAAATCTTTGATAGTTACTCGAGAAGAGAAGTTCAAGATCCTTAGGGATCACTAAGCATAAACTCTAGAAAATATTTCCATCTTGTTATTCAATTGAATATCGTAGTAACTTTGAAAGTGTTGTACTCTTTCATTATCAAATTATTGTGTTGCATAGAATGTGAGAAGACTTGTTAGTGATTAATGAATTGTTCAGCTATTTTAGAGTTTCCCAAACTTCAGTGTTACTCTATCAAAATAGATAGTCCATTATTCTTGATTCTTATACATTCATTGTATGTCTTAACTTGCGGGGCAAATTTTTTTCTCACCCTTGCTAAATAAAATATTTCAGCTAGGAACAAAGTGACCAGCGGGGCTAAGAAGAACAAAGGCAAAGGCATAGTGATGGAGTAGTTGTATCGAACATTAATACTATGTTGATTTGTAAATCATTTTTGTATATCTAAGGGGTATGTTTGTAATATTAAGGTTAGATAACCTGAGACAAATGTATTAATAATATCTGTTAATGATATATGTATTACAATATATATATATATATATATATATATATATATATATATATATAAATGGATTTGGGGGCGTCACAGTTTTTATAAAAAATCTCTATAAATGTGTTTTTGAGTATGATTGTTGAAAACATGGTGTTATATGTGTTAATGGGTGTTCATAACATGTTTTATACCATTTATTCATTATATAGAGTTATCAAATTCGTAGAAATATGTTTATTATTGAAGAAATTGAATTACAATGATATATATGATATGGCTTATTTTAGAATTAAAATTGATGTTCAATTCATGTGTTAAAATGTTAATTGATTTCTGATTATGTAAATACATGAAAAAAATGAAAAGAATGTGATTTGAATGAAGTAATTTGGTTGAAAAATGAATTCACATTGATTGTTTTTGTTAACAATGATTAAAATAGAGTGTTGGCAAAAACATTGAATTTAAAGGTTTTAATTTAGTTGTTTGTGTGATTTTGTTAGTTATAATCATGTTATATATGTTTAATAATGTTTATGGGAAGTCTGTATGGTTTGGGTGTGCAAAGATTGTTGTTTGAGCGAAGTTTTAGGCCTATTTAGCTTTGCTCTATGTTCTTCGCGAACCTATCTGCGTGCTACTATGTCATGGCGTCGCGGCACCTATTTTGTTAATAAATAGAGCGCTGCAGTGCCACAACAATGTTTGGTGATGTCTCACAGCGCCGCAGCGCCTGTTCTATGAGTAAACAGGCGCGTTGCAGTGCCGAGGTCGAGTCGCAGCGCCGATTCCCAGTTCAAACTGGGGCGCTGCAGCGCCACTTGGCAGTTTGGCCCAGAAATGTGATTCTTAATATGCAGTCCAGTGAATGTTATTATAATTTGATCTTATAAGTATAAAATATGATTAATCATAATATATTTTATCAAAATATATTGTAATCACCTTATAATGTTAAGGGCGATGACTTTAAAGTGGTAATTAATTGGTGTTATGATACTAAATGATGTGTAAGGGAACGTGAGTAGTAATTATTAATCTATGCATGAGGCAAGTTCCTAAACCTTACTTTTATATTGCGCAGGTTTTCCTATTCCTGACTTATTATCTACTCATGTTTCTTAATTAATGATTCCTTTTTTCAAGGCTTAAATTCTTCAAGTTCGTTGTTCCAAACATGAATTCCTAATTCTTTGAAATAACACATTGATTATATAATATTTGCTCTATTGTACATAACCGTTGTTTAATCTTTAATTGTATATATCATTGTTTAATTCTTTAATGTTGTATAAATCTATATATGGCTAGTGAACCTTATTGACTCAACTAGTCCATGGTTGATGAAACATTCTAAATTTTAGAACTATTTTAGAAGTAATCTAAACCAAAATTTCTTTGGTGTGGACTAGAATGTCAAAAACTGAGATGAACAACCCTATTATAGGGGATTATTTACACGTTAGCGTTAAGATGTTTGTGCACAATACATGATATAAAGGGTTGATCCCCCTAAGTACGAGAAGAATGAGCCATATGGTCTTATGACTGTTAAAGGTTAAAAGTATAGATAATTAGTCACCTAGGACATAGTTCATGGTATTATGACCCTCAGACATACTTTTGAACTCGCATTCTATTCTTGATTCAAAGGTTGAGTTTTTATTGAGCTTTTTATTCTTATTTATCACTGACAGGAAAGTTACAAATTGTTCAGCTGCAGTTATTCATTATAGATTTTATATTGTCATTGTTTATGAATATTCCAGTGAGCCTTGTTTTGTTCACTCTTTCATATAATAACATTGTAGCTAAGGTCGAGAAAGTCAATGAGACGTTCACGAGTAAGGGAAAAGGCAAGATGAACAAGTGTTGAAGACTTGTTTATATTGTTTAATTCATTATATGTGTGAGACTACATTATTTAATGTTCCTCTTTTGATTAATGATGTTAAGGTTAGAGGTTACCTGGGATTATTTTTAAGAGTTGTAACCCTTTAACAGGGAAGATTTCATTTAAGTTTATCAAGTTTACGTTTTTATGTTATCCTATTTTGTGGGTAGTTAGAATGTGAATGCGTGATCAGTGAACATCAAATCTTATGGGAATGAAGTATCCAGATTTTGGGGTATCACATTGCCTCATAATGGAGGGACCACACAACATATATTTATCATGTCTCACCGTTATGCATGATGACATTATGTGAATCACTAACATAATTGTATGAAGCACTAAATAGCTGTAAATAGACATTTATTAAATGTAAAGACAACATTAACACACATGCAGATAAATGGAAATTGAAAAGATTAAAATGCGGCTTAAGCCCTCTACTATCCCCAGCAGAGTCGCCACATGTTGACGTCGGGAAAATTTATTATTCCTACGTTATCTACCCTTTAGATTTCACTAGGTTGAGTAATTTTTTAAAGGGTGAGTTTTAGGAAAAGACCGACATACAATGTCGACGATTTGAAAAGTTTGATTTTATAATTGGGTCGAATTAGACATAGTCGCCAGTTGGTAGGAGCTCAAATGGTTGTACCAACTCAACCGAGTTTTGAAAGATTTTCGCAATAAGGCCCAATATGTGACTCTTTTTAATTGGTCTGGAACCCGAGATTCATGGAGTTCAGGGGGCTTGCTTAAGCGAGGGGAAGGTGTTAGGCACCCCCCCTCGACTTCTATGAAACACGATTACCACTAATTTTCATTCCCTATATGAACTGTGTGTGAGTGCATGTAATATGTCAAATATGCTTTAAAGTGCTTAAAAAGTAGTGATGTGTCTCTTTTGAACCTAAATACGAAGGGGTTTGATTTATTAAAAAGTTCAGTTTTAAACAATATAATGAAAATGAAGTTTTGAAAAATAGTTTTCAAACCTTTTCGCTTGCATAGGAATCGAAGCCCTTTGATACTTCCATTTTATTCCATATTCGGCCTGATTTGATTTTATTAAGATGTGAAGCATCTTTGACAGTAAATAAACTTTTTTTACAAGTGTCAGGCTCCTTATGGGCATGAAAGCCATCGAAATAAACCCGAGCACCACATATATGCTTTTGACTATTTTGAGGCCTTAAATCCAAATAACCGTTTTAAGGCCCTTGATTTACATATACAAGGAATTGCAAGTTGGTATTTACAATTTAACAAGTCCATTTTCGGAACCAGCTCTAGATCCATTGATTGAATCATCAACCCTTTGTAGATCCTAGGCTCACATGAATATTATTTAAAAGCTTAGATAACTGAAAATATCAAAATAAAAAATATATCTATACTAGACATTGTTAGACAAAGGATTCATCAGTCAAATTCTTGTAAGCTAGTAGTTGAAGTTTCCAGCATCTTCTAGATACAAATCTAGGGCCACGTGGTTGCTAAATATTTACAAAACTAGAAAGAAAACTAGATCTATACATATCTGAGCCATTCTAGCTTCCAAGTTCAAGTTTTACAACTTTTGAACTGGTTAAAAGCTAAATCTGGCTAGATCTAGTATAGATCTAGTCAATAAAATGCAAATATTGACTATTTACATGAAAATGAACGGTGAAAATCCATATCTATGTCATATTAACTCATATATATATATATATATATATTACTTATATATATAGTAGAGTAAGAAAAAGAAGTAGATAGGAAGAGATCTTACAATATAGCACGAGAATGGCTATCGAACGGCTTTAGACACCCCTATACTCAGTTTTCACTGGTTTAAAATTTGATATGTTATAGAATATATGTATATAAGTATTTACGTAAGAGATTTACAAAGGTTAAATGGAAGAAAAGCTGTCTTTCGCTCTCAAATGGCCAAATTTCTCTCTCATAAACCCTTCTTTCTCTCTCCAACTCTCTCTAAATTGATGGTGGGGTCTATATTTATAGATTCGAGATGCCACAGGTGTACCTAGGACAGCCTTAGGTCTACCTACAGTTGTTCGAAGTATGTGCACTCCAACCAACGCGCAGTTTACTTAAACCTTCATAACTTACAATCTGGGAATCCGATGGAAGTGTGCCATAACTTTCCGGAAAGCTCTTTCTGAGAGCTACGGAATGACATGAGGCTTGACCTTTTTTGAATTCGAGAATATGGGTCCATGAACAGATCTTCAACTCTTCGCAGTCAGTCCATTCAGCTGTCTACAACAATTTTCACTCGAGATTGCTATGATGGTTCTTAATGACCATGTTTACAGCTGGATGTCTGTGGTTTAATGCTGAGTTAGAAAAATTACCCTTTTTCCCTTCTGACGTTATCTCCGGGCTTGAAGTGGTTGCAGTTGTCTTTCCTCAAGGTTGTCTATAGGGTTTGACTTATATTGACTCTATCTTTCCTTAGGGTTATCTTCGAGGACTAATTTGATGTCCCGTAGGGCTACCTCTAGGGTTTGATTATTGTTGTAGTTTCCCAGGGCTATCTCCTGGGTGTAAAAAGATGTTTTTGCCCTCCTGCACAGTTAATAACAAGAAAATAAAATTTCGAGTGTCTAAATAGTTAGTATGTAATTGTAGTTGATATTATATATCTTAATTCAAATTCGGCTAAAAACATGTGTAATACATAGCAATACTCTTAAATACTATAATAAGCTTACTATGTTATTCTTTTTCTTTTTGAATGTTGACTGTTATTCTCAAACGCAATAACTTTAATATTTGAATCATTTTTGTTATTTATTCTAATTCTAATTAAAAATCTACTCAATTCGTTAAAAATATGTGACGACCCGAAAAAGTTTACTTAATTTAAAATTTGAAGTATTATTGAATAAAATAAGATTTTATGGCTTTTGTCTTGTTTAAATGTGTTAAAATGAGAATTTTTGAGGTGGAACAAAATTCTGTGGTGGAATTTACGAGTTTTAGGATCGTATTGGAAAATAAAAAAATTTCGAGAGAAAAAGTCAAAAAATTACTATTCGTCTGGTAACGTAAAAACGTTTATTTTAAATTATTCGAAGAACGTTCCAGGGTTAATATAATGAGGAAAGATGAAATAAAATTTTATGAACGAAAAATGAAAATTTTTGACTGGGAAATGGATTCCGAGAACTGAATGAAAGATAAAACTGAAATAATAATACAAGAATGAAAATTAAAGGTATTAAAAAGGAATATGACTTGGCACCAATTATATGTGCCACACATCACCAATTATATACCATGGGGAGCTTAGTGTAATTAACCATGCCACCAGTTATATATCATGGGGAGGTAAGTGTAATTAACCAACCACCAATTATATGCACAAGGGGGGCTAAGTATAATTATCCAACAAAAGTTAAAGGAAACAAATAAATTAACCTCACTCCTAAACTCCTATAAATAGCAAGCTCTCTTCTTTATTTTTTGTACGAATTCCCGTGACTTCACCCTTGATTTTTTTTTCCTATATAGTCCGTGATTATTTCCTAAATAGTATCTTGTCATTCTCCTATAAATAGGATGCTTAGTTTAGAAATGTAAATCACACCAGAATCAGAGAATTCTTCTTCTATAATATTAAGCATATTTCTTTTTGAGTTTAAAGAAACTTTGAGTGTAGCAGATAGTGCAAGTTTTCATCAAGAATTTCTCCGCTATACCAGTCAGAATTACACTCCTTTTAAGGTAGGGGTATTATTTATTTCATATTCGTAAGAGATATTATTTTTCATATTCTTAAGAAATATTATTTTTGATCAATATTCGTAAGGAATATTATTTTCGTTCAATATTCGTAAGGGATATTATCTTCGTTCAATATTTGTAAGGGATATTATTTTTGTTCAATATTCTTAAGAAATATTATTTTCTTCCATACTCTGTAGTATGTAAGTAATATTATTTCATTTCATATTCCTAAATCTACACTTATTTTGATAATTATTGCTTCTATACTCCCTACAATAGTAGAATTTCCTTGAATTTTGCATTTCATCTAGTATGATTTCACTAAAATATTTTTCTGAATATTCTTGTTAAATTTTAATCTTTTCATGTCAGGTTACTATTCATACATACAGTACTATTCATACGGTACTATTCATACATACGATACTATTCACAGGGTACTATCTAGGAAGTACTATTCACCCGGCGTACTATTCATAACAAAATTAGTTTCTTTTCTGTCCAAATTAATATTGATACATTAATATTATTCTTGAATTTTACTCCACAATTAATTATCATGTTGACAATTTGGACGTTCTTAAACTCTAGATAAATTGAATTATAACTCTTTAGTATTTATTTCCTTAATCTCACTTGATTGATTTCTTATATCATTGTCATCATCCTCATGCTTATATTGTGGTGAAAGTCATCTTTGGCCCGTAGTGCATAGATGGACTGTTGATTGGTAAGATTATGATCAAAAATTATGTATCGGTATAATCATGACCTGTAATGTTACAGACAAATGATGTGGTGAAAGTCCTCACTGGCTCGCAGGTCATTGATGGACAGTTGTTTGGCACGATCATGACCACTGGTGATACTAACGAATATCCTTGGCCCATAGTGCCTGGATAATTCGATAATGTGGATTATTTATTGAGTTGTGTTACAGAGATAAAATATTGATGATGAACTTTTAAATCATAGAAGATAGTAGACATCATGCTCTACTTGACTCTTCTAATGGATTGCGTGTTCCACTGCAATTAAACTTGTTGTCTATTATATTCTATTAGTTTTTACACTATTGAAGACTAAGGATAATTTATTTTGCATTATCTTAGTCATAATATTTTTTACTAGGCTAGTTGAGCTCACCCTTTTTCTTTCTTTGTTCTCTTCAGGAAATGAGAATATAGCTAGGACTAGTTGAGGACTGGAGTGATGGTCCAAGATGGTGGCTATAGTAGTCCTCACTATTCTATAAAATAATGTGATAATAATTATAACGAAGACTTATTTTGAGTTTGGATATTGTCTACGAGACAATATTTATATTGAAACTCACAGTTTACGTTTGTCGTACTATGTTAATGAAGTTTATATTTAAGTTATGCACCATGTATTTGGTGATAGAGAATGGGTTGTGTAGACCTATTTTTTTAATGAACTATAACGAAATTATGACAAAATTTTAAGTAAAATATGATAATATTGGAAATGTAGTTTTAAAAAAAACTATGAACGAATTATTAATGATAATTAATGGTTTTGATTAATTAAATTTCTATGGGGAAAACATAGACACGAATGAAATAGAGCCGTGGGCTCAAGAATGGACTCATTCCGACTTCGAATGAGGAAGTTATGAAGTTTTGAAAATTTAAAACGTAAAGTTGAAAAACTGAACGGTAAGAGATCTTTGAGCTAATTAAAAGCCTAGTTAGAATGTCCGGAAAATATTTTTGTCCGGAGGAATTTAAAGTATGCTAGGAAAGCTAGAAAATGGCTCAGGAATGGATCGATTTTGAGTTAAAATGACTAAGTTATGATTTTATAAATTGGACGTCGGGATCATGATTTTAAACTTAAAAGATTTTCAAAGGTTAATGTCCGTCGCGGAAGCGCCACTTAAGCTTAAGAAACTGGCGCCGCAGCGCTATCTCCGGATTTTACATTCTGCTGATATGCACCGCAGCGCCTCAAAACAAAGGGAAACCGGCGCTGCAGCGCCGACCCTGTATTTTTGACAATGAAAAGATTTTTAAAGTAGAAAAGAAGGGAAAATATTATTAAGTAAAAATAAAGATAAATGTTAATTATTAATAACATCTTAATAAGAGTGTTAGAACCTTGATTATATGTTTGAAGGTTAAGTTGAAGAAATAAAACAATATGAATTTAAAATACCAAAATAAGGTAGTTGTTCTATGTTTGCATAAGATAAATATATTTAACACATAAGTATGCATAACTTGAACATTTAAGTTAATGGATGTCAAAAAACGGTAATGAATGTTAATATTTCATGATGGACTTAAAGTATAACTTATTAAACGCTGTGATGCTAAGGAGAAATCGTAGAGTTTAATCACGTAAATTGTGAGATCCCGAATTTTATGAAATAAAAGTATTCAATTTTTCTATTTTGGTAAATAGTTAAATTGATAAAAGTTTAAAGTTAAGGGTCATATTTGAAAATTTTTCAAAGTAAGCAAGTTGTTATAAAATAACCGGTAGTAAAAGAACAGTAATACGTGTGGTTGCATAGTAGCACACGGTATTGATTATTGATGCTTATGTGAGAAGTCACTCAGTTATACTCAATTATTGCTATAATAATTATTGCATCATATCTCTCTTATTATTGATTCAATTATTGTCACAGAATCATCTGCATAATATGTTATATATTATTAAATCAATAATTGAGACGACAAAGTTATTCATATTATTAAATTGCAATATTTACAATGTCTAGAAGTTCTGTTAAGGAGAGGTTTGGTCACCTAATTGTGCGCCAATAAGGAGAAATTCTTATCGGAAAGCCCCCTCTTTCCTGGGAACGACCTGGTTGTTAAATATTGTGAGTTATAATATTAATGATAAATATTATTAAAAATCAAAGTTGAGTTCGGAGTTGAATTTGGAGACGCGGATATGATATTTGAGTCCGAAACGATGAAATTAGTTGAAATGGACTATAAACACAAAATTTGTTGGGGTTGACTTTTTGGTCAAAAAAATCAACAGTTGACTTTTTTGGAAAAAGTCAAACTTCAAAATTTCAAAAATAAAATTTTTGAGAAAAATATTTTCATTGTATTGGTATTATTAGTGTTAGTGGAAATCGATATTTATTTCGATAATAATTAATGTCTGGAGGTTATATTGACCAATCGGGTAATTAATCGAATAAATGAACAATTAATTTATATTAATTCACATAATTATGACTATTTATTCACATGTGTGTACTATTTATTCACACTCATGTACTATTAGGGGAGGTGGTGCAAGATTGATAATACTTGCATGACTAAGTTAAAAATGGAGGTATAGATGGAGGTACTATACTGTAATTCGTATTTTCACATGATTATAATTATTAAGTCACATCAATGAACTATTAATTCACATGATATACTATTAGGGGAGGTGGTGCAAGTTTGATAATACTTGCAGGAATAAATTAAAAATGAAAGAAAAGTTGAAGGTATTGTACTGTAATATTTCGAGCCCCAAAACGTGCAATTATCGAAACTATATTTTCCTATAAATAGAAGCTCATTCTTTCATTATTTTTCACCAATTCACTAAAGCTATAGAGCAATTATTATAGAGAGAAATTATAGAGAGAAAGAAGAAGAGAAGTCTACTACCTCACTATTCCAGTATTCAGTCTTCTTTTGAGGTAAGGGATATTATTTCTTTCATATTCGTGAATAGAGCTATTGTTATTCCATTCTTTATTATTCTGTTAGAATAACCTGTATACGCGGACTACCGTATACATAGTAAAATTATTCTGTTACTCCATTCTTTATTATTCTATTAGAATATCCTATCTGTGCAGATTACGCATGACCTGGTTACATTCTTTATTATTCTGTTGGAATATCTTCTCTGTGCGTATTACGCATGACCTGGTTCCATTCTTTATTATTCTCTTGGAATATCCTATCTGTGCAAATTATGCATGACCTGATTTCATTATTTATTATTCTGTTGGAATAACCTGTCTGTGCGGTCTATCGCACGCCTGGTGAATTCTTCTGTTATTCCATTCTTTATTATTTTGTTGGGATAACCTGTCTACGCGGACTACCGTATGCATGGTGAATTCTTCTGTTATTCCATTCTTTATTATTCTGTTGGAATAACATGTCTATGTGGATTACCTCATGCATGGTGAATGATCATTCGTATTTATATGAATAGTATTTTCATTCAAAAGGGGTTTCTTTCAGGGGCAGTTTCATAATTTTTCTGACCCTCAAAAATTCTAGAAAAATTTGAAATGATAATTTGATGAGTTTTCTAGATTGTGTCCAAAAACGACGATTTTTGGATGTATAAATTAGGAGTTATGAATTTTATAGGAAAAGACTATTTTAAAAGTAAACTCTTATAACTCCTTGTGGTTAACTTCAAAATTGGTAAAATTTTTATTGGGAGTGCATGTATATAACAGGAGTACACCCTATAAATTTTGGAATATTTGAACAAAAGTATAATTTATGATAAATGTCTAAATATTCGGTAATTTTAGCCATATGAAAAATAGTAGATGAATTTTAAAAATTCTGAGAAAAATATATGTTCAATATAGGACTATATTCTGCTAAATCCTAGAAAAGAAATATTTTTGGGACTGATTTGGTATTTTTCATGAATATAAACTAGTTATGAGTAAATGAATTAATATGTTGTGTGAAGTAACAAAATTGGAAAATAGGATTTTATGGCTTGGGAATCCTATATAGGGTATATGAAAATTTTTTATGAGGGATTTGATCATTGGTGATGAAATCTTATGAGTGTGGCATTTTTAAATGATTAAATGCATTATTTGATAAAGTGTAAACAAATGAAATAAATTGTTTATAAGTTTAAGAAGTGATTAAAATATTTTTATAATATTAATAAAATTAGATTATAAATTTATTAAGTGATTGATAATATTTGGATAAATTTAAAGTCTTTAATATTTATCCATGATTTCGTTTGATTAATGCTAATATCATTGTCATCATCCTCATGCTCATATTGTGATAAAAGTCATCTTTGGCTTACGTGCATAGATGGACTGTTGATTATTGGTTTTATAGTTGTATATCTTTGGCTTACGTGCAAAGATGGACTGTTGATTATTGGTTTTACAGTTGTATATCTTTGGCTTACGTGCAAAGATGAACTATTGATTGATGAGTATCTTTGGCTTATGTGCATAGATGAACGGTTTATTGGTATGATTATTGAAAGTAGTATGCACACAAGCCAATCATGTT
Organism: Panax japonicus; assembly: GCA_020205505.1. Classification (NCBI taxonomy): domain Eukaryota; kingdom Viridiplantae; phylum Streptophyta; class Magnoliopsida; order Apiales; family Araliaceae; genus Panax; species Panax japonicus. The sequence goes on from CM035110.1 coordinate 52,598,045, forward strand.
TGATGATAAAGCATATACTTTGTAAACAATCTTATTCATTTATTAATAAAAAGTATTAATTTATTAAAGGCTTTTAATTATCTACATGATGCTGTTTTATAATATGTGATAAACCCGTAGTTTTAAGCAATGCTTTTAGAATAATGATGATGATCATTCTAATGAGATCTAAATTCTTAGAAAGCTTAAAACTAAAATAGTTCCCAATCGTTGGATTACTAAATTGGGGATTAGTGAATCCAGATAGATTGGTACATACGTTGCTTGCTCATTGGATGAGGATGATTGATCTCATGATCATTTGTGTGGAGACACTAAAGCAAGTATGTAGGTGCTTATTAGAGAATAAGTTCACTGAACGTGACTCGCTAAGGAATACCTAATGGAGTTTTACTTGCATGTCAATAGGAATTCCTGTAGTGATAGTAATACAAGTGATCCTTGGACTTGAGATCATCATAGTATCTTGTGTATGATGAGTTATACTTTGACTTATTCCTTAAGACCCTTAGGGTATATCAAAGGGTATGCTTGGGTATAATAAGTTGTACATGGAGATAATGTATGATCAATAAAGAATCTACCACTTCTAGTAAAAGAAGAGAAGTGTCCTATGTGATTCGATAAATGACAACCCAGTAGTCCTTGGCCAAGGCAGAATGAAATTAGAAAGGAGTTTCTAATTTGCATTATTTGGAGTTGTGCATTTAAAGATCGAAATACATATAATTAAATAAAATAAGACTTGACAGTAATTCCATGTCTTATATTTAATTGGGACATTGTATGGTGGAAGGATTGAATTGTATGGTAACTATTTACTCAAATGTTCTTTTATGATTAATGTTGAAATCTATATTATCTGAAAAGTCGTTGATCGCTAGGGAGGCTTATCCCTATTGTAGAATAAATATTATTTATTTAAATAAATTATTAGTTTAATTTATTTATTTAAATAAGATTAGAATTGTTCTAATTGATTTATTCACAACCGGTTTAATATGGAGAACCTAAAGGGTCACACCATAAAAGGAAGAATAATTATTTAAGAAGTTAATGGCATAATCGTAATAATAAGTTAAGTATATTTAATTTAATCTATGGTGATAGAATAAATTAAATAGCTTAATATTTATTATTTAATATTTTGGAAATATTAAATATAAATTAATAAGAGGAGTCTTATTATTATTATTACTATTATTATTATTTAATTCCTAAAGGAGTTTGGGAATTAATTAATAAAAGTACTCTCAAATATCCTAATAGGATTAGGAGGCAAATTAATTAAAAGAGTTTAATTAATTATCTCTAATAAGATTAGGGAGCTTAATTAATTAAAAGGTTAATTAATTATTCCTAATAAGATTAGGAGCCTAATTAATTAAAAGAGTTTAATTAATTAAAATAAAACTCAATTCCTTAATTGTTAAGGAGGGGTTGCCCACATCTATAAATAAGAGGAGTCTTATTATGGGTGAGTGAGAGGTTGACGTATTATTAGAATACGTAATTCCAATAGTTGGGAGAGTACGCCCCTTTTTCTATAGAGATAGAAAACTAGGGTTTGAGCCAAATACCCATCTTCTTAAATTCTTCTTCTTCCTTGGTGGATCACCTCTAGAGGCCAAACACATGGGTGGCTAACGTTGATCAAAGGAAGGAACCAAACCCGGTGGATTCAAGTTGAACGCGAAAAGGATTGGAGGTGAACTTGTACCTGAGGAAGCTAGGATCTTCAAGGGTATGGTTCTTGTTCTTTCTTTCTCGTTTAATTAATAATTGTGCATAAAGGGTTATCCGGGTTTATGGTTTGTAAATTTTTAAAACTCTGATTTTACACGCTTCCGCTAATTTTGCGCAATTTGATTGCGTTCTTGAATATTACAAACCTAACAATTATGACCAGGGATCATTCGGTATAATCATGACCCGTAATATTATAGATGATGTGGTAAAAGTCCTCATTGGCCCGTAGTGCATTGATGGACAGTTATTGGTATGATTATAACCAGGGATTATTCGGTATAAGCATGACCATTGATGATTACATGAATATCCTTGGCCGTAGTGTAGGGATGATTCAATGATGTGGATTATTTATTAAGCTGAGTCTCAGCGATAAAATATTGATTATATACTTTTAAATTCGTAAAAAATAGTAGATATCAAGCTCTACTTGACTCTTTTAAAATACAGTTGTATGTCTTTCTCCTGTAGTGCAAAGATGAATTGTTAATAAATATCTTGGTCGTAGTGCAAAGATGAATTTAGTAGTATGATTAGGAGCAGGAATTGTGATTTGGTATAACCATGACTTTTGATGTTTTAGGTGAAGATAGGTGATGAAAATTATCTTTGTCCTGGGTGCGAAGAGGAGTTTAGAACCACAATTATGGTTAGGATTTATTCATATGATTGTGGACAGGAACTGTTGATTGATATTACAGGGATAAAACATTGTTGGTGGACTTTTAACATGGAGAAGATAATAAACCTTATGGTCTTATTGACTCTTTTAACGGATTGCTCGTTCCACTGCAACTATGGTTGAAAAGTTTTATCATCTACCATATGTTCTAAATCTCTGATTTATTATTGATGAAAGCTATTGATAATTTAATTATCTTTAGTCATGATATTCTTTACTAGGCTAGTTGTGCTCACCCTTTTGATTCAAATTTCCTTTCAGGTAATAAAGGTGTAGCTGGGTCGAGCGGGGTATTAAGAGGATTAGAACGGTGGTCTATAGTTGTTTAGGTTCTCCCTAAATAGTATGGAAATAATTTTATTGAGAACTTTAGATAAGTGTGTCGTATTGTATATGTCATTCGATATTTAATTTTAGTGAACCGAATAGAGTGAGGTGAACCCAACTTTGTAAGGGTGTTTTGCCACTATCATACAAGATGTCTAATGACATACAACCTCGTGTTATCATAAGACAGGGTTATGCACATCCACTTGCTGAGTATATCTACGAGCACTACCTATATAATCTTGGAGTTTATTTGAAATATAATTTTCACTTGGAGACAACGGAGATAATTATATGTCAAGAGAAGACTCACCATTGGAAAGAAGATGATAGTAATCTTCTCGTTTTTCTTTGGGTTCTATTGGGTCAACCAAGGATAATTCTGTGGATATATGATATCTATCATAACATAGACGCATGGCCTCCCATGTACGAAGGTTTCCTTGAGCACTTTCCAAAGATTTTAATTTCTAAAACAGTTTTTGACTGTACTTTTATGTAAAGTACCATTGTAAGGTTGTGGTCGAGGCACCATGAGAGTTACATACATTTGTATTAAAACTCACAGTTTAACTGTGGTCGTATTCTGCACGACAGTTCAACAGTTGTATAAATGAAGTTTGTATTTGATTTTTATAATATGATATTTGGCGACTCAGAATGGGTCGTGTGGATCCATTTTGGGGGCGTCACATAAATAATTTATAAATGTGAACCATATAAAATGAAATGAAGATATTAAAGACATAAAGAGTGACTTTGGGATTTAAGTCTCAGCTATGAACGATGTTAAGAGAAGTATTATGAGTCTAACGACATAGATATAAAAGAAATGAATAAAGTTAACGTAAGCCGATAGTTAACATCTTTTTGTAATTAATGGAAGTGTTGTCCTTATATGATATTTAGGTCCTTTGAAGAACAATATAGTGTAAGGTTGTAAGCAATGCTTAAGGCAAGTTTCCTAACCTGTACATGATATTACTTTGTGCAAGTTTTTTTAACTTACTCAAATGTGGTAACTGAGCACATTGTTATCTATATGCAAATGTTTATATTTATACAAGATATATATCAATCTATTGTGCTATGTGTTAATTGTTTATACCTACGTACTTGCAAGATAAACTGTTCTGTTGTTGAATCGTTTAAGTGTTATAGTTCTGTTAAGACATGAACGCTGTAAGGAGAAGTGTATACTAATTATTTCAGTTGATCAAATGATAAGATAATAATTAAGTTTAAAGTATATATGTGTTGTTTATGTATATATATGTCGAAAAGGTGATTCTTTTCACATATGTAATAGTGTATGATTAAGTTGAGTATTAGAAGTATAATTGGTTATAGTTATGAGAAGTTATATGTTAGCGATGTGTTTAAATGATAGGAATCTAATTATTCATGTTTATTCTAGCTGCTTCATAACTATTGTACAGTTATTGATGTTTTTTAAAGAAAGAATATTTGATTCTTAATGTTGTTTTTCTTCAACTGCTATAACTTCCTGAGAAATTAAATGTTCACCATTGCTTTTAAAAATAAAAAATATTTTCAGGAATGCTAGAGGAACCAAAGGACCCAGTGATGATGGAAGGAAGAGATCAAGGCATTGACTTGAAGCATTATTAGTTAAACTTTTGTGTATCTGTTGTGGTAGATGAAAGTCACACTTGTAAGTAGTGAATAATGTAATTATCATTATCTATAAGGAATTAAAGATTTTTAAGGTAATAGAATCTGGGATTTAAGAACAATTATTGTTATATTGTGAAGGTATATTTATACCTTAAGGCTATGTTTGTTTGCAAGGATTACACTTGGGATAGGACTATTAATCTCAAGTGTCTTGTTTGTTTTTAAATTTGAGCTTGGGACTATTAGTTTTGGGATTATAAAATACCTTAAGTGTGAGATTATTTAATACCATATTCTACCTGGTACATAATCCCTACCATTTGGGATTAAAAATTATTAGACAAAATTAACCTCAACCTTTTTCTAAAATGACCATAATATCCTGTAATTTCTGTTATTATTATTGACAACTTAAAACTTACTAGTATAAAGACTAAATATTATTTTTTTTGGGAGTGGGAGGGGGAGGGGGAGGGGAGGGGGATTGGGGTTGAGGGTGGGCAGGGTGGGGGTTGAGGTGTATATATAATCACTAAATATTATTTTTTTAGGAAGTGTGGAGGGTGGATGGTGGGGGTGGGGATGGGTGAGTGGGAGTGTATACATAATTAGTAAATATTATTATTAATTTTTTTTTTGGGGGGGGAGGTGGTGGTGGCTAGGGGTTAGGTGGGGTGTGTGTATACATAATAAGTAAATATCATTTGGGGGGAGGGGTTGGGGGTGGGGGTGGGCGGGGCGGAGTGGGGTGGGGTGGGGTTATATACATAATCAGTTAATATTATTTTTTTGGGGGGTGGAGTGGGTATATATAATCACTGAATATTATTTTTTGGGTTTAGTGGAGTGGGTATATATAATCACTGAATAATTAAATAAAATAAGACTTGACAGTAATTCCATGTCTTATATTTAATTGGGACATTGTATGGTGGAAGGATTGAATTGTACGGTAACTATTTACTCAAAGGTTCTTTTATGATTAATGTTGAAATCTATATTATCTGAAAAGTCGTTGATCGCTAGGGAGGCTTATCCCTATTGTAGAATAAATATTATTTATTTAAATAAATTATTAGTTTAATTTATTTATTTAAATAAGATTAGAATTGTTCTAATTGATTTATTCACAACCGGTTTAATATGGAGAACCTAAAGGGTCACACCATAAAAGGAAGAATAATTATTTAAGAAGTTAATGGCATAATCGTAATAATAAGTTAAGTATATTTAATTTAATCTATGGTGATAGAATAAATTAAATAGCTTAATATTTATTATTTAATATTTTGGAAATATTAAATATAAATTAATAAGATGAGTCTTATTATTATTATTACTTAATTCCTAAAGGAGTTTGGGAATTAATTAATAAAAGTACTCTCAAATATCCTAATAGGATTAGGAGGCAAATTAATTAAAAGAGTTTAATTAATTATCTCTAATAAGATTAGGGAGCTTAATTAATTAAAAGGTTAATTAATTATTCCTAATAAGATTAGGAGCCTAATTAATTAAAAGAGTTTAATTAATTAAAATAAAACTCAATTCCTTAATTGTTAAGGAGGGGTTGCCCACATCTATAAATAAGAGGAGTCTTATTATGGGTGAGTGAGAGGTTGACGTATTATTAGAATACGTAATTCCAATAGTTGGGAGAGTACGCCCCTTTTTCTATAGAGATAGAAAACTAGGGTTTGAGCCAAATACTCATCTTCTTAAATTCTTCTTCTTCCTTGGTGGATCACCTCTAGAGGCCAAACACATGGGTGGCTAACGTTGATCAAAGGAAGGAACCAAACCTGGTGGATTCAAGTTGAACGCGAAAAGGATTGGAGGTGAACTTGTACCTGAGGAAGCTAGGATCTTCAAGGGTATGGTTCTTGTTCTTTCTTTCTCGTTTAATTAATAATTGTGCATAAAGGGTTATCCGGGTTTATGGTTTATAAATTTTTAAAACTCTGATTTTACACGCTTCCGCTAATTTTGCGCAATTTGATTGCGTTCTTGAGTATTACAAACCTAACAGTGGCATCAGAGCCAAACCTTTATGTGAATTATTAATTGTTCAGATTTGATATTTATGTTGATATGTGTTTAGAACAATTTAATTGGGCATAATTTTGTTGTATAAAATTTTTTTTCTTTCGTAAATCGCGTTGTTTATGATGTCTGTCGCGTGGCTAATTCCGTAATTTCGGTGAATAACTATTATCTAATTAAAGGGACAGGATTTATGTTTTCACGTGGTTCAGTAATCAGAAGTCAGGATTCTTGCTTATTAAGTAAAACTATTATATATATATATATATATATATATATATAGAGTCCGGATCCAGTCCGGGATCCCGGACTCTACTAAAATACGGACCTTTTTTTTTTTTTTTTTTTTTTTGCTTTTTTTTTTTGAAACAACTAAAAAAAAAAAAAAAAAAATTTATGGAATTGAAATTTTTCCATAATACAGTGTTTTGGGCGTGATTTGGATGCCTATAACGAAATATGTCTGTACAGTCTGGGCAGACTGTACATACATTGGTCGGGGTAGGTGTTAAAAACACACCCAAAACACTTTATTTTGGAAAAATTTCAGTTCCATAATTTTTTTTTTTTTTTTTTTTAGTTGTTCTACCAAAAAAAAAAAAAAAAAAAAAAAATTTTTGGGGTCCGGATTTGATCAGGTCCGGGAGTCCGGACCTGATCAGTGTTGTATATATATATATATATATATATATATATATATATATATATATATATAACGGTTAATCTTATATTTAGATTGCAATCCTGTTTCTGAACCGTGAATCACTATCACGTCATATATATTATATATATTACGTACGGATATTATATATATAATATATTATTCTCAATTATTTTATAATTGAAATAAAAATTTATTTTAATCTTAAAATAAAAAGTTTATTTTAATATTAAAATTAAAGAGTTTATTTTAATTTTAAAATTAGATTTCATGCTAACTAATTAGAGTTGGAATTGGATTCCATGATAACTAATTGGAGTTGAAATTGGATTCATATTTCCTTAAATAAAGGAGTTTATTTAGATATGAAATAAGATTTCATATTATTCAAAATAAAAGAGTTTATTTACGAATAGGAAAAAGAATCAGTCTTTCCTCAAATAAAGGAGTTTATTTAGATATGAAATAAGATTTCATATTATTCAAAATAAAAGAGTTTATTTGTGAATAGGAAAAAGAATCAGTCTTTCCTTAAATAAAGGAGTTTATTTAGATATGAAATAAAATTTCATATTATTCAAAATAAAGGAGTTTATTTGTGAATAGGAAAATAATCCGTGTTTCCTTTGATAAAGGAGTTATTTTTTTTACATGGAATTGGATTCCATAATTAATTAAAATAAAGGAGTTTATTTTGATTAAAGATTTTGACTAAAATAAAATAGCTTATTTTATTCAAAATTAAATAAATTAAAATAAAATAGTTTTATTTTGATTTAAATTTGGATTAAAATAAAGGAGTTTATTTTGATTCAAAAATAGATTTTATACTAACTAAATTTGCCCATTAAATGATATCAATATATATATTAAATGTTTATTATTCATAAGATGAATGTTATTTATTAATGCATATAGTGATATGTATGATAATAAATGGGATTGATTATGGACTATTGACCAATGTGATTGGATTTTATTTTAGTTGGATGCTTGAATGTATGGGTTTTATTAAATGGGGTCTGCGTACCTCGTCTTCTCTAATTTTTCTTAATGTAAATTCTATCTCCCTCCTATGTACTTCCCCTTGACTGCTGATCAAGGTTTCTATTTATTTTAAATAGTTTTGTAATAGGAATAGTTGGAATTAATTTTGAAGAATTGGAGATCAAGGGACAAGGAGCGCGTGAAGACCCGTTTGTAATGGAGCCTGAGTTTAAATGTAATAGTTATATTTAAATATTAATTCTTGCAACCCTAGGATTTGACCTTTTGGTTCACTTGGTGGCTCTAGTGAACCAAACTAGAATAAAGTCCATAATCAATCCAGGTAGAATATAGTATTCTATATGTGCATGCTTATACTATATATATTATATATTATGCAAACATGCTTCGCATGTTCATTAATATGACGCGTATTTTATATATATATGTTCATGCGCTAAACAAGATGAGACAAATTAATAGCAAACCCCTCAAATATTTTATATTAAGTTGTAACGTTCAAAGATATTTGGAAAATCGAACGTCGCCTTCTAGCATGATAGAAACAATAGAGTATTGAATATTTAATATGAGTTTGTTGTGCACACACAAGGCGAGTATTAAATATTTAAGATGTTGTTTTTATTACATATGATGTTTATAAGGAATTGAACATTACCGCTTTGTTGTGCACACACAAGAGCTGTAGTTTTCTCTTCACTTATATGGAAATGTTGGGTCTGACTTAACTTAAATCATTTTAGTTCGGATGTGCACACACTTGACCATTATGATTTAAGAGGCAAAATACAAGGAGTTACATAGTTGATGTAATTGACAAGAGTTGTCTACCTATTTATTTATATATAATTTGTTGTGCACACACAAGGCTATATACATTTGAAATGGGATCCTTATTCTCACTAGCATATCTTTAATTAGATATCGTCGAACTATATATATTGAGGGTAATATAGTTTGAAGAAAATAGTGGAAGATACCAATTTAAAACAAGACCTAAATTATTTTGGTAATTAATAAAAGAATGTATGTTAAAATATTGTTAATTACAAATTCATTTACAGATTTTTACAATGTCTAAATTACTATCACTGCATAGCATATTAGATGCTTATTTAACCGGACCGTATTAAACGGATTGGTTAAGGAATTTGAGAATAGTTCTCATGGCTGAAAAGTTATCTTATGTCCTTAATACGCCTATCCCTGCAATGGTTGCAGACAATGCCTCTGAGGAAGATATTGCTACTTTTAGAAAGTGGCTAGATGATGCATAGTTGGCTCAATGCATCATGCTCACATCCATGAGTAACGAACTTCAGCGTCAGCATGAAACTATGGATGCTCCTATTATATTTCTGCACATCAAGTAGTTGATGGCGTGGAAAGTAGGACTGATAGATATCAGATATCTAAGGAGCTCTTTTGATCTAGAATGGCCAATGGCACTATAGTACAGACAAAATTCCTAAACATAATCAATTTGATTGATCAATTAGGATAACTGGTTTTGTCATGGATGGAGAGTTGAGCCAAGATTTGATCTTACACTCACTCCCGGACTCCTTTAACAATTGTTGTGAATTTTTTATATGAACAAGCTAGATATCAGCTTTGTTGATTTGCTTAACATGTTAAAAAATGTTGAGAGTCACTTTCCAACCAAGAAATACCATGTCTTACTGGTAGGGGCCAAAGGATCTTCTAAAAAGAAGAACAATTCTAAGAAGGTAAATATAAAGGCATAAACAAAGGATAATAAGAACAAAACTGATATGGATAGCAAAGGAGTTTGCTTCCACTGCAATAAGCCTGGACACTAGAAAGAAACTGCGAGAAGCATCTTGCAAAGGCTAACCAAAGAAACTTAGTGAAGTTTCGGTTACAAATATAAATTTGTTCATGGTTTAAAATAAATTTTTCTTTAAGTCAATGTTCTACTTGGGTATTTGATACCGGCTTTGGTTATCGTAAATATAGATTTATGAAGGGACCAAACAGAAGTAGAAAGCTAAACAAAGATAAGAATTTTATGTGTGGGAAATGAAGCAAAGGTTGCTACATTAGCCATAAAAACTTATAGTTTAGCATGGCCTACGGGCAAATCTATTAAGTCAATAAGTTGTTATTGTATTCCAGTTCTTGTTAGAAACATTATTTGCATTTTATTGTTGGACAATGAAATCTTTGGTATTATAATTAAGAACAATTGTTGTTCTATTAATAATAATAATGTTTTGTATAGAACTGGAATATTACTTAATGGATTTTGTATACTTGACTTATGTGAAAATAATTTTACAAATTGAACAAACTAGTATAAGAAAAGGAGATGATCATTCAAAGAGTTGAATGTTTGTATTTGATGAAATACAAGTGTGAATTATTTGAAAGGTTCAAAGAATTTAGAAATGAAACAAATTGACAAAGTATTAAGATTCTTTGATTAGATCAAGGAATAAATACTTGTTCAATAAGTTTCTAGATCATCTCAAATGGTTTTTTCATAATGGACGCCTCCTGATACGTAATAATTGATTGATGTATCTGAAAAGAAAAATCGTACCTTGTTGGACATGGTGCGGTCCATAATGATTTTACCGACATTCCAGTATCCTTCTGAGATAATGTCCTAGTTGGCTGCATATCTACGGAAAAGGTAACCTCAAAATCCGGCCCCAAGACTCCATAAAAGTTATGGACAGGGAGGATTCCTAATCTTAAGTATGTTAAGATAAGGGGTTGTCCAACTTATGTGAAACGGTTTTAGAGGATAAGCTTGGGACAAAATTTGACAAGAACAGATTTGTGGGACATCCTAAAGTAAGTTTAGGGCATATGTTCTATAATCCTACTTAGCAAAAGGTGTTTGTTGCGAAACATGCTGCCTTCTAAGATAAATGTGTTTATCATTGAAGGGGCTAGTGGGAGGATAATAGATCTTGAAGAGTTTAAGAACCACAAAACACTATAAGTCAAATAAGAGGAACCTATAGATAGACCTATTGTACCACAACCGAATCGTAAATCTGGAATAGTACCGAAGATACCTAGGAGGTATGGATTCATCATGGATGATGATGAGGTACGTATCATAGAAGATGATGATCCAGTTACATACGATGAGGTAAGAGTTGTAGACACTCAGAGAAATGGATTGAAGCAATCTTCTCAAAAATGGAACATTCATTTTGATATGATAATCAAAAGAGTTTGATTTTATCAAAAACAAGAATGAACCTAGTGTGTACAAAAGGGTCAGTGGGAGCGTCGTGACATTTCTGGTATTATATGTTGATATAATACGAATAAGGAATGACATGCCAATGCTAAAATTAATAAAGATAAAGTTTTCTAAACATTCCTCCATGAATGATTTGGGAAGAGCTCGACTTAACCCAATGAACGTATATTCATTTGATGTTAAAGTTGTTTAGCATGGCAAACTCCAAGAGATGTCTCATGTTGATGAGCCATGGAGTGTATCTCTCTTAATAGTCCCCATAGACTCCAAAAGAGAGATCGCATGAGTGACTATCATGTATGAAATGAAATGTATGCGACCTGATGTTGATCAGTCATATTCTGGAGAAGTTCACTGTAAGATAGTGAAAAACATCTTAAAGTACTTAAACAGCACTAAGGATGTGATATAATTCATGGCGGGTCTGAATTAAAACTAGAGGGCTTAACAGACTCAAGTTTTTTCAGACAGACCAAGACGACAGAAAATCCACTTTAAGGTAAAGGGTTACCTTGAACGGTGGTGCAGTGAATTGGAAAGGTTCCAAACAACAAAGAGTTGTTGGTTTAGTGATAAAGACAAAGAATATAGCTATAAATGAAGCTACAAGTTGATTGTTTGGATGAAAAGTTCATTACAGAACTAGGAATAGTTCCTAAGTCTCATCTTAGATCTAAACATGTGTTGTGGCACTTTCATTTGATTATAAGAATCATTGAAAGATGGGAAATCACTATAGAGATAGTGAACTCTCAAGAATAAAATTACATATCCATTAACTAAAGATTATCCAACAGCAGGATAATCGTCACTTAGAGAAGAAGAGTATGAGATACCATGACGATTAGCTTTAGTGCAAGTGGGAGATTGAAAGTAGTATGCACACAAGCCAATCATGTTTGATGATAAAGCATATACTTTGTAAACAATCTTATTCATTTATTAATAAAAAATATTAATTTATTAAAGGCTTTTAATTATCTACATGATGCTGTTTTATAATATGTGATAAACCCGTAGTTTTAAGCAATGCTTTTAGAATAATGATGATGATCATTCTAATGAGATCTAAATTCTTAAAAAGCTTAAAACTAAAATAGTTCCCAATCGTTGGATTACTAAATTGGGGATTAGTGAATCCAGATAGATTGGTACATACGTTGCTTGCTCATTGGATGAGGATGATTGATCTCATGATCATTTGTGTGGAGACACTAAAGCAAGTATGTAGGTGCTTATTAGAGAATAAGTTCACTGAACGTGACTCGCTAAGGAATACCTAATGGAGTTTTACTTGCATGTCAATAGGAATTCCTGTAGTGATAGTAATACAAGTGATCCTTGGACTTGAGATCATCATAGTATCTTGTGTATGATGAGTTATACTTTGACTTATTCCTTAAGACCCTTAGGGTATATCAAAGGGTATGCTTGGGTATAATAAGTTGTACATGGAGATAATGTATGATCAATAAAGAATCTACCACTTCTAGTAAAAGAAGAGAAGTGTCCTATGTGATTCGATAAATGACAACCCAGTAGTCCTTGGCCAAGGCATAATGAAATTAGAAAGGAGTTTCTAATTTGCATTATTTGGAGTTGTGCATTTAAAGATCGAAATACATATAATTAAATAAAATAAGACTTGACAGTAATTCCATGTCTTATATTTAATTGGGACATTGTATGGTGGAAGGATTGAATTGTACGGTAACTATTTACTCAAATGTTCTTTTATGATTAATGTTGAAATCTATATTATCTGAAAAGTCGTTGATCGCTAGGGAGGCTTATCCCTATTGTAGAATAAATATTATTTATTTAAATAAATTATTAGTTTAATTTATTTATTTAAATAAGATTAGAATTGTTCTAATTGATTTATTCACAACCGGTTTAATATGGAGAACCTAAAGGGTCATACCATAAAAGGAAGAATAATTATTTAAGAAGTTAATGGCATAATCGTAATAATAAGTTAAGTATATTTAATTTAATCTATGGTGATAGAATAAATTAAATAGCTTAATATTTATTATTTAATATTTTGGAAATATTAAATATAAATTAATAAGAGGAGTCTTATTATTATTATTACTATTATTATTATTTAATTCCTAAAGGAGTTTGGGAATTAATTAATAAAAGTACTCTCAAATATCCTAATAGGATTAGGAGGCAAATTAATTAAAAGAGTTTAATTAATTATCTCTAATAAGATTAGGGAGCTTAATTAATTAAAAGGTTAATTAATTAGGAGCCTAATTAATTAAAAGAGTTTAATTAATTAAAATAAAACTCAATTCCTTAATTGTTAAGGAAGGGTTGCCCACATCTATAAATAAGAGGAGTCTTATTATGGGTGAGTGAGAGGTTGACGTATTATTAGAATACGTAATTCCAATAGTTGGGTGAGTACGCCCCTTTTTCTATAGAGATAGAAAACTAGGGTTTGAGCCAAATACCCATCTTCTTAAATTCTTCTTCTTCCTTGGTGGATCACCTCTAGAGGCCAAACACATGGGTGGCTAACGTTGATCAAAGGAAGGAACCAAACCCGGTGGATTCAAGTTGAACGCGAAAAGGATTGGAGGTGAACTTGTACCTGAGGAAGCTAGGATCTTCAAGGGTATGGTTCTTGTTCTTTCTTTCTCGTTTAATTAATAATTGTGCATAAAGGGTTATCCGGGTTTATGGTTTGTAAATTTTTAAAACTCTGATTTTACACGCTTCCGCTAATTTTGCGCAATTTGATTGCGTTCTTGAATATTACAAACCTAACAATTATGACCAGGGATCATTCGGTATAATCATGACCCGTAATATTATAGATGATGTGGTAAAAGTCCTCATTGGCCCGTAGTGCATTGATGGACAGTTATTGGTATGATTATAACCAGGGATTATTCGGTATAAGCATGACCATTGATGATTACATGAATATCCTTGGCCGTAGTGTAGGGATGATTCAATGATGTGGATTATTTATTAAGCTGAGTCTCAGCGATAAAATATTGATTATATACTTTTAAATTCGTAAAAAATAGTAGATATCAAGCTCTACTTGACTCTTTTAAAATACAGTTGTATGTCTTTCTCCTGTAGTGCAAAGATGAATTGTTAATAAATATCTTGGTCGTAGTGCAAAGATGAATTTAGTAGTATGATTAGGAGCAGGAATTGTGATTTGGTATAACCATGACTTTTGATGTTTTAGGTGAAGATAGGTGATGAAAATTATCTTTGTCCTGGGTGCGAAGAGGAGTTTAGAACCACAATTATGGTTAGGATTTATTCATATGATTGTGGACAGGAACTGTTGATTGATATTACAGGGATAAAACATTGTTGGTGGACTTTTAACATGGAGAAGATAATAAACCTTATGGTCTTATTGACTCTTTTAACGGATTGCTCGTTCCGCTGCAACTATGGTTGAAAAGTTTTATCATCTACCATATGTTCTAAATCTCTGATTTATTATTGATGAAAGCTATTGATAATTTAATTATCTTTAGTCATGATATTCTTTACTAGGCTAGTTGTGCTCACCCTTTTGATTCACAATTCCTTTCAGGTAATAAAGGTGTAGCTGGGTCGAGCGGGGTATTAAGAGGATTAGAACGGTGGTCTATAGTTGTTTAGGTTCTCCCTAAATAGTATGAAAATAATTTTATTGAGAACTTTAGATAAGTGTGTCGTATTGTATATGTCATTCGATATTTAATTTTAGTGAACCGAATAGAGTGAGGTGAACCCAACTTTGTAAGGGTGTTTTGCCACTATCATACAAGATGTCTAATGACATACAACCTCGTGTTATCATAAGACAGGGTTATGCACATCCACTTGCTGAGTATATCTACGAGCACTACCTATATAATCTTGGAGTTTATTTGAAATATAATTTTCACTTGGAGACAACGGAGATAATTATATGTCAAGAGAAGACTCACCATTGGAAAGAAGATGATAGTAATCTTCTCGTTTTTCTTTGGGTTCTATTGGGTCAACCAAGGATAATTCTGTGGATATATGATATCTATCATAACATAGACGCATGGCCTCCCATGTACGAAGGTTTCCTTGAGCACTTTCCAAAGATTTTAATTTCTAAAACAGTTTTTGACTGTACTTTTATGTAAAGTACCATTGTAAGGTTGTGGTCGAGGCACCATGAGAGTTACATACATTTGTATTAAAACTCACAGTTTAACTGTGGTCGTATTCTGCACGACAGTTCAACAGTTGTATAAATGAAGTTTGTATTTGATTTTTATAATATGATATTTGGCGACTCAGAATGGGTCGTGTGGATCCATTTTGGGGGCGTCACATAAATAATTTATAAATGTGAACCATATAAAATGAAATGAAGATATTAAAGACATAAAGAGTGACTTTGGGATTTAAGTCTCAGCTATGAACGATGTTAAGAGAAGTATTATGAGTCTAACGACATAGATATAAAAGAAATGAATAAAGTTAACGTAAGCCGATAGTTAACATCTTTTTGTAATTAATGGAAGTGTTGTCCTTATATGATATTTAGGTCCTTTGAAGAACAATATAGTGTAAGGTTGTAAGCAATGCTTAAGGCAAGTTTCCTAACCTGTACATGATATTACTCTGTGCAAGTTTTTTTAACTTACTCAAATGTGGTAACTGAGCACATTGTTATCTATATGCAAATGTTTATATTTATACAAGATATATATCAATCTATTGTGCTATGTGTTAATTGTTTATACCTACGTACTTGCAAGATAAACTGTTCTGTTGTTGAATCGTTTAAGTGTTATAGTTCTGTTAAGACATGAACGCTGTAAGGAGAAGTGTATACTAATTATTTCAGTTGATCAAATGATAAGATAATAATTAAGTTTAAAGTATATATGTGTTGTTTATGTATATATATGTCGAAAAGGTGATTCTTTTCACATATGTAATAGTGTATGATTAAGTTGAGTATTAGAAGTATAATTGGTTATAGTTATGAGAAGTTATATGTTAGCGATGTGTTTAAATGATAGGAATCTAATTATTCATGTTTATTCTAGCTGCTTCATAACTATTGTACAGTTATTGATGTTTTTTAAAGAAAGAATATTTGATTCTTAATGTTGTTTTTCTTCAACTGCTATAACTTCCTGAGAAATTAAATGTTCACCATTGCTTTTAAAAATAAAAAATATTTTCAGGAATGCTAGAGGAACCAAAGGACCCAGTGATGATGGAAGGAAGAGATCAAGGCATTGACTTGAAGCATTATTAGTTAAACTTTTGTGTATCTGTTGTGGTAGATGAAAGTCACACTTGTAAGTAGTGAATAATGTAATTATCATTATCTATAAGGAATTAAAGATTTTTAAGGTAATAGAATCTGGGATTTAAGAACAATTATTGTTATATTGTGAAGGTATATTTATACCTTAAGGCTATGTTTGTTTGCAAGGATTACACTTGGGATAGGACTATTAATCTCAAGTGTCTTGTTTGTTTTTAAATTTGAGCTTGGGACTATTAGTTTTGGGATTATAAAATACCTTAAGTGTGAGATTATTTAATACCATATTCTACCTGGTACATAATCCCTACCATTTGGGATTAAAAATTATTAGACAAAATTAACCTCAACCTTTTTCTAAAATGACCATAATATCCTGTAATTTCTGTTATTATTATTGACAACTTAAAACTTACTAGTATAAAGACTAAATATTATTTTTTTTTGGAGGGGGAGGGGGAGGGGAGGGGGATTGGGGTTGAGGGTGGGCAGGGTGGGGGTTGAGGTGTATATATAATCACTAAATATTATTTTTTTAGGAAGTGTGGAGGGTGGATGGTGGGGGTGGGGATGAGTGAGTGGGAGTGTATACATAATTAGTAAATATTATTATTAATTTTTTTTGGGGGGGGAGGTGGTGGTGGCTAGGGGTTAGGTGGGGTGTGTGTATACATAATAAGTAAATATCATTTTGGGGGGAGGGGTTGGGGGTGGGGGTGGGCGGGGCGGAGTGGGGTGGGGTGGGGTTATATACATAATCAGTTAATATTATTTTTTTGGGGGGTGGAGTGGGTATATATAATCACTGAATATTATTTTTTGGGTTTAGTGGAGGGTGGGGGTGTATACATAATCACTGAATATTATTTTTTTGGGAGGGGTGGGGGGTAGAGGTAGGGGTAAGGGTGGGGTGGGGGTGGGGGTGGGGTGAGAATGTATACATAATCAGTAAATATTATTTTGGGGGTGAGAGTGTATACATAATTAAAAAATATTATTTTTTAGGGAGGGGGTGCGGGTAGGGGTGCGAGAGTAGGGGAAGGGGTGGGGGTGGGGGTGGGGGTGGGGTAGGGGTGTATATATAATTAGTAAATATTATTATTTTTTTATGTATAAATAATTTTAAAATATGTTATTATTTAAGTAAGAATTCGAATTTTATGAAATAAAAGTCTAATTTAATTTATGATTATTATTCTAAAATTATAAAATGTTATATTGATAAATGGTCAAATGAACAATTAATTGGATAAAAGAGCAAATAAAGGAGGGAGATTAAAGCTTCTAGATGTATGAACTATGAGAGTGGCGGCTAGAGCTGTTTAATGTGAGAAATGCTGATACAAATTTTCCATATGCTGCTAAAATTTTCATAAAGCATTCACTAAACTTTTTCATGATTAATGGGTTATCAAATATTAGGCAAGAGTGAGGCAAGGATGATGGCTAACTTATTAGCCTACTAAGGCAAATTGTCAGCACACTAAATGCTCACACTTCCACCCATAGACAAAATATGTAGGAAAGAAGAGAAAGAGAAAAAAAAAGAGGAGAAGAAGAGAAGAAAGAGAAGGAATAAATGAAGAAGAAATTAAGAAAATGTATGTTTAAAAATCTTTGATTTATTTTTAGATTTTAGTTTTTATGGATTTTATGTAAAGAGTACATACATATGTATGTATTAGATGATTTAAAATTGCATAAAAATGAATCAAATGAGAGAAATCTAGAAATCAAATGAAGAACAAAATTTGGAAAAATTTTAGAAAAATTAGTTACTACTTTCTTTCGTAAAATCCATAACTCTTTGTGTATAATGAGTTAGGAGATGAGCCATATATCAAAAAAAATAACTGGAAGTAAGCTAAATGTATAAATTTGAATCACCCAAAACGTCTTTGTAGATTTTTCGTGGTGACAGTTTGAGTGAAATTGGTCCGGAGGACTTATAGTCCGAAAAATCAGTTTTATTAAGCTCTATTGTGTGAGTTATAATTTTTAATCCGACCGTTGGATCGTTGTAATTTTTGGATATGTTATGCATATATAAGTTGAGTATATGTCCACAAATTTTAAACCGTTAAATATTAACGTATAATCTGTTGTGAATTTCGTAAGGTGTCTGGTTCGGAAATTATCAAGCAAAATTTTTCAGTAAGCCTTTCTCTCTATGTTAGAGTCGGAATTTGGAAAAAAATTCTTTTACAAATTATTAGAGAATTAAATTTTACATGGAACGGACATAAGATCTGTATTTTTCTGATAAAATTACTAATTATTATGAATTATTGAAGTTTCTGAATATTGGAATTTAAGATTAATTTATCAGAAAAAATATTTGGGCTGAAATATTTTTACAAAATGCTTATAATATCATCTTAGAATTTCTATAAAATTTTGATGAATTATTGAAAAGTGAAGTAATTATTAAATTTATAAACTATTTATAATTAGTTTGAAAATAGAAGAAATTCATAGAAAATTCTATGAATGATGAAAAATCATATAATATTATTTTATAATTTCTGGGAAGTTTTGGAAAATTATTGAATAATAAAAAAATATTTATTGTATTTTTAAGCTATTTATGGCTAGTTTTAAAATAGAGAAAATTCATAGAAAATTCCATGAATGGTGGAAAATTATGAATTTTATTGAAAAATATTATAATAATATAAGATTAATATTGATGATTTTTTAAAAATATAAAAGTAGGTGGAGTTAGTATTTCTATTTTAGAGCTATTAAATTATAGTTTTTATAAATAGAAATAATAATAGAAAATTGTTGGATAATCTAAAAAATGTGAAAATTGTTTGGAAAGTTAATAATACTATTTTAAATATTTTAGAAGTGTTAGTAAGCTCATGACGTGTCGGGATATAAACGCACAAGTAACGAATGAGTTGTGATAAAAATAAAAATAATATTTTGTTAAAGTAAAAATGGTGATAATATCATAATAGTGGATTATCATATATGAGGTCTTAGATTTCTCAAGTTTTATTATACACTTAGATTTCTCAAGTTTTATTATTCACTTCTAAAATTTTGGAATATGAATAATGATTTTATGCGATAAATAAAGACAACTTGAATGAATAATGAATTGTCAGTTGGTTTATATGTTATTCGAGATAAATATGATATGGTATTGATCCCTACTATTAATAGAATTTAAATTTTTTATAGTAAGGTATTGATTTGATTCTTACGTAAGAAGTCACCGTGTCTTTCATTCAATAATTGTCACAGTAATTATTGCACAGTGATTCATATTATTGATTCTTAATTACGTAAGAAGTCACTTAGTCTTTCATTCAATAATTGTCACAGTAATTATTGCACAGTGACTCATATTATTTGATATGATATAATTATACCAATTAGAAGTATTGTGAGTCTATGTTAATAATTATGAATAATTGTTGAAAGATTGAAGATGTGTAAATAATTGATGAATAAATGGTGTTGATTAAAGATAAGTATGTTATATAGATGTTTGTTCAACTATTTTCTTTTTACAAAAGTAAGTTTGGCAGGACTTGCCGACACTTTACTTTTTCTAAAGTAGTATGGACGACAACTTTATTATTGAACAAATTTTGTTAAAACGTGTAAAAGTTAGTTTAATTTTCTCGGTGGGACCATAAATTCCACTACCATTATTATATACCTCATTTGGTTATTTTGTCAAAGCAGGTGTGCTAGTTATTTACTAAATTTTTAGTATAAATAGGTTGCTCGGTTGAGTAACTAAACACACACCATCACTACACTAAAAATATAGAATTCTTTTACTTCAATATTGTGAGTACTATAATATTGTGAGTATTTCTATTGAGTGTAATGTTACTCCAAGTGTAGATAAGGAATGCAAGCATTGTTTAAGTTAATAAATTTCACAGAAAGCATAATCAAGTCACATGCTAAGGTAAGGGATATCATTATTGTGGTAAGAGGGTATCATTTTTATGATAAAAGGAATATCATTTTCTTTCATACTCCATATTATGGTAAGATATTATTATTCGTTTATTCAGTTTATCATTAAATGGTGAAAAGTTCTAAAAGGATTAGAATATCATTAATAGTTTGTGCTTCATCTAATATTATGTTAGCAATTTGGACTTTGAATAATTAAGTTGAAAATCATTAAAGATCTATGTTATCTTATTATTCTGGTTATTTATGTTTATTTATTATATATATCATTGTCATCAACCTCATGCTTATATTTTGATGAAAGTAATCTTTGGCTGTAGTGCATAGATGGACTTGGTATGATTATGACTAGGGATTATTCAGTATAATCATGACCGTAATGTTACAAATAATGTGATAAAAGTCATCTTTGGCCAGTTGTGCATAGATGGACTGTTGATTGGCATGATTATGACCAGAGATTATTTGGTATAATCATGACCATTGGTGAAAATACTAATATCCTTGGCCCGTAGTGCATGGATAATTCGTGGTTGTGATACTATTAAGCTGAGTCCCAGCGTTATTGATTTTACAGTTGTATGTCTTAGGCTTGTATTACAAAAATGGACTGTTGATTTACCTTATTATAAATATGAATTGTTATTTAATTATAATATGTGGTGGTTCAGGTGAAGACAGGTGATGAGAGTTCTCTTTGTCTTGGGTATAACAAATAATTGTTGATGAGTTTTACAGGAATGAAATATTAAAGATGGACTTTTAATCTAGAGGAGATAGTAGACATTATGTTCTACTTGACTCTTCTAATGGATTGTTGATTCCGCTGCTATTATGGTTGAAAACTTTTATCTTCTACCATATGTTCTAAATATCTGAATTATTTTGATAATTTAATTATCTTAAGTCATGATATTCTTTACTAGGCTATTTGTGCTCACCCTTTTACTTCATCGTCCCTTTCAGGTAATAAAAGTGTAGCTGGTACTAGTAGAGAGAACATGGGTATAAAGTGGTGATACAAATTAATCACAAGCCTAATCAAATTATGAAACGATGGGGCATAATAATTGTACTGGGAATTTAAAATGAGTGTGACATATTTTATACATCATTTAATAGTTATATTTGGTAAACCAAATAGAGTGATGCGAACTCGAATTTGAAAGCGTCAAAATGCACTCCATTAGAATGAGGAGGACATAAATCTTCTCGTATTCCTTTGGAGACTTGAAATATTTGTTGTTGTACTTTATATGGCATTGTAATAATTTGATTATGAATATTGTCGTATTATATATGTTACAATATTTGTATTGAAACTCACAGTATATGTGTCGTCGTATTTTGCACAACATTTGTACTAATGAAGTTGTAGTTATTTTCTGTACCATGTATTTGGTGACTCATAATGGGTGATGTATACTTATTTTGGGGGCGTCATAGTTGGTATCAATGTTTAGGGATATGATCCCTGGCTGAGATGTGAGACTAGAACTAGGAGGGAAGATACGGGTAAATTCTTCGCTAGTATGACCTACCTAAGCTTAATTGTTATTTAATTGGTTAGTCAGAATATAGGGATAATATGTGGCATGTCAATTAACCCTTGTTTTGAAACTGTATTCTAGAATGATATATAAAATACAGGAATTGAGCAATGGATGAACCATGAGACAGAGGAAGTAGCCTGAGAGCTAGAATTTGAAATTCTTATCTCTTCGGAATGCCAGGTACGTTCGTAAATTTCAGAGATGAAATTTCCTAAGGTGGGGTGATTGTAAGACCACGAATTTTATGAAATAAAAGTCTAATTTAATTTATGATTATTATTCTAAAATTGTAAAATGTTAAATTGATAAATGGTCAAATGAACAAGTAATTGGATAAAAGAGAAAATAAAGGAGTGAGATTAAAGCTTCTAGAGGTATGAACCATGAGAGTGGCGGCTAGATCTGTTTAATGTGAGAAATGTTGATACAAACTTTCCATATGCTGCTAAATTTTTCATAAAGCATTAACCAAACTTTTTCATGATTGGTGGGTTATCAAATATTAGGTAAGAGTGGG
Organism: Panax japonicus; assembly: GCA_020205505.1. Taxonomy (NCBI): domain Eukaryota; kingdom Viridiplantae; phylum Streptophyta; class Magnoliopsida; order Apiales; family Araliaceae; genus Panax; species Panax japonicus. The sequence continues at coordinate 52,620,699 of CM035110.1, forward strand.
GCAAGGATGATGGCTAACTTATTAGCCTACTAAGGCAAATGGTCAGCACACTAAATGCTCACACTTTCTCCCGTAGACAAAATATGTAGGATAGAAGAGAAAGAGAAAAAAAAAAGGAGGAGAAGAAAAGAAGAAATAGAAGGAATAAATGAAGAAGAAATTAAGAAAATGTATGTTTAAAAATCTTTGATTTATTCTTAGATTTTAGTTTTTAAGGATTTTATGTAAAGAGTACATACTTATGTATGTATTAGATGATTTAAACTTGCATAAACATGAATCAAATTAGAGAAATCTAGAAATCAAATGAAGAAAAAATCAGGAAAATTTTCAGAAAAATTAGTTACTACTTTATTTTATAAAATCCATTATAACTCTTTGTGTATAATGAGTTAGGAGATAAGACATATATCAAAAGAAAGCCCTGGAAATAAGCTAAACACAGAAATTTGAATCACCCAAAAATTCTTTGTAAATTTTTCGTGGTGACAGTTTGAGTGAAATTGGTCCGGAGGACTTATAGTCCGAAAAATCAGTTTTATTAAGCTCTATTGTGTGAGTTATAATTTTTAATCCGACCGTTGGATCGTTGTAATTTTTGGATATGTTATGCATATATAAGTTGAGTATATGTCCACAAATTTTAAACCGTTAAATATTAACGTATAATCTGTTGTGAATTTCGTAAGGTGTCTGGTTCGGAAATTATCAAGCAAAATTTTTCAGTAAGCCTTTCTCTCTATGTTCGAGTCGGAATTTGGAAAAAATTTCTTTTACAAAGTTGTAGAGAATTAAATTTTACATGGAAAGGACATAAAATCTGTATTTTTCTGATAAAATTGCTAAATATTATGAATTATTAAAATTTCTGAATATTGAAATTTATGATTAATTTATCAGAAAAATTATTTGGGCTGAAATAATTTTACAGAATGCTTATAATATCATCTTAGAATTTCTGTAAAATTTTGATGAATTATTGAATAGCATAAGTAATTATTATATTTTTAAACTATTTATAGTTAGTTTGAAAATAGAATAAATTCATAGAAAATTCTATGAATGATGAAAAATTATGAAACTTGGTAAAAAAATCTTATAATATTATTTCTGGGAAGTTTTTGAAAATTATTGAAAAACAGAAATATTTATTGTATTTTTAAGTTATTTATAGTTAGTTTAAAAATAGAGGAAATTCATAGAAAATTCCATGAATGGTGGAAAATTATGAATTTTGTTGCAAAATATTATAATAATAAAAGATTGATATTGATGATGTTTTAAAGATATAAAAGTAGGTGGAGTTAGTATTTCTATTTTGAAGCTATTAAATGATAGTTTTTATAAATAAAAATAATTATAGAAAATTGTTGGATAATCTAAAAATTGTAAAAAAAAATTGAAAAGTTCAGAATACTATTTTAAATATTTTAGAAATGTTAGTAAGCTCATGACGTGTCGGAATGTAAACGCACAAGTAACGAATGAGTTGTGATAAAAATAAAAATAATATTTTTGTTAAAGTAAAAATGGTGATAATATCAGAATAGTGGATTGTCATATATGAGGTTTTAGATTTCTCAAGTTTTATTATTCACTTCTAAAGTTTTGGAACATGAATAATGATTTTATGCGATAAATAAAGACAACTTAAAAGAATAATGAATTGTTAGTTGGTTTATATGTTATTCGAGATAAATATGATTTAGTGTTGATCCCTACTTTTAATAGAATTTAAATTGTTTATAGTAAGGTATTGATTTGATTCTTACGTAAGAAGTCACCATGTCTTTCATTCAATAATTGTCACAGTAATTATTGCACAATGATTCATATTATTCATTCTTAATTACGTAAGAAGTCACTTAGTCTTTCATTCAATAATTGACACAGTAGTTATTGCACAGCGACTCATATTATTTGATGTGACGCCCCCAAAATAGGTATACAACACTCATTCTGAGTCGTCAATAACATGGTACAAAAATAACTACAACTTTAATAATACAATATAAAAACTGTGAGTTTAAATATAAATATTATCTTCTAGACAATATCAACACTCAAATAAGTCCTCATTACAATTATTGATATATTATTTTATAAAAATATGGTAAGGACTACTAAAACAATTTTCTAAGACCTTCATCCTATACCCCGACTAGTACTCGCTACATTCTCGCCTCCTGAGAAGAAAAATGGAACAAAAAGGAAAAGGGTGAGCTCAACTAGCCCAGTAAAGAATATTATGACTAAGATAATATAGAACAAATTATCGTTAGTCTTTAACAGGAAAAAATCTGATAAAATATAATAGACAACAAGTTTTAGATCAATATTTGCAGCGGAAACAATAATTCATAGATGAGTTACGTAGAGAATGAAATCTACTATAATCTATGAATTTAAAAGTCCATCATCAATATTTTATCCCTGTAACATCAATCAATATTCATCTTGAATCAAATATTCATCTTTGCACTACAGGCCAAATATATTCATCAGTCGGTCATGTTCATCTCAACACCTGTACATCTTTGCACTACAGGCCAAAGAAATTCATCAAAAATTCATTCATCTTTGCACTACAGGCCAAAGATATTCAGTAATATCATCATTTAGGACTGAGGATGATGAAAAATATTTTAAAGAAAACGAATCTAGTGAAACAAAAGAACAAATATTAAGGATTCGTACTTTAAACAATCTGAGTTCAAAAATACTTCATAAATAGACATAGTGGAATAAAATTCAAGAATAATCAAAACATGGATACAATCAAAGCTAGTATCCATAATAGATATTTTGGAAAAAAACTAAAATTTAATTTTTTTGTGAATAATGCTATATTCGTGAATAGTGTTGTATACGTGAATAGTATCGTATACGTGAATAGTAACCCCGTCACTAAAAGACGAGAATTTCACAAGAAAAATCTTATCAATATTCTGGCATAATGATATTAGAAGAAATAATATCATTTTTAAAAAATATAAAAACATCCCTTACCTCGAAAAGAATAGTACTTATGGCTGGAATATCAGATATAACGTTGAAGGAACTTGCACCATATAGCAACACTCAAAGTATAAAAATACTCACAAGAATACTCTAGATAATATAGAGAGAGGAAACTTCAGTTTCTGGTGTGATTTTCAATTCTAACCTAAGCACCCTATTTATAGGAAAATTCTTAGAACACCAAAGTAGAAAAATTAATATAATAATATTATAATTTTGTTAAACTTCCTACGCCCACTTATTTGGCCAAAACATCAGCCACACATGTGCCAAAGCAACAAAAACATTTTTCTTAATTCAAATATTTTAAAATTCAAAAATTAATTATTCTGGAACTTCGGAACTTCAATAATTCATAAAAAATAGCCCTTTTATTAGAAAAATTCGAACCTTATGTCCATTCCATAGGAAATTCCATTCTATACATCTTTGTAGAAGAAAGTTTTTCCAAATTCCAAACAGAAGTTGATCGAAATCCACAAACTGACGATTTTACATGCTATAATCAAATTTCAGTCAAGAAATGGACCCACAGACATGTTTAACATGTTTTAAAACAACTTTTGCAACAAAAGTACTCTTCATTCTCATATATTCATATATCCCACATTCATTGTATAAATATCACCATTATTATATTATTAAAATATAATAATGTATTTAAATGAATTATTTTATAAGAAAAGTTAAAATATCAATTTTTCAACAATTGTCACTTTAAAATTTTCTCCATCTATATCCACATAAAATGAATATTTTCCTTATCATATAAATCAATAATTAATTATTCACAAATAATATTACAGAATCACAATATCGACAACCAGGTCGTTCCCAGGAAAGAGGGGGCTTTCCAATAAGGATTTCTTCTTACTGGAGCGCAATTAGGTGACCAAACCTCTCCGTAGACAGAACTTTCTAGACATTGCCAATAATGCTATCTAATAATATTATTCAAATAATATGAATTATTGATTCGATAAAGGAAAATACTATGCAGTGACAATTATTGAAACAACAATAATATAAATTATTAACGTAGCAATTATTGAATCAAAAAAATAAAATATTGAACAGTAATTATTGTAACAATTATTGAGTAGTGCCTTCTTACGAAAGAATCAATAATTGGTGCAATACTGTGTACAACTGTGTTTTAACCACCGAGTATTTCAACAGTATTAACGGTAAAAACTATGCTGTTATTTATAAACAACTTATATTTGTCGTTTTCTTCATCCAATCGTTTTCCGTTATGGGGCCCACACAAGGCTGCGCCGTCGTTTGAATATTCCCTGACAGTAAGAATATTCCACGACCAAATGAATATTCCTCGACAACAATGAATATTTTATAACCACTTGCTTATTTAAAATATTTGCACATTTTATCCATAGCTAACCACATTAATCCAATCAACCCTTACTATTTCAAAATAATAAATAGAGGAAATTCAATTTCATTTATAATAAGTTGGGGTCTTACAACCTCCCCTCCTTATGAAATTTCATCCTCGAAATTGACATACGTACCTGGTGTTTCGAAAAAGTGAGGATACCTCGCTTTCATTTCCGTTTCCAACTCCCAGGTCATTTTTTTCAATAGCATGGTTTCTCCACAAAACTTTGACTTGGGGTATGACCTTTATGCATAGAACATGCTCCTTCTTATCCAAAATCTTAATAGGTACCTCCTCGTACGTTAAGTTTTCGGCTATCTCGTCTGGTTCTAACTCAATAACGTGGTTCGGGTCTTTCACATATTTACGTAGCACAGATATGTGAAAAATATTATGAACACGAGACATACTTGGAGGTAACGCGAGTCTATAGGCCATATTTTCTACTCGGTCAAGAATTTAAAATGGACCAATAAATCATGAATTGAGCTTTCCTCTCTTCCTGAATCTTGTAACTCTCTTCCATGGGGTAACACGCAACAATACATGATCCCCAATACTAAATTTCACGTCCTTTCGATGAAGATCCGCATAACTCTTTTATCGATCTTGTGCTGTTTATATACGTTGTCGAATCATTTGGATCTTTTCTGTAGTAATACATACCAATTCGGGTCCCAACAATGTTGCTTCACCCACCTCATCCCAACATACTGGAGAGCGACATTTTCTTCCATACAATGCTTCGAATGGAGCAACCCCTATACTTGCCTGATAACTGTTGTCGTAGGAGAATTCCACCAATGGTAAATACTTATCCCAACTCCCTTTGAAGTCTAGGACACAGAGTCTTAATAGATCTTCAAGAGTTTGAATATTTCTCTCTGATTGTCCATCCGTTTAAGGATGGTATGCCGAACTGAATCGTAAATCCGTGCCCATAGCTTTTTGCAAGCTAACCCTAAATCGTGAAGTGAATCTTCGATCACGATCCGAAACTATGGATACTGGCATGACATGTAATCTCACAATCTCATTTACATACATATGAGCAAGACGTTCAAGGGAATAAGTCTCCCGTATCGGCAAGAAATGAGCAGACTTGGTTAATCTATCAACAATAACCCAAATAGCATTTATACCTTGAGAAACCATGGGAAGACCCATAACGAAATCCATGGTAATGTGTTCCCACTTCCATTTCAAGATCTCAAGTGGTTGCAATGGACCCTTAGGCACTTGATGCTTCGGCTTTACATGTTGACAAGTTAAACACCTCGAGATAAACTTTGCAATATCTCTCTTCATATTGTTCCACCAAAATATATGTCGAAGATCACGATACATTTTGGTACTTTCAGGATGGATTAAAAACGGTGTATTGTGTGCTTCCATCATGATCTTGTACTTCAAATCAGAGTCGTTAGGAACACAAAGTCTAGAGTATACTCGAAGTATTCCTTCTTCATCGATTATTGCTTCTGGAATAGCACCTTCTTGTACTTTTTTCTTCATACGCATTAGCTCCGGGTCTGTGGTTTGAGCAACTTTAACTTTATCGATTAAAGTTAGTTATATGCGTATACTTGACATGATCACATTCGTTCCTGTATATGATCTTCTACTCAACGCGTCAGCTACCACGTTTGCTTTTTCAGGATGGTATTGAATGGCGTGGTCATAATCTTTTAACAGCTTGAGCCAATGTCGTTGCCTCATGTTGAGTTCCTTTTGGGTGAAGAAATATTTGAGGCTTTTATTGTTTGAATATATCTCCACTTTCTCCCCATATAGATAATGCCTCCAGATCTTTAGCGCGAAAACGACTGCAGCCAACTCTAGATCATGAGTAGGATAATTCCTCTCATACTATTTAAGTTGTCGCGAGGCATAGGCTATAACTTTTCCATGTTGCATGAGAACACATCCTAACCCTTTGCCCGAAGCATCGCTGTAGATAACAAATCCATCTGAACCAGATGGTATTGTCAGAACAGGTACCGAAATGAGTCTCCTCTTAAGCTCTTGGAAACTCTTTTCGCATTCCTTGCTCCATACGAATTTTTTATATTTTTGAGTCATTTGAGTTAACGGGGTAGCAATTTGAGAAAATCCTTCCACGAATCTCCGATAATAACCAGCTAGCCCCAGAAAGCTACGTACTTCGGTCACCGTCTTCGGTTGCTCCCAACTTTGTATTGCTTCAATCTTCGCCGTGTCAACAGATACTCCATGTTTTGACACCACGTGCCCAAGGAATGCTACTTCCTCAAGCCAGAACTCGCATTTCTTCAACTTAGCGTATAACTTATTTTCACGAAGCCTTTGGAGTACCAGCTTCAAATGGTGCTCATGATCTTCACGGCTTTTGGAATATATGAGAATGTCATCAATAAAGACAACAACGAACTGATCCGAATAATCCTTGAATACTCGGTTCATCATATCCATGAAATCCGCAGGAGCATTAGTCAATCCAAAAGACATGACTAAGAATTCATGATGCCCGTACCAAGTTCTGAAGGCAGTCTTTAACCTACGTTTCTGCCTTAATCGGATCCATCTTTCCCCATAATTCTGATGGTCCCAACTCTTTGAACTGCTTGGCTGTGACAAATTGTGCGTTGTTATCATTTCCATCTATATTTTGTGCACGAGTCTCCCTCGTTTGATTTTGCATGAACTGCAAAAAGCTTCTAAACATTCCGTCGTTCATCGTCTGATCAATGGTGTTGTTTACAGGAGGAACATTGTCGGCATGTTGCACGTTCTCCTCATTGGTGAATAAAGGTGTCTCCACGGTCTCATTTACTCCACTGTTAACATTCTCAGTCGACATTCTCAAATACTGCCATAAAACAAGGGTGAATTAAAGAAATCATCATTTCACATAATATCCCTATATACTAACCAACCAACAAATAAGCTTAGGTAAGACACACTAGCGAAGGTTTTACTCGTCTCTCCCCTCCTAGTTCTATTCCCCGATCTCCGCCAGAGATCATATCCCTAAGCTCTGATACCAACTGTGACGCCCCCAAAATAGTTATACAACACCCATTCTGAGTCGTCAATAACATGGTACAGAAACAACTACAACTTTAATAATACAATATAAAAACTGCGAGTTTAAATACAAATATTGTCTTCTAGACAGTATCAACACTCAAATAAGTCCTCATTACAATTATTGATATATTATTTTACAAAAATATGGTGAGGACTACTAAAACAATTTTCTAAGACCTTCATCCTATACCCCGACTAGTACTCGCTACATTCTTGCCTCCTGAGAAGAAAAATGGAACAAAAAGGAAAAGGGTGAGCTCAACTAGCCCAGTAAAGAATATTATGACTAAGATAATATAGAACAAATTATCGTTAGTCTTCAACAGGAAAAAATCTGATAAAATATAATAGACAACAAGTTTTAGATCAATATTTGCAGCGGACACAATAATTCATAGATGAGTTACGTAGAGAATGAAATCTACTATAATCTATGAATTTAAAAGTCCATCATCAATATTTTATCCCTGTAACATCAATCAATATTCATCTTGAATCAAATATTCATCTTTGCACTACAGGCCAAAGATATTCATCAGTCGGTCATGTTCATCTCAGCACATGTACATCTTTGCACTACAGGCCAAAGATATTCATCAAAAATTCATTCATCTTTGCACTACAGGCCAAAGATATTCAGTAATATCATCATTTAGGACTGAGGATGATGAAAAATATTTTAAACAAAACGAATCTAGTGAAACAAAAGAATAAATAATAAGGATTCGTACTTTAAATAATCTGAGTTCAAAAATACTTTATAAATAGACATATTGGAGTAAAATTCAAGAATGATTAAAACATGGATACAATCAATGCTAGTATCCATAATAGATATTTTGGACAAAAAACGAAAAATTTAATTTTTTTTTTGAATAATGTCATATACGTGAATAGTGTCGTATACATGAATAGTAATCTCGACACTAAAAGACGAGAATTTCACAAGAAAATCTAACCAATATTCTGGCATAATGATATTAGAAGAAATAATATCATTTTTTTTAAAAATATAACATCCCTTACCTCGAAAAGAATAGTACTTCTGGCTGAAATATCAAATATAACGCTGAAGGAACTTAAACCATATAGCAACACTCAAAATATAAAAATACTCACAAGAATACTCTAGATAATATAGAGAGAGGAAACTTCAGTTTCTGGTGTGATTTTTAATTTTAACTTAAACACCCTATTTATAGGAAAATGCTTAGAACACCAAAGCAGAAAATTTAATATAATAATATTTTAATTTTTTTAAACTTCTTACGCCCACTTATTTGGCCAAAATATCAGCCACACATGTGCTAAAGCAATAAAAACGTTTTTCTTAATTAAAATATTTTAAACTTCAAAAATTAATTATTCTGCAAATTCGGAACTTCAATAATTCATAAAAAAATAGCCCTTTTATAAAAAAAACTCAAACCTTATGTCCTTTCCATAGGAAATTCCATTCTCTATAACTTTGAAGAAGAAAGTTTTTCCAAATTCCAAACAGAAGTTGACCGAAATCCACAAACGGGCGATTTTACAGGCTATAATCAAATTTCAGTCAAGAAATAGGCCCACAGACATGTTTAACATATTTTAAAAAACTTTTGCAACAAAAATACTCTTCCTTCTCATATATATTCATATATCCCACATTCATTGTAAAAATATCACCATTATTATATTATTAAAATCTAATAATGTATTTAAATGAATTATTTTATCAGAAAAGATAAAATATCAATTTTTCAACAATTGTCACTTTAAAATTTTCTCCATCTATATCCACATAAAATGAATATTTTCCTTATCATATAAATCAATAATTAATTATTCATAAATAATATTACATAATCACAATATTGACAACCAAGCCGTTCTCAGGAAAGAGGGGGCTTTTCAATAAGGATTTCTCCTTACTGGCGCGCAATTAGGCTTGTCAATAATGCTATCTAATAATATTATTCAAATAATATGAATTATTGATTCGATAAAGGAAAATACTGTGCAGTGAAAATTATTGAAACAACAATAATATAAATTATCAACGTAGTAATTATTGAATCAAAAAAATAAAATATTAAACAGTAATTACTGTAACAATTATTGAGTAGCGCCTTCTTACGTAAGAATCAATAATTGGTGCAATACTGTGTGCAACTGTGTTTTAACCACCGAGTATTTCAACAGTATTAACGGTAACAACTATGCCGTTATTTATAAACAACTTATATTTATCGTTTTCTTCATCCAATCGCTTTCCGTTATGGGGCCCACATAAGGCTGCGCTGTCGTACGAATATTTCCCGACAGTAAGAATATTCCACGACCAAACGAATATTTTCCGACAACAATGAATATTTTATAACCACTTGCTTATTTAAAATATTTGCGCATTTTACCCATAACTAACCACATTAATCCAATCAACCCTTACTATTTTAAAATAATAAATAGAGAAAATTCAATTTTATTTATAATAAGTTGGGGTCTTGCATTTGATATGATATAATTATACCAATTAGAAGTATTGTGAGTCTATGTTAATAATTATGAATAATTTTTGGAAGATTGAAGATGTGTAAATAATTGATGAATAAAAGGTGTTGATTAAAGATAAGTATGGTATACAAATGTTTGTTCAATTATTTTCTTTTTACAAAAGTAAGTTTGGCAGGACTTGCCGACACTCTACTTTTTCTAAAGTAGTATGGACCACCACTCTATTATTGAACAAATTTTGTTAAAACGTGTACAAGTTGGTTTAATTTTCTCGGTGGGACCATAAATTCCACTACCAATATTATATACCTCATTCGGTTATTTTGTCAAAGCAGGTGTGCTAGTTGTTTACTAAAATTTTAGTATAATTAGGTTGCTCGGTTGAGTAACTAAACACACACCATCACTACACTAAAAATATAGAATTCTTTTACTTCAATATTCTGAGCACTATAATAGTGTGAGTATTTCTATTGAATGTAATGTTACTCTAAGTGTAGATAAGGAATGCAAGCATTGTTTAAGTTGATCAATTTCACAGAAAGCAGAATCAAGTCACATGCTAAGGTAAGGGATATCATTATTGTGGTAAGAGGGTATCATTTTTATGGTAAAAGGAAATTTTTTTTTCATACTCCATATTATGATAAGATGGTAAGATATTATTATTCATTTATTCAGTTTCTCATTAAATGATGAAAAGTCCTGAAAGGATTAGATTATCTTTAATAGTTTGTGATTCATCTAATATTATGTTAGTAATTTGGACTCTGGATAATTAAGTTAAAAATCACCAAAGATCTATGTTATCTTATTATTCTGATTATTTATTCATTATATATATCATTGTCATCATCCTTATGCTTATATTATGATGAAAGTCATCTTTGGCCGTGGTGCATAGATGGACTTGGTATGATTATGACCAGAGATTATTCGGTATAATCATGACCGTAATGTTACAAATGATGTGGTAAAAGTCATCTGTGGTCAGTTGTGCATAGATGGACTGTTGATTGACATGATTATGACCAAGGATTATTTGGTATAATCATGACCATTGATGAAAACAAGAATATCCTTGGCCCGTAGTGCATGAATAATTTGTGGTCGTGATATTATTGAGCTGAGTCTCAGCGTTATTGATTTTACAATTGTATATCTTAGGCTTGTATTGCAAAGTTGGACTGTTGATTTACCTGATTATAAATATGAATTGTGATTTAATTATAATCTGTGGTGGTTTAGGTGAAGACAGGTGATGAGAGTTCTCTTTGTCTTGAATATAGCAAAGAACTGTTGATGAATTTTACAGGAATGAAATATTAACGATGGACTTTTAATCTAGAGGAGATAGTAAACATTATGTTCTACTTGACTCTTCTAATGGATTGTTGATTCCGCTGCTATTATGGTTGAAAACTTTTATCTTCTATCATATGTTTTAAATATCTAAATTATTTTGATAATTTAATTATCTCAAGTCATGATATTCTTTACTAGGCTATTTGTGTTCACCCTTTTACTTCACCACCCCTTTCAGATAATAAAAGTGTAGCTGGTACTAACAGAGAGAACATAGGTATAAAGTGGTGATACAAATTAGTAACAAGCCTAATCAAATTATGAAACGGTGGGGCATAATAATTGTACTGAGAATTTAAAATGTGCGCGACATATTTTATACATCATTTAATAGTTATATTTGGTGAACCAAATTGGGTGATGCGAACTCGAATTTGAAAGCGTCAAAATGCACTCCATTAGAATGAGGAGAACATAAATCTTCTCGTATTCCTTTGGGAGACTTGAAATATTTGATGTTGTACTTTATATGACTTTGTAATAATTTGAGTATGAATATTGTCGTATTATATACGTTATAATATTTGTATTGAAACTCACAGTATATGTGTCATCATATTTTGCACGACATTTGTAATAATGAAGTTGTAGTTGTTTTCTGTACCATGTATTTGACGACTCAGAATGGGTGATGTATACTTATTTTGGGGGCGTCGTAATTTATAAGAGTATAATAGTTCAAACGATATTTTTTAATCCAATATTTTAATTAATTCTGAAAAAAAAACATAAAATCGGATTATTTTAAGTTATCACATGAATAATCCCATAAAAAAAACACGTGAATAGGACTATTTAATTCTAGGATTAATAGTCTTGACATTATAATCTCATGAATTATAATCCCGAGATTATAATACTTGCAAACAAACATGACCTAAGGATATAGAGATAAATGTATGGAATAAAGCATCGTAACGCATCGGATTCAAGTTTTCAGGTAGACCCGAATTTGGGGCGTCACAAAATATAATATCAACTTTTTTCAAAGTTAATATGTGATATTTCAAACTCAAATTTCATTGAATTCATTTAAATTCATAGAAATTTTGAATGTAAAAATATATCATTTTATAAATCGTCAATATTAATCCTATATGACTTGGTAAACTGGGAGATGAAAAAAATCATAATAGCACAGACAAGAAATAATATCATAGACATTTTGTTAGAATTGTAGCTTCGTAGAGTCAAGATTGTTGTAGAAGACGTGACACGGGTGATCCCTGTCCTTAAGGTCTTTATCGCCCCCACCACGATCGGTTTGCTATAGGTTGCAGACGATATACCTCCAGGATATATGTCAAGCCTTGGTGAATAATCCGTGATAGCAATTCACAGAAAATTCCAAATGAACACTACTTTGTAGTAGTTATTTGTTTGTAAGAAAAATGGAGAAGATAGAAGAAAAGTTCACTTGTATAAAATTTTCCATGTAACTTCTCTATATATCATATATATATCTCTTATGTATACATATCTCTATATATACACAAACATACATATATATATATATATAAGTTACATTATAACTATATATTTAACTATACTTATTAGTACTAAATATGTAAGTTACATATTAGTAATAATTAATAGTTAAATAGAATTTGAATAGTCTCACTATTTTTCTTTTGTTCCAAAATAAAATAAACTTCTATTAAATGAAACTAAAAAAAAATAGTTTTATTAAACAATCTTCTATCAATCCCCCACTTGTTTGGAAAAACTACTTTTCATCCAAACAACTTTCTATCAAACAACTCCAAGGCATGTGTGCATAAAAGAATGTGTGACGAACATTGAACATTCCCTTAGTGTAAACAACTCAAAGTCACATCGAAGTTGAAGGTGTCCGTAGATTGAACCTCTACTTCTATATGATATGACCAGAAATGTCACACACACACACAAAATCCTCCTACCACGGTGAGTATTCTCAATTGCTTTGCGCTAATATGGCCATGCGCAATACCCTGTTTCATGAACCTCTAAGAAAGTAAACCACAACCCTCTATAAAAAGCGGCTCCACTTCTAGTTCATATAGGCAAAGTGTTTCACATGTGTTTCTGTTGCTAAGAACACAACAACTTTGTTAAGAGTATAATTCAGCCTCGGTCATGCAACAGACGTTACTATCTTAAACTACATATGGAACCACATCGATAGTAACACAGTCAGCAACTGTGACTTGTTTTTCCCATTGAACCTATAAACTAGGGGTAACCTAGGAATAGGTTGGGTTCCCATCACCTCTGACTCAAAGTGGTTTAAGTTCCATATCACAAGTAGTTAAACTTACTAAAATCTCGTCAAAGTCTTAGTAAAAAGACAAGTCAAGTCGTCACTTGACTTCCTTGTAGATAAATATTATAATACCTTCTTGTATTAATTATCTAACAAAAATTATGTCTATGACCAACATGTCATGACTTACCATTAATGGTAATCTCATATGCTCTATACAAAATAATATCATTATCACATCATAATGAACTAAGCAATGAAAGTGGCCACAATTTGATGTTTTAACAACAAATTTCGATTCCATTTGCTTTCTCCATCATATAAAGCAATAATATTACTTGCTACTCCAAGTAAATTATTCCCTCACTAAGGGTAATATATAATATATCCACCTACTTGTAAAAATATAATTATATATTCACCTACTTGTGAATATTTTCATACTCATTCAAGATCACAACCAGTTATGAATCCAAGATTAATAATTTGTACTACATAAAAATTTCACTAACACAATATTGTGAAATAAGAGGCTTTAGACTAGGCTACAATTAATGTTTTAACAAACAGCCTAATCCATTAAACTTCCCTCATAAAATAATAAAATTAGATCCATATTGTGAAATGAGAAATACTCATTTGTTTCTTTACTCATCTAAGAAACAAAACCCAAAATTGAGTGAAAATTTACCTACTTGTAAATTTATAATTTTTCTCACTAAAATATAAGTGACACTTATGTGATCTATTAAAACAATGAGAGATCTAACAAAAACCAATGTAAATCATTAGTATACTAAGTTTAAGACTGTATGTAATATCTGATCTCGTGCATTGCATATCAAACACAAGGCTCCCACTAGCGTATGTGTACTTCAACTTTACAATAGCTATATCAGAATTAACTTTTAGTGTACCACAACTATTAAAGAATTATTAAATTCTTCAATCTCAAGATATATCAAACTTAGTTTAGTATAGCCTCTCAATACGATGTAATTGGTCTAGTTGGAATCCTCACTATGTTTTCACATGATAATAAAATAACATCTATTTTACAAGTCTTTCAACATAAAGACAGAAATAGATTTCCTTAAACTCGTTTACGTTAACAATACTATGTAAAATGATCAACATATCATTAATAACACAAAAACTATCACATTATAGTTTATACAATTATATTGTTAGTGTAAATATATAAATAATTCTATATCCGATAGAATATCAAGGTTGATATGCACATATTATCACCTAATATGTATCCACTTGAATATTTATAAATTAGTTTCAATCACACTATTGAACTAAATCACAATAAATATTTTGGATCATATTTAGGCTAATAAAACTAATATTTACCAAATTATCATATTGATTTCCTTCACCAAATCAATATTGTTCTTTCTAGCTATATGTTCAACTTATAACTTAAGTAAAATAAGTTCACATTTCAATATTATTCAAAAGTTTGTGTTTCAAAGACTTTCATTTCATAAGACTACACAATCAAATTGAATTTCACAACAAGAAATCAATAAGCCTTACTATTTCTTACATAAATAAATTTATGCTCCAAATAGTTCAAAAGCTAAATTTAGTCCATAAATAAAAATCTTAAAGAATCACCCCCACACTTTTAAATAATTGAAATCTCATTGAATAATTTCACTTCACAATATTATGCTCACTACTTAAAATAAATTTTAGATTAATTAACATTTTATGTAACAATGTTCCTATAAATATTACTTCCACATAAGAATATTAAGGAACACTTCTCAAAACATAAAATAAGTTCTTGCACATTTTATGTATTAGTTATTCATATAAAGATTGTTTCAACATAAGAATATTTTAGAATACCCCCACATAAGAAAACAAGTTCTTATTTTTTGAATTACATAAAATCTCAAATCTAAAAAATTATTTAATATAAGCACTTAATAAATTATACATGTACATTTTTCAAGTATACCAACACGTAACACTTGACTCTATGTAAAAAATATAAAATTTTATTATATACAAATTATAGCACAACTCGTCATATTGCACAAATTTATTTTCATATAAAATATAAAAATTTATATTTACTTTCTAAGAAATTAATTTATCGCACAAAATTAATTTATGTAGAAAGCAAATAAAATTTACACACATGAATTAGTATATCCTCAAGTATTTTCTTGTCCCAACTTGGATAGAAAATATCATAAACAATATATCTTTTGACATTTACAATATAAAATTCAAGACAATCTTCATAATAATATGAAATACTTGAACTTCACTATATTTATAAAAATTCAAAAAATAAAATGTTTATCTCAATTAGAATATACAAAATTCATATAATCACATTAAAATTTACTATATAAAAATAAATATATACCAATTATGATTATCCCAAAAACACTACGAATATTATTGCTAAATGTTTTCTCAACATCAAAATCATATTGTATACAAGATTTACTTCAACCAAATCTACTTCTACAATATCTCTTCTAACTATTAGTTTATAATTAATTTATTATCCACAAACAAAGTAATCTATCTCAAAATTCATGCATACAAATACCAAATAATATTACACACTAAATATTACCTCAAATTTATATGCATAATTTTGTTCAAGAAGAACATAAATTTACTTTATTCTCAAAATAAATTAATTTACAACTAATTTGTTAAACATAGAAACAAGTAAACTTCTCAAATTTTACTACAATTTTCTCATAATAAATTAATCTCAATTAGTGTATAAGAAAAATAATTGTCTCAAATTTCATACATATATATACACACGCACATCATAATATTTTATCTACTCATAAAATATTACAACCAAAATATATATATGCATATCCATCATGAACAAAAATTTAATTACTTTTCTTATCTCACAAAACTAATTAATTAATTTATTACAGCAAAATGTAAGTAAAATAATACTCAAACATACAATATCATCTACACATGATATAATACATAAAACATATACTTTCAAGTATATACACATACAAAATGATACACAATTATCATTTATAAAAATAAAGGCTAATGTTAAAAAACACACCTTTTGGAATTAAATTCGAAGAACGACATAATCTCTTCAGAAAGATTTCTAAGCATCAACATTTGGTGTTTTTCAATGATGATCACTCTTCATCTTCTCCGCATCAATTTACAAACATGTAAATTATAATCTTTTTCACTTTCATTTTTCTCCATAATCCATCTTCTAACAAAAATTTTCAATAAAAATAATTAGCTTAATATCTCAATATATTACTAATTATCATAAAAATTTCATTGATAAAATAGATACAAGAAAAATGGCACTTATCTTTGAAAACCGTGTTGTCTTCCATCTCATCAAAATCATGACTCACGAATACGATAAAGACCTTAAGATTGTTAGAATTGTAGCTTCGTAGAGTCAAGATTGTTGTAGAAGACGTGACACGGGTGATACCTGTCCTTAAGGTCTTTATCGCCCCCACCACGATCGGTTTGCTATAGGTTGCAGACGATATACCTCCAGGATATATGTCAAGCCTTGGTGAATAATCCGTGATAGCAATTCACAGAAAATTCCAAATGAACACTACTTTGTAGTAGTTATTTGTTTGTGAGAAAAATGGAGAAGATAGAAGAAAAGTTCACTTGTATAAAATTTTCCATGTAACTTCTCTATATATCATATATATATATCTCTTATGTATACATATCTCTATATATACACAAACATACATATATATATATAAGTTACATTATAACTATTCAATTATATATTTAACCATACTTATTAGTACTAAATATGTAAGTTACATATTAGTAATAATTAATAGTTAAATAGAATTTGAATAGTCTCACTATTTTTCTTTTGTTCCAAAATAAAATAAACTTCTATTAAATGAAACTAAAAAAAATAGTTTTATCAAACAATCTTCTATCACATTTTAAATTCAATTTTATCCTTAAAAAATATTTCGTGCATTTAAAATTTAAGATCTAATTAGGCTAACTAAAATTATTTTAAGATAATTTCAAATTCATAGTTGATGTATCATTTAGTTTTCGTAGCAGGGGAAAGGCCTATCGCTCTAACCGAGGCAATAAATCTTAGATTATATATATACTAGCAACAGTCCCGTGCCTCCGGCACTATGAACGGTGGGATTTATTCCAAACTTTGGACGACCCAGATAATTTGTTAGAATGAACGGGAAATTCAAAATCATTTGTATTTTGTTATATATATATATATATATATATATATATATATATATATATATATATATATATATATATATATATATATGCTATATTTTTATTTTTAATAGGGTTCGCGAATTTATTTAAAACCTTTAAATTAAAAATATTTGAAATTTACTTTGACGTTTGAATTTGTTTTATACTTTGAGAGAACAAAATAATAATTTTATAAATTCTTATTTTTAATACGTAAAAAGATTTTTATTTGAAAAGTTCACAAATTTTAAAAATGTTATTTTAATTTAATCCTAAATAATGATTGTTTATTTCCATCCATTAAAAAAATGTTTCAATTGACAATTATAATTTGAGATAAAAAAAAATTGGTGTTAGGGGTTGTTTGATAACAACTTATTGGAAAACTAAATGCATAAGTACTTAAAGGTGTTACAGTAAAATATAAGGAAAACTTTAATAATTTTAGTACTCTATATTCTAAAATATAAAATTAAGTTTGAATCATTTAATACTTTTTTGGTAAGTTTGTTTGAATTATTAAAATATTGTGTAATTAATATTGTACTAAAGTTATTTTTTAGTACGTTCATACTTATAAAAAAAATTACTATTTAAATATTTTAGACATATCAATTATCATTTATCAAATAAATTTTTTTATTTAGTCAGATTACTTAAATATTCAAAACTAATATTTCATTTAGTCTTATTAAATAGTCTCACAGACTCGTGTAAATTCCAAATGTACATCCGCCATTTTTTTCAAAAAAAAAGAAAAGAAAAGAAAAAAGGGTGAAGCTAAGCAACTTCACCCTTTTTTCTTTTCTAATATTTTCTTTTTAATATTAAAATATATTATTATTTTATATTAATATATTTTAATATTTTATATTTTAACTATAAAAGAAAAGAAAAAAAGAATATGATGGAAGCATGTTTGGAGGCAGGTGGAGGGGGAAGCGACTTACCATAGGCAGGCATCTCTATCCTCTTTTAGTCTTTTAGCTTAGGTGCTGTTTGTTTACATCTGATTGACTCTTAATAGACTGTCTCTTATTCGCTAAGAGGCATGATGCTGTTTGTTTTGTTTTTTATTACCTCTGAATGACTCTTAATCGGTAAGACAGAAAATGAAATCTTAATAATTAAGAGGTATCTGATAACTTATATAGTTGACATGGAATTTTATAAAATGAACAAAAAAATGTACAACTTTTCAAGACAACTAAACATATTTTGAAAATCATTTTTTTTATATAGACTATATGTTAAACTTTTCCTTTATTTTGGTCTTTTTGATATATTTTTTTCACTTTTTATTATTTTGAAAAAAATTTTATATCTATTTTACATCTAAAATGTAAAATTAACATAAAAATAAAGTTCAAATGATATTATTTATAACTTAAAAAAATAAATTACATATACTAATTAAAATTTTAAGTATAATTACAGATTTAAAATACAAATGACGAAACAAATCATAAATGTATAACTTGTACTCTTGAATATTTCATTGATTGAATAATTAGAATTACAAAGAAAGAAAATAAATGTGAAATTTGTATTCCAAAGAAAACTTAGAAAAGTAATAGAACTATGTAATTACAAAAAATGAATAAATGTGCAAATGTTATTACTAATAAATATGAAAATTACAAAATTTGAATAAATAAGTAATTACTAACAATTTATTGATTTTCCACGCCTTAGAGTATATTGTCCTTAAAGACATATTTTTCATGCCCAAATCTGTCCTTAAAGATAGGCATAGGACTGGTCCAAACAGTAGTCTGATTCAATATTTGGTCCCTAACGGTCCTTGGTTCAATCAACAGACCGGTCCGATTCAAGCCGGTCTTTTATACTTGTTTATTGCTTTTTTGGTCTTTATTTTATTGAGCAAAGGGTATAGTTTATTTCTCCAAAAAGAGATGCAGTAGATGTCTTGTTAACTTCGTAAGGAAGTAAAAGATACAATGGAAGACATAACCTCATGTCCTATATGTTGAACAAACCTATAGTTTGAACAACTAAAAAATAAAATACTTCATCCGTTTTTTTTAAAATAAGTTTTTCTTACCAATTATATAAATTGTATATATATATATATATATATATATATATATATATATATATATATATATATATATACAACCAGGATCCTATCAGGGATCCCGGATTTTACTAAAAGACGGACCTTTTTTTTTTTGCTTTTTTTTGCTTTTTTTTTTAAAACAACTAATTTTTTTTTTAATATTTTATGAAACTGAAAATTTTCCATAATATAATGTTTTGGGCGTGATTTGGATATATATACCAAAAATGTATGCACAGACTGTACATACATGTTTTGTTATACGTATCCAAATCACACCAAAAACACTGTATTATGTAAAAATTCAAGTTCCATAATATTTTTTTATTTTTTTTAGTTTTTTTAAAAAAAGCAAAAAAAAATCCGGATTTTATTAAAATGCGGGAGTCCGGACCTGATCCGGACTCTATATATATATACACACACACACACCAAATAATGCATAAGAATTCAAAGAAATAAATCTAACTTTGGAAACCCAAAGAAAAGATGGACAAAAAAAACCCTAAATCAATTTAAAATGTCGTATCATCTGCATTGCAAAGCTTGGAGTGATTGCCTTTTCAAATTAAGGCTCATTGTACAATTTAGTAGTGCTATTTTGTGCCTTTTCACTATGTTCATAACATGCACTCTACCCTTTAACTTGGCATAGCTCCTCAGCCTCACAAACCCTAATCCAAAATAATACCGAAAATTCGTTTTATTCCACAAAGAAGATTCATTGAACCTCAATTTCACCTTAAATTTCATCACTCCAGTCTTTCTAGCCCTAACAACTCCACCAAAAATATCACTACAGCCAATAGTAATTAGATCTTCATATGTAACACTAGCCTTAGAGTTCTTGATCACGAATCGACCAAAATTTTCATTGTCAACTGCAATTTCAGCCAGCAGGTTCAGTGAAGGGGAACCCTTTTGGAAACCCGAAATTGTGAGTGATTTTAATTTAGCCGTAGGAGAATTTGTTTTTAAGAAAATGGAAGCAAAAATTAACATGAATGTACTTTGCAGGACAATAGCTATGAGGATGTATACAATCAACTTACTGGGTTTTTGCTGGTGGGAATTGTTGGGTGTAACTATTGCCAAATCTTCTTCGCTCGTCGTATAGATTTTTGCTGGTGCCATGGAGAGAGAGAGAGAGAAGTACTATAAAATTGAGTATTAGGATTTAGGAGTCTAGGAAGGTATTGCTACTTTAATTCATATATATATATATATATATATATATATATATATGGGAAATCATCAGTAGCAAGTATTTGTTATGGATTGGAATCGGGCAAATAGCATCATAACCGTTCATTATATAAATCAAGGGCGCAGATTAAATTTGGTAATTAATCATCCGCCAGACGAAATAGCGGAAGGTGAAAAATATGAAGGACTGTCCGCTAGGCGAACAAGCAGACGATTAAAAAAAAATCACTGCCCAAAAAACCCCCCAAACGGATGTTATGTATAAGCCAGGCAATTCCTGAAAACTTGGTAAGGCAACAGTCAACGCGTATAAGCCATTGGTAAGCCAACTGTCAATACGTATAAGCCAGACAATTGTTTAATCTTGATAAGGCAATAGTCAACGCGTCAAATCCAAGCAACAGTCCAATTTTTTTTAAAATCCATATCAACTTGACAAAGGCTATAACAAACCAATATGCAATCAAATAGGAAGGCAAGAAACGATAAAATAAAAATCACAAAAATCTCAATTAGTCATGTAATCAAGTAATATGTAATCAAGTCCAAATTACATAAGGCATCAAATCCAAATCAGAGAAGGAAATAAAATATGGGATAACCTTCAGGCTAAAAAAAAAACTCACACGAAATTTCAATAGTAAAAAAATACAAACCTTATATTATTATCATATTTATTCCTTATAATTTCTTTTAGATATTTTCAAAAAAATATCAAGGAAGAAAACTACGCAATTTATCAAGCAAGGCTTTGCAGGTCAAAATCATCCTGGTAAGTTTTCAATTATGGCTGACGATATGTTTAATTCAAGTTCTTCAAATTCTTTTGATGATAATATTGACATGGATAATATTGGTGTTCATAACACGAACCAATCACATATTAACGCTTCAAAAAGTCCATATGAGGGTCAGATTTTTTCTACTTATCAAGAGGCGGAAGAATTTTATAGAACATATGCACGTAGTTGTGGATTTGAAATAAAAATTGGGGCAACTCATAAATATGCTCACTCCAACAATTTGTCCAATCGACTTTTTACATTTAAGAAAGCTAGAAAACCAATTGAAAGAAAGAAACAAGACGTGGATGAAGTTGATGGTAGTAAGGTCAAAAGAAAAAGGGATTTTATAGGTCGGACAATGTGCAAAGCTAGAATGTTTGTTGTTCATCTAAAAAAAGAAGATACCTGGAAAGTTTCAAAAATTGAGCTGTCCCACAATCTTGATTTGATGACTTCCAGCAAATATTCTTGTTGTTCAGTCAAGTTCCATTCAGTTAATTTTGCAGACATTTGACAAATTTCCAACACACCCCTATCCTACACGTCCAACAACATAAAAACATAAATCGTCACAACATAAATGTTTCTAACAAATGTTTACCAAAATGAAAGTTGTTATACATTAATAAACTTACAATATTTTGTCATAAGTTTGACGATACGTGATTTTCTTGGTCCCATGACAGAACAGGATTAGCAGGTTCGGGATTAATATCCATATGTTTCCTACACATTCATCAAAATGTTGAGTATTAAATAATATATAAAAATTCCCATAAAAAATGATATGAGCAGCTGAATCAATTTCACAGTCTAGGGTTTGAGCCTCAAAGTAGTGAGAATCTACATAAGGAGTACATGTACAAAAAAAATACTCTTGGTGCAGCTCCCATAAATAGACACAATTCAAAACTAGGAACTTCGGAAAATTATCATCCTACTATTACATGATCAGCCAAAAAAAACAAAACTATTGGTTTCTAACTTAATTTTCATCCAACCAAACTCCAACACCATTAAACTTTCAAAGTAAGTCTTCAGATTATAAATGCAAAA